>SMDT01002133.1:0-51633 GCA_005392925.1 Aquilaria sinensis
GACATGTATGATCCTTCTCAAGTTATTTTTGCACTTAAAAGGGAGGTGGATGATTTACTTACACATTTTGTATGGGTATTATGGGAAATTATTGCTAAATTTTGACACCCTGTAGTCTAGAGACCATAACTTCCTATATAAGTTGAATTTACCTATGAAATTTTGATAGAACTCAGTACACTTCAAGATGAAGAATTTGGTTTTTAAATCACTAGATTTGGTATACTGTAGCCAGAGTTATGGCCTATCAAATTTGGTTGATTTTGCTATTTATTGTTTCTATGGTTAATTTTACCTGGTTAAGTGTAAAATCCATAACTATAAACTTAGATGGATTTAATGTCTTAAACCTATTTCCCTATGAAGGTTTAAGTGTGTTAAAGGGTTTAAAACCTTTAGGGCATGAGAGGACATGGGTAGAATTTGAGTTGGATATGGTGTGAAAATTTGGACACATGAAATAGGCACTTAGTGCACCAAGTATGCATGTAACTGTGCAAGTGCATGGAATTTTGCATGAATGCTATATTGATATAATATGAGGTTTTGATCATTGTATACACTGCTAATTGAAATTGTATATGAATATGTGTGTGATGGTTGGACCAATATACACATCTTTGCATAAAGACTAATAGGGCCACTTGGATAAATATAGTGTACATGTTCTGATGGCCTACAGAACATGGATTGCCTTGGGACTCAAACACACTAAATATGGCCACTGTATTTAAGCACTCATAGTAGAACATTAAAGAATTAAGGATCTCTAGATAGCCCATTACTGTTGTAGGCTACTTCACTAGAAGAGTTATTTGAATTGAATAATTGCCTAGCACAGCCTTTCTTCAAAGTATGTTGGCTAGAAGAACTAGAATCCCAGCAAACAAAATCTTACCCCATGGAGCTTGAAGGAGGGGAAATAGTTAGAATAAGGTGCACAATTTATAAAGAAAAACAAAAGAACTTGTTAGGTCCTGATTCCAGTCCTAGTGATGTCCATCGGCAAGATTTGAAACTTTCAGCCTTTTATGGTCCTAGAATGTCGAGCATACAGCTCTAAGTAAATCATCTAAGTAAATGTAAAAAAATACCTGAAACCTAATGATCATATTATAAGCAAGTAGAACTACCATCACCAATGATGCATGTATAAGATGAATCCCGAATTCTGAGACTATAAATTAAACCACTCCAAATCGTGAAAGAATTATCATTACTTTCGATAAACCAAATGGACTTCCATATTTAGCCATAAGCAGCCTATACACAAGCTTACCCAGGTTGCCAGAAAAAATTCTTTAAAACATTCTAGCTAGGAAGGCCTAATTAAAGAGTTGCATAACTTTAAGGCTTAGCCTTCTACCCCTTGGGTATCATCAACGTGTTTGTGCTTAAGATAAAGACCCTACTTGTTTGGAGAGCCCAACTGCTTGACCTCGACACATTTACTATAAAGCTTGTCTAAAACTGAAATATGAACCTTGAACAGAGATATAATATAGACTGAAAATAAAGTTAGAGTGAAATTGATCAAAGTTAATCGGCTTACATTATTTAACAATTTGCACTTCCAACTTTCTAATTTATCAAAAACCCTATTAGCTAAGAATTGGAATGAATAAAACTTCGATAGATTATGACACAATGGAGCCCTTATATAATTAAAGATCCCAAGATTCACTGAAAAAGGTAACAAATTCTAGAATTCTTGAATCCAATCACTAGTAACGTTGTGGCTGAACATCCATTCTAACTTAAAAGTAATTTATTTTTTGCCCTGCCACGTGATAGAATAACTACAAAGAATCATGGATCGCCTTGATCAAGTCTTTTAAAGAGGGGTAAAAAAGAAGGCAATCATCAACAAAGAAAAGATAGTTTATGGGCTGTCTATTCCAATTAGCTTTTAGACCCAATTGTTTACCAAATGATTGCAATTTAACCAAATGACGAGAAAGCACTTTCACACAGAGGATAAACAAGAAAGGCGATAGGGAGTCTCTCTAACGTAAGCTTGCCTAAGGGGTAAACCAACTAGTTGTATATCCATTTACTAAAACAGAGTTTGAATAAGTCAAGATGCACTAGTTAGAATGTCAATCCAACAATCTAGGAATTCCACACATTGTAAAACCTTTTTTCAAGAAAGACCAATAAATCCTATCATAAGCTTTACGAGTGTCCAACTTCAAAACCACCTTGTAGCCTTAAGGACCACAGCTCCTATTAGTGTTCTTCATTGTATGGAGAATCTCATAAGTGATGATGATATTGTCTTGGATACTTCTGCCAAGAATGAAGGCATTCTAAAAATTAAAGATCAACATTGAAATAATGGGTTTCAATTTGTTCACTAAAGCTTTAGCAATTACTTTATAATTGAATTATAGATGCTAATTAGTGAAAAATCTTCTACCCTATGAGCTTTTTAAATTTTAAGAATAGTAGCTTCATAAATAAAATCCTTACAATAGCAATCATTTTGTAAAGGTGTGATTGATTTGTCTAAGTAAGTGTCCCCCAAATAAGAAAGGCAATAGTAGCTTCACAAATAGAATCCCCCATAAAGGTAAAATCCACCGGGTTATGAAGCTTATTTTTTTGTCCTAACTGGGTACCTTATCTTTAGTTTATCCTAGTGAGCTACTTTTCTTCTTTATGCGCATCCCATTTAGGTACTTTCCATCACTTACTTCATTAGGGCGGATGAAAAATGATGATGTAGCCATTATTGGACAATTATCGAGTCTTACAATGCCACAATGGATAACATATGTCATGAAAAATGATGACATGGTAAATTTAGAGCACATTCATAAACAATGATGCAACTGGAATGTTTTTTAGTAAGAAATAAGCATGAAAAATGAGAAAAAATGGGTGGAGGATTTGATGAGAAATCTGGTGAAAAAGATGGCAAAAAAAAGGTAAGAAGGAAAAAAAAAAGATAGATGGAAGAAGCTTACATGAAGCATGACGAGTTCTGGGAGTTCCTTTTCCAGTGCTGAAGAAAAGAGATGTGTGTGGTTGTACTGCTGATGTGGCATACTTGCTGTTGCACTCTAACAGTTTTAACCCAAGTGTAGGTTATCGCAAGTAATAAAATCTCGGGAGTCCGAGTGTTGAACCACATGGAAGTGAATTAAGAAATACAAAATACAAAAGTAAAGGAAAGTTTTCGTGAAATGTGTGAACAAGTGTTGATTAAAAATTCAAATTCAAATAAAATAACTAAAGTTAGGGGATCCATTTTTAGTATATCGGTTATGATTAATTTTAGCCAATATTACCACTCAAAAAGGATCCACCCATAAAGGAGGTCCTAATGGAGGAATTTAGTTAGTATTAACTTTCATTGATCTTAAAATGCCAACGCTTACTAATAGGTTCAAGTATCCATCATGCCAACCTTTGTCGACAATAACTCAAGATTCCAATATAGCCGGTAGAGCCATGTTCTACAAAGGGAATCAAGCAGCTTTTATGCCAATGATTGACTATGATGAATCAAGACTCCCACTTAACAAGGAGGAAAGTTAAATAGATTAAGGAAGAAAATACCGTTAACATTGTGATCTATTCAAATCAATCATAACTGATAGCCAAAGGGCTATCGCCTCTCCTAGTACGTACTTCCCGCCGAAGTTGTGTTCGGGAAGCCTGGCGTCAGCCGAAAAGAAGCACTGTCATTGACCTCGGCAGGAGCAAAGTCGAGCACCACGAAGTCAGGACTTCGGCTAATATGCCAGGAAATCCAAAGGTATTGCCGGCTCCTTCGGGGGACCAAACAGATCGCCTTCGGGACAAAGGCCTAGCCCTTACAAGCAGGAAAGAATCCTCTGAAGGTAGAACCACCGAATTAAAGGACTCCCCGAACTACGAGCATAACTCCCGAAGAAGGGCGTCCATACCAAAGGACGACCTCGCCCAGAGGACCTCGGGAGTACGGCATGAGCATTTAAGGAGCCTCTGACATGTCACCCACAGGCGTTACATGCCGCCCCAAACGGCGGTCTGACACGCCGACGCCGTCCAGGTCTTGTCACGACCTGTCTTGGTTCAAGGCTCAAGGAGCCTGCCACCGGCTACTTGTCCCCTACGCCCAGAAACTCAAAAAACATCCGACCGAACACGTGTCGTCATCTGAACGGGCTGGGCACTCCTATAAATACCTGGGAACAGACCCTGGCAAACGGTTCGACTCCTCCTCCTTGAGAAAACACAAACAGGCAAGGCCACTAAACTTCCTAGTGCTCCCCCCTCTTTCACCTCTCAGGACACTGACTAGGGCGTCGGAGGCTCCTCCCCGGAAAAACACCCCGGGGACCTCCTAACCCTCTTTTCTGAGTATTTTCAGGCACACTCCCCTGGGAAATTTGAGCTCCAGGCGTTCTCCCCCTCAGGAAGTCCCTCCCGAAGTCACAATGTCTTCCAACAAAGATGTCTCTAGGCATCATTTGGCGCCGTCTGTGGGAACCCACCCTCAGGTCGCCGTCGTTGAGACTCGGCGTTCCAAGGACAAGGGACTCCCGAGGTCCCCGTCCGCGCCTGAAGTTCAACCGGCTACTGAGCAAACCATTCCAGGGACTTCTTTGCCGGAGGAGGAGCGTCCTCTTGTCATCACCATGAGTTTTCTGCGCGACTTTCAACGGTCTGTTGTGGCTGAAATGACGCAACAGATAGACCGAAGGTGGCCGCAACCAACTCAGGCCCAAAGGCCTCCCTCACCAGTACGCCCTCGGGAGAAAAGCCCCAAGCCAACCTACCACAGTTCGGGAAGTGGGGACCCCCGTGAAGAGTCTTCGACAGAAAACATGCCCCTCGGGGCACGACTTGCGGGACAAGCGGGGTCTAAGCGACCTAAAGTCCCATACCAAAGGAACTCATCACCCGAGGCGAAGTCTCCATCCCCTCGGCGTCGAAGTCACTCCCCGAAGAGGCACAGGCAATCTCCTTGCAACGAAGCCTACAAGCACCAGGAGGAAGAGCCTAGCGCCACGCTCCTTTTGGAGAAGATATTGGCGAGGTTGGACAGGGTGGAAAAACAGGTAGCCCGCAAGCCCGTCTGGGCCAGGCTATCTGGGACCTTCTGTGGGGATGAGTCCCCATTCACCCGAGCTGTAGTTGAAGCAGCCATGCCAGGTGACTTCCGAGTACCTCGGCTGGAAACGTACGATGGCCGAACTGATCCACAGGCTCATCTGACCAAGTATAGACGCAGCATGATGATGCACGGTGCCGACGACGCCACCTTGTGCAAATGTTTTGAGGTCACCCTCACAGGACCAGCAACAGCCTGGTACAATTCATTAGCTCCAGGAACCATCACAGAGTTTCAGGAGTTATCTACGGCCTTCACACAACAATTCATTGGAAGTCGGCCGACGGCGAAGATGCCCGTCCAGATGTTCGACATAGCGCAAAGAAGTGGAGAAACCATCCGCGACTATGTCGAAAGGTTTAACAGAGAAGCTTTGAGTGTCCCAGACTTTCGGCCCGAAATACGCATCCTCGCGATGACACGGGGCCTTCGGAGGGATTCACAGCTGTTTTACGAATTCTCCAAAGACCCTCCGGACACACTTGGCGAGTTCTACCGAAGGGCCGAACAGCACATGACGGCCGAAGAGCTGAGAATGGGTGGACCAAAGTCCGATCACCACCGGGCCGAAGGATCCAGCCAGCAAAACCGATATCCAGCCGAACAGGCAGGACGACCTCGGAGAATGCGGGGAAGGAAACTCCCAACCTTCACACCCCTGAACACCACAAGGACCAACATCCTCATGACAATGGAAAGACAGGGGACCCAAATTCAGCGGCCAAGGGCCATGACCGCTGATAACAAAAAGAACATAAAGAAGTTCTGCCAGTTCCACCGCGACCACGGCCACGACACCGAAGACTGCTTCCAACTGAAGAAGTACATAGAGTCGCTGATCAAACTGGGTCAACTTCGGCGTTATCTGCGAATGCCTTCCCCGAAAGGGAGAAAAGAGGAGGAAGGAAAGGCAGATGACGAGGATTACGACTCCGACAGAAGGAGGAACCGAAGTCCAAAGAGGCGTCCTCCACCTCCGGCAGGGTTAATACAAACAATCACGACGGGACTTCCATCCTCGGAAAGAAAGAGGAAGGCCAGAGAAATAGCAGTCATGGAATATCAGAGTCCAACGAAGAAGCTGGCCCGAAAGGATGGTTCCGCCGTCATATTTCCCCATGACGACCCACTATTGGTCATGGCAAGGATAGGAAACTGGGACGTAAAGAGAGTGTTACTTGACGATGGATCAAATGCCGACGTCCTGTTTTCACATTTGCTGCCGAGATTGGGCATATCCAGCAGCGACCTCAAGCCTGTCACCTCGCCTACCTTCGGGGTGGGACCATCCGAGCTACCCGTCCTCGGATGGATGGATCTTCCCCTAATGATGAAAGGGACTTCGGTAGACGGGACTGTTGAGTTATTTGCCTCCACAATGACAAGGTTCATCGTCATGGATGTCCCTTCGTCATACAACGCCATCCTTGGAAGACAGACACAGGGAAATCTGCACATTCGCCCTGATGTGAAATACTTAACTGTCACTTTCGCCACCAAGGATGGAGACGCGGAAATCTTCATCGATCAGAGCGAAGTAAGGAAGGTGTTCGTCAAGGCACGAAAAGCTCCAGCAAACAACTTCGCACAAATGATGGAGGCAAAGGCACCAAAGAAGGGCGAGGCAGAAGATCCCGCGAAGGCGGAAATAGAAGAAGTGGAACTTGTCCCAGGCCAAAATACCCGAATAGGGAAAAACTTGGCCGAAGGTGACAAGAAAAAACTTGTATCTTTTCTGCTGACAAATAAAGATCTATTTGCCTACTCGCCGAAAGATATGCCAGGGGTAAACCCTGGCGTAATACAGCATAGCCTTAAAGTAAGTCCGGAGGCAAGACCTGTCCGGCAAAAGAAACGGAGCATCTCGGTCCATAAAAGTAACTTTGTCAAAACCGAAGTCCAGCGCTTGTTAGACGCTGGTGTCGTCAGGGAGGTCAAATACCCCGAATGGTTAAGCAATGTGGTAATTGCCACAAAAGAAGGAAGCAGTAAGCTCCGAATGTGCATCGACTTCAGGAACTTGAACGATGCTTGCCCTAAAGACTCATACCCTCTCCCACCGATAGACCAATTGGTAGACTCAACTGCCGAATACGGGCTCCTAAGTTTCCTAGACGCCTTCAGTGGGTATCATCAAATAAGGATGGACCCCGAAGATGAGGAGAAAACCTCCTTCATCACCGAGGGGGGAACGTACTGTTACGTCAGGATGCCCTTCGGCCTAAAAAATGCAGGAGCAACCTACCAGAGGTTGATGAGCAAGGTCTTTAGTGATCAAATAGGGAGAAATATGGAAGTCTATGTCGACGACATGATAGTTAAGAGCAAGCTGCCTAGTGACCACGTCGCGGATCTAAAGGAAACTTTCCACCAGCTCAGAACCTTCGGGATCCGCCTTAATCCCGAAAAGTGTATCTTCGGAGTGACCTCGGGAAAGTTTCTTGGGTACATGGTATCAGAAAGAGGCATTGATGCTAACCCAGAAAAAATTAAGACTTTACTCGAATTCCGAACTCCCGCCACAATAAAAGATGTGCAGAGACTCACTGGAAGGATAACCTCTCTTAGTAGGTTCATTTCCAGATATGGAGACCGGTGTCGAGCGTTCTTCAAAGTCCTCACTAAGGCAACAAAAAAGGAGGACAACCTTGGAAATGATGATCATCCTTGGAATAAAGACTGCCAAAAGGCCTGGGAAGAACTCAAAATCTACTTAGCCAGTCTGCCCACTCTGCGACAACCTCGCGAGGGAGAGCCCCTCGTGTTATACCTCGCCGTCACAGAAAAAGCTGTGAGCTCGGTCCTTGTGAAAGAAGAGGGGCCGAAGCAATGGCCGGTCTATTATGTAAGCAAGTCCCTGCACGGTGCCGAAGTCAGGTATCCCTTGCTGCAGAAAGCTATATTTGCTCTGGTACTAGCAGGAAGAAGGCTACGACCATACTTTCAGGCTCACCCTATCATCGTCCGAAGTAGTCTACCACTACGGGATGTCATGAGGAAAGTTGATCATTCGGGAAGGCTTTCCAAGTGGTGTATAGAGCTTGGCGAACACGACATCACTTATGAACCTCGGAAAGCCATAAAAGCTCAAGCCCTGGCAGACTTCATTGCCGAAGTACCGACCACCGAGGATAGCCATCCGGATCCTGGCGAAGGTGAGCCCGAATGGACTTTGTATGTTGACGGAGCCTCAGGGTCCGAACACCAGGGAGCTGGGGTAATTATTAGAGGTCCCGAAGGCCTAGAAGTAATGAAGGCTATCAAGTTCAGCTTTAACGTCACCAACAATATGGCTGAGTATGAAGCCCTCATAGCAGGATTGCGCCTAGCCAGAAAAATTGGCATAAGAAACTTGAAAGCCCACAGCGATTCCCAGCTGGTAGTTCGGCAAACGGCAGGAGACTACGGGGCAAAGGACCCAACCTTGGCAAAATACCATGAATTGGTAGCAAAGCTCATCCGGGAGTTCGACACCGTACGAATTGAAAACGTACCTCGACGAGATAATGCCGAGGCAGATTGCTTGGCAAAATCAAAAACATGCACCGAGGTGCTAAACCACCCGAGCATCACAGTGCTGAGCATAGTAACTTCGGGAAAAGGCTGGAAAGACCCGATAAAAAGATATCTCGCAGACAATACGCTCCCCGAAGACCCCAGCGAAGCTGCAAAAGTGCGAAGACGCTCCGGTAGATTCTTCCTAATTTGCGAAGAATTATATCGGCAGGGATATGCAAATCCAATACAGAGGTGTGTTGGCGAAGAGGATACTGAAATGATCCTCGAAGAAGTACACGAAGGCGCTTGTGGTTCGCACATCGGAACCGATGCCCTGGCAGCAGTAATACTTCGCCAAGGATACTTTTGGCCTACCCTGAGAAAGGACGCTAGGCAATTCGTCCAGAAATGCGGTAACTGCCAAAGGCACGCGAATATCCGGAGGACACCCTCGGAATTAGTAACTTCGGCTGACTATCCCTGGCCCTTCGCAGTCTGGGGCATAGACCTCATTGGGCCACTCCCAACAGCGCCTGGAGGTGTGAAGTTCTGCGTGGTAGCAGTAGACTATTTCTCCAAATGGGTCGAGGCAGAACCCCTGGCGACTATCTCGGCAAAAGAGGTGCAAAAGTTCGTATGGAAGAACATTGTATGCAGATTCGGCATACCGAGGGTACTAGTAGCTGATAATGGGTCCCAGTTTATAGACAAGGGATTCCAGGAATTTATCAGTGACCTCGGAACAAAAATGCACTTCGCCCCAGTAGCTCACCCCCAAAGCAATGGGCAGGTAGAAGTATCTAATAGGACCATAAAAGATGGTCTGAAAAAGAGACTGGGGGAAGCAAAAGGGAAATGGCCAGGAGAGCTCCAAAGCGTATTATGGAGTTACCGAACAACACCCCGAAGAGCCACAGGGGAAACGCCTTTTTCACTCATTTTCGGTACAGAGGCCATCATCCCAATCGAGGTAGTGCGACCATCAGTGCGGGTGCAAGTATTTGATGAAAGTGGAAATGACCTCGGCATGAGGACCAAGCTCGACCTCGTCGGCGAACACAGAGAAATAGCTGAACTGAGAAGAAAAGCATTTCAGCAAAGAGTGGCTGTGGCCATAAACTTACGGGCCAGGCCAAAGGGAATCAAGAAAGGAGACCTCGTTCTCCGAAAGGCTGAATTTGCACCCCGAAGGCCATCCCACGGGGTACTCCGCGCAAATTGGGAAGGACCTTACCTGGTACTTGCCGAAGTGCGAAAAGGGGTGTACAAGCTCGGCGATCCCGAAGGCGTAGAATTGAAAAATACTTGGCATTCAGACGCCTTGAAAAAGTTCTATGCTTAGGATTTCGATGGGAAAATGGTATTGTACAAATTAGAAAAAATATTCTAAGTACAAAAGTTTCTCAGAAAAGTTCCTAAGCATAAATTGTACAAGTCAGAATTCCGCGAAGGTGATCGCCGAAACGAGCGCAGATATGATTTTTCGAAGTCTCTTGAGCGAACGTGTTCGGGACAATGGGAAATGAAAAATCTCGCAAAAAGACTTAGCCAAATTTTCTAAAAAGAAAAAGTCTTTATTGAAATGAATTTGCTTACAGAGAAGAAGGAGTGCCAAAGGGAGAAGTACAAAAAAGAAGGAAAAGAAGGCAAAGGACCCTAGAACAAACTAAGGAATCTCGGCGTCCCGGGAGCCACCAGCTCCTGCGTCCTTTTCCACCACCTTTGGCGCCGGGAAAGAAGAAGGCAAGTTCAGGTGCTCAATCTTGGACCAAGACCACCGAGGCCCCTCGGGAATGTTTAGGGCCTCCAAGAAAGAGAGGTCCAGATCTGGGAACCTCTGAAGAACTTGGTGCCGAGCGAGGCAAAACCCGTCCTGGAAACCAACCTTGGTCATCTAGTCGGATTTATCCTTCTCGACCCCAAGGTCCTCAAGGTCCTTCGTCAGATCTACGACCTCCTTCTTCAGTGCCTTCATCTTCTTCTTTTTCGGCCCCTTCTTCAAAGAATCAACCTCGGCTTGGAGCGCAGCCTTCTCAGCAAGCACCTTCGCTAAGAGAACCTCAGCCTCTGACTTCTCCTTTTGATGCGCCTCGTTCACCGAGATCAGCTCCGCCACCTGGGAACCGAGGTCAGAAATCTTCTGGGAGGAATCCTTCAAAAGTTCTTCTTTTTCTTTCAGGAACTCCTCCCGAACGGCAGCAACCTCCTTCTCTGCAGCTTGAGCCAGCTGCGTGTTCTGGGCAGCCAATTCCGAGCACGTGGCCTTAGTTTTTTCTATGACCTCTAAGGCCGAAGCTCGGAACGCCGTCTGCCTCGCCACCCGAACTCTGAGGAAACCAGCATACCCCAGCAGCTGCAAAGAAATAAAGGCAAAGTCAGTAAGGCAAAAAAGAGAGCCAAATACTTAGAAGAAATCAAAAGGAAAAAGAAAGGCGCGAAGCATACCTGGGCAGCGTGCTCGGAAACTTTCGCGGCGAGGGAATCATCGCCCGGGTGAGCCTCCGCAATGGCCCTGAAGGAGGCCTCGGTAAGGATCCCTTTCGAGATCTCTTTGGCCATTTGCTGGCAGTCTCCGGAGTACAAATTCATGTCCTCCGTAAACGACCAGAAAGGCTCCTTCGGGATCTTCCCCTTCGGGATACGGGCATCCCGAAGGGCTCGCTTCCGGGCATGCTCGGCTGCCCAACCCGGAGTAAGTAACTCCCCTGCACGGCAAAACAAAAAGCTGGTCAAGGCAAGTAAATCTCAAAATTCAAAAAAGTGAAGGCATCACAGTTTGCTAGAAAACGAACCTGGTGGCACTTCGGCCACGTCGTCGTCAGAATCCAAAACCTCCTCGGTAGAAATCCCCTTGCCTTTGCTCTTGCGCCGCTCCTCGGCAGAAGGGGCCTCTACCAAGGCATCCAGAAGAGCCTGCGACGAAGCACTTCGGCATCCAGAAGAGCCTGCGACGAAGTAGGACTCCGAGGAGGGACGTCGACAGCAGCAACCTCGGGCGGCGGAGCGGCGGCAACTTCGGGCTCTCCGCTTACCCCCTCAAGAACTTCCGGCTGAGGAAGTTGAACAGTCTTCTTCGCCCGTTTAGAAGAAGGCCCAGCCCCAGTCGCTTTCCGCCTTCGGGAGACGGCCTTCTTCGTCTGCTCACCTTTCTCGGATTGACCGAGGAAAAGGGATTTGTAGAAGGCAGCAGTGTCGTCGCCCATCTCTGGAAAAGAAAGAAGACATCAGTGTGAGTCCAAGATGAAATTATAACAAAGGGACTCGAAGATAACTTACGCTCATAAAAAGTTTCGTAAGTAACTTCCTCCCGAAGGAGTTGCACCAGCCAGGAGTCTTTCCCAGCGATGGCAGGAGCCGGCATCCCAAGGTCCGTCTTGTGCTCCTTCACTACCCCTAGCTCCCGAAGAACCTCCTCGGTCATCAGCTTCCAATTGATGGGGAAGGGGTAGAGAGAGCGCGAAGGGACCTCGGAATCCCAGTCGGAGACGGCTCGGATACGTCTGTCGAAGTCCGCGAATACGGAAGCCAACTCGGGAGTCAGCATTATCCTCGGATCTACGACGTCCATCTCCAGCCTTCCCTGAGCCCACTTGGTCGGAACATGCGACCAGGCCTCCTCCATCTTCAGAAAGAAAAACTTTTGTTGCCACCCTCGCCAGCTGTCCTTAGTGGCAAAAGTGAACATATACTTTTTGCTCCCTGATCCCCGAGGTAGCATAAAGTAAAAGCCACCCTTCGGGACCACGAAGAGCTTATAGTACTGCATAAAGATAATGAAGTGGGGTTCTATTTTGAAGACGCCACACATACAGAGGAAGGCGTTAAAATAGCAGTACGAGTTCGGCGGAAGTTGATTTACGGCAATGCCATGGAATTGGCAAAAGTCGCAAATCATCTTCGGAGGAGGGTACCGAAGTCCGGCCTTCAGTTGGGCTCGGAAAATGGTAACCTCGTTACTACGGTTCGAAAAGCTAAATTGGTCAGAACGTGGCAACCTTGTAATGGCATACGAGGGAAGGAAGAATTTTTTCTTCCATTTTTCTAGTTTTTCAGGAGTGGTGCAGCAAGGGTGAGACAGAAGAGGTTGCCAGCTCTCGGGAATAGGCATGTCATCTGAAAAATGAGTTCGAAAAAAGGCAAAAATGACCTCGGGAAAAAGCTTGAAAAACAGAAGACTCGGGAAGTTAAAACCCACCAAATGCTTTGCCAAAATCTGGATTTGAAGACGCCGTAATGAAAGGTGGCCGGAAAAAACTCTGTCAACAGCACCGCCGCGAAAAGCAGGAGAAAACGCAAAAACAGTTGAAAGGAAAAAGCAGAAGCAAAAGGAGGCTATGAAGGAACAAGAGTATATATAGGCCGAGGGGGTAGGCGAACTGGCGTCATAAGTACCCCATGAAGGCGAACAGTCGCCATAACTGATTACTGAGCGTGAAAAGACGTGCCTGCTGTATCCGATGCAGCCTTCGCCAATGACAAACGTGCCACGTGTCAGCAATCGCGCCAAAAGAGGGACACGCCTTCTGACACCCCTAAATCCTGGGCGCGCCGCTCTAGACTGACACGCCTGGTTACGAGACGCGACGTTACACAGACCTGCTAAAGGAAAAAAGTAGGTTACCTCGAAGACACCAAAGGACAGGCTATGGTCGAACAACCTACGTCTTCGGACGAAAGGTCCGTCTTCGGCACAGGTGCTACACCCAAGGCCCAAAGAGGCGCCCTCCGAAAGCTGACAAACCGAAGTTTCCACTCCGGCTTTTTTCGAGGGGGGCCTGTGATAGCCGAAGGGCTATCGCCTCTCCCAGTACGTACTTCCCGCCGAAGTTATGTTTGGGAAGCCTGGCATCAGCCGAAAAGAAGCACTGTCATTGACCTCAGCAGGAGCGAAGTTGAGCACCACGAAGTCAGGACTTCAGCTAATACGCCAGAAAATCCAAAGGTATTGCTGGCTCCTTCGGAGGACCAAACAGATTGCCTTCAGGACAAAGGCCTAGCCCTTACAAGCAGGAGAGAATCCTCCAAAGGCAGAACCACTGAGCTAAAGGACTCCTCGAACTACGAGCATAACTCCCGAAGAAGGGCGTCCATACCAAAGGACGACCTCGCCCAGAGGACCTCGGGAGTACGGCATGAACATTTAAGGAGCCTCTGACATGTTGCCCACAGGCGTTACATGCCACCCCAAATGGCGGTCTGACACGTCGATGCCGTCCAGGTCTTGTCACGACCTGTCTCGGTTCAAGGCTCAAGGAGCCTGCCACCGGCTACTTGTCCCCTACGCCCAAAAACTCAGAGAACATCCGACCGAACACGTGTCGTCATCTGAACGGGCTGGGCACTCCTATAAATACCAGGGAACAGACCCTGCCAAATGGTTCGACTCCTCCTCCTTGAGAAAACACAAACAGGCAAGGCCACTAAACTTCCTAGTGCTCCCCCTCTTTCACCTCTCAGGACACTGACTAGGGCGTCGGAGGCTCCTCCCTGGAAAAACACCCCGGGGACCTCCTAACCCTCTTTTTTTGAGTATTTTCAGGCATACTCCCTTGGGAAATTTGAGCTCCAGGCGTTCTCCCCCTTAGGAAGTCCCTCCCGAAATCACAATGTCTTCCAACAAAGATGTCTCTGGGCATCAATAACCTCTATACCAAAAGCTTCACCCTTTCACCTTAGCAAAAAGAAGATTAGTTAGCCATCATAAAAGTAAATAACATGTAGAAAGATGAAATGAACATGAATTGAAAGATCAAAGGAAGAACAAGAAGAAGAACGAGAAAACACTTGGACAGAGCTTCGGTATTGAAAATAAGAACAAGAACAAAGAAAAAAAATCTAAAAATGATACAAGAACATGGAAATGGCCTAAGAAATGGCATGCCTCCACCCTCCCCCCAAGATGCCTATTTATAGAGTTTTGGGGGTGAGTGAAATGGTAAAATATAGGTAAATACAAATCAACAATGGCGGGCTACAACTTATTTTAATTCTTTGATCACCGTACACATCAAATCAGCTCTTTCTCAAAGCATGAGATTTGTAGATCTCTACTTAAGCTTCGAATCAATAACTTGCTCATTCAAATTGGACATTTGTAGCTCAAGTTATGATTTTTCTACTGAAATCGCTCTTCAGCACACGAAAGAACGAATAGTCTCATCTATAATCAGATTTTGGCAATGAAAACAATCAAATTAGCTCATGGAATGAAGCAAAGTTGAAGATCTATGTGTTGGCTTTGAGAATAATTTGGAATCACTCAATTCCGACATCTACAGCTCCAGATATGATTTTTCTTGTGAAGGGTAGCCAGGTGATGATTTTACCTACGAGAAAAATAATTATTTAATATTAATGAATAGTGAAAATGCGTATGAACAGTAAAAATGCATGAATAGTGATAGTGGATAGTAAAAATGTGTGAATAGTAAAAACATGTGAATAGTAACCCGGTGAAAAAATGCTTAGAATATAGAAATTAATCATACTTAAAGTGTATAATGATGATTTAAATCCTTAATAGCAGTACACTTATAAGCATTCATTACACCCCCCAACTAGGTTCTTGCTAGTCCCTAGCAAGTGTAACCTAAAAAAATAAACAAAATATATAATCTGACAACTCATGACAAATCATGCTATGAATATATAACACTTGTAAACTTGACTCACAAGTAATTAATGAAAGAAGAAAAAGTTAAGTCCTTGTTACTAGAGATAGATGATCACTTCTCAAGTATTTGCACTTATTTTAATGTGGGTTTGTGAACAACTTACTTTGTGTTTCTCAATCCGAAGCTTGCAACGGGATCTAGCTTCACCCTCATTAGATTCCCAAAAGGGACTGCATCTAAATTTAAGTCCAATGGTCTTTATACAAGGTTGTAATGAGGCTGGGTTTGGTGAAAGCAGGAATTGGATGGAGGTTTTTTAATGGTAGAGTTTAAGGAAACTAATAATACAATGAGCAATAAATATGGGCACCTAAAACACTAAATACCCAAATCAACCCTAGTCTCAAAGTCCTCTCCAAAACACAATTCCTTATCAACACATGAGTTTAGAAAACAAATATGGTTGAGTTTTAAACTTATTGAATTTAACATTTTTTTTTCTCTTTCTGTTTTGTTTTATATATATATATATATAACTTTATTTTGTGAGGGCTTTTTCTTATGATCTTGCTTTTGCCTTTTTCTACCATAAATCAAAATTTGTTTAAAACTCAACGATCCAATGATATATACTCAATTTTTATGATTTAAGCTCAAGTCACCCCAATTTTTCCACTATAAAAAATTAAGTAGAAGGTAACCTAACATATTCTCAAGTACACCCCACACTTATTCTTTATTTTATCAAAAACAACACATTCATTTTAATTTTCTAAGCCCATAATCACATAAGTATCACTAGTTCCAAGGATAATAAAGGATCAAATGAAGTGGATGTGGTCAAACATATAGGGTTCAAACAAAGAATATAGCTATAAGGCTCAAAGGGGCTCACTACGGGATGATGTACAAGGTTAGCTTTTTGGTAGATGGTTAGCCCTAAAATGCCATCCTCTTCCTTAAATTTACATGCAAGAAGTGAGGTTGCATGGGTCCTTAAGACCACTCATCCTAGCAAAGTCTAGCTCAAAACACAAAGTAAGCACTCTCAACAAAGAAATTCACACATCCTAATAAATACTGAGGGCTCAAAAGTGCTCACCGGTTATTTATTTTCCTCAAGTAACAAGTAACATACTTCAATTGCTTTAAAAAATTAACAATTATTTCAAATTTACAAGGTATACATCCAATGATGATATTTCCATGAGTTGGGTTCCTAAATGCAAACAAATAACCTAAATTCATGCTACATGTTCCTACATGCAACTATCATGCAAACATGAACTTGAACATAAAAAAATAAAAATAAAAATTAATAATAACACTGCCACAAAAATAAAAAAAAAATGACAATAAAACTGACAATTTATGCAAGGGAATGGATGTTTGGAATCAATATTCAGGTTTCATCTAATATTTTCTTTAGAAAATATACATTACTTGTGAGATATGTCATCCAAATAGGGTTGAAACCTAGCTAACCCAAAATGTTATGACTAGCATGCCTAATAGGATGCGTCTCAAGAGTAAAATTACTCCTTACTCGGTCATCTTAAACTAAGGGCTTTGTCTAAAAGTTTTAATATCAGCATGAGAGAAAATAAACTAAAAAAAATGTGTAAACTAAAAAAAAAAGTGACAACTATCCTTCCCCCCAACCAGATTAAGACATTGTCCCCAAGGTCAAAACATAGATAAGAAGAGTGAAGAAAAAATTACCAGAACTGAAAGTTATTGAAAATGAAAAACCTGAAAAAACTTAAAACAAAATAAAGAAAATGCTGATAGTAAAACTAAAAGACAAAATAAACAAATCCACAAGTCCGATTGCTCTCTTTCACAGTGCTTTTTCACTTGTTAACAAAAATAAAAACAACAAGCATGGTAAAGGATACTTATGGGATGGAATTGAATGGGAAATACTGTCGTGTCTAGTTTATCTGAATCACTACTAGATCTAGTTTAGGGACGAAATCTTGCATTTTGTCTAGCAATTCCTCAACAGTTGATGCAGATATTAGGATCCGTCGTGCTGTCTTTGAAATAAATTTCTCCTGCATAGCATGATCTATAAAAGATAACAGACTTGCAAAGAAATTGTTAACATTCAACAACCCAATGGGTTTCTGGTGCAAATTAAGTTGGGCCATGGAAGTAATTTGAAAATTTTCCCCCAATATGCCAAACCCTCATGGTAGAGCAATAAAGACATCAGAATTACAGAGGATTTGTAACAAACACTCTTACAAGTTTTTAACCACTAATTCTTCTCCAATTGTCCCTCCAGAAATCATTTTCAAAGGGGTAACGATGATTCCCAAAACATGGCTATCTCCTACAGATGCTGCTGTTGCTACACCTCCCATCAATCCGACACTACCTCCACCATATACCAAATGTATTGATTGGCTGCCCTTAAGACCTCTTTATCCTTTCCAGGAAAAGATCCACAAAATACACAAATATTTCAGAATTTACGAGTTGAGGTTTCCTTCATTTCTATCTTTAACCGTGTGAGAAAAAATCAAAAAAAAAACATGCATTTATAGAGATAAAAGGATAATGCAATGATTACACCTATAGGAGTAGGTAAATTATTGTCAGACGAAAAAAGAAAATTTTCAACGATAACAGTGTGTATATACAGTAGTTGTGACTATGGCTCACAACTTCCTCTGGTTTTATGTCCAGTAACGGCTTCAATGCCTTCTATGAGTCAGGGATTATCTTCCCATCCAGTTTTTTTACAAATTGGCAAATAGGGTCATTTAAAGTCAGATTCCCAAAACTATAACGCTCTTATTCCTTATGAAAAATATTCCATAAACCAAGAAGTTCATGTTGCACTAATCCACAAGAATGCGTCTCAGGAGTTAATCAAATATTATCCAAAGAATCCTTACTCAGGCCATTCTTGATGAATTGTATTTTATCTTCTCGATTATCGGACACCATTCCTAAAGAATGACATCTAGTATCACAAGTCTATCGACCATATTTGTGACAGACTCGTAACCTTTTCGCTCTTTGCTTTTTGGCACAGGAGCTTTTGCCTAAGCTAGGCATGTGAGACACAAATGCATCTGGGATTTCATTAGCCAAACGGACTTTAGCTTCAATTAACCAATGCACATATTCAGGAATGCCTTTGTGCATCAAAACTTTTAATCGTTCACATCTAGCTTGGTAAATCTTTTTAAGAACATTTATTAGGAGAGAAGGAAAGTATTTTCACAAAGCAGAAAGAGTAGAATCCATTGGTGAGAAAAAAATTGAGAGATGAGAGAAAGAAATCAGTTATTATGGGAAACTGAGGTAACCAACTTGAAAGCCACGGAGTACCGTATCTGCCACTGAACCAGGAAGAAATGGATCCTACTTTTTGACAATTTTCAAAGGCTTTGCAGAATACATGTGTGTCTTTAAACAAAGAGGACCAGTAAAATTTAGACTGAAAAATCTTTACAACTGTTTTCTTTGACAAAAAATGCCTTCTACACATTTCAAAATGAGAAAATTCAATGACACTTTTTACCTTATCCTTAGGTATGCATCTCATAAATATCTGGTCAGGACAGTATTTGAAAATATAAGAGTCATCCCAATAAAAATTTTCACCTTATGTAGAAATTTCTTCTTATCTTGGATACTCCATTGAGCTAGCATTTGTCCTGTCACCAAAAAAATTAACAATATTAGCAAACCATGGTACTGTAGTGACAGAGAATAAAAATTCATTAGGAAAACAATCATTTATGGGTGCAGCCTCAATTGTTGAATCTGTTGTAAGCCTTGACAAATGGTCAGCGACAACATTTTCGGTGCCCTTCTTATCTTTGATCATAATGTTGAATTCTTGACGTAATAAAATCCAGCATATCAACCTTGGTTTGGCATCTTGCTTTGACATTAGGTACCTGACAGCAGAATGGTCAGTGTAAACAATGGTTTTTGAACCAATTGGATAAGAACGAAATGCAAATATTACCGTAAGTAGTTCTTTCTCAGTTGTAGTGTAGTTCATTTGTGCACTGTTCAAAGTTCTACTTGTATAATAAATTACATATGGCTTACCTTCCTTTCTTTGTCCTAAAATAGCACCAACGGCATAATCACTAGCATCACACATTATCTCAAAAGGCAAGGACCAGTCCGGTGGTTGCATGATTGGAGAGGATGTTAGAAGGCCAATTAACTTATCAAAAGAATTTTGGCATTCTTGAGTCCATTCAAATGAAACATCTTTCACAATGAGGTTGCAAAGAGGTCTAGATATTTCACTAAACCCTTTAATGAGCCTTCGATAAAAGCTTACATGTTTAAAAAATGAGCGAATTTCTCTAACAGTTTTTGGTGAAGGTAACTGAGCAATGAGTTCCACCTTTCCTTTATCAACTTCGATTCCTTTGGAAGATACAACATGACCCAAAACAATTCTAAAGGTGACCATGTAATGACATTTTTCCTAATTTAGTGCCAAATCTTTTTCTTCACATCTTTTTAAAGCCTTTTCCAAGTTTTCAAGATAATTATCAAAATAATTTCTATAAACGGTTAAATCATCCATGAAAACTTTAAGAAAATTTTCAATCATGTCACTAAAAATACTCAGCATACATCTTTGAAATGTTGCTGGGGCCTTACAATGTCCAAAAGGCATGCATCTAAATGCAAAGGTTCCAAAAGGACATGTGAATGTGGTCTTTTCTTGGGTCCTTAAGAGCTACTGGAATTTAATAATAATCTAAGTAGCCATCAAGAAAGCAAGAAAAAGGATGTCATACTCTTTCTAAAATTTGGTCCAAGAAATATAATGGAAAATGATCTTTTCTGGTGGCAAGATTTAATTTCCTATAATCAATGCACATTCTCGAATTGATGGTATTCGAGTTGGTAAAGACTCACATTTTTCGTTTATCACCACTGTGATGCCTGACTTCTTTGGAACAACTTGGGTTGGACTAACCCATCTGCTGTCAGAGATTGGGTAAATAATTCCCATATCAAGTAATTTGAGAACTTCAGATCTTACTACTTCTTTCATGTGTGGATTAAGTCTTCTCTGAGGTTGTTGATAAGATTTAGCATTATCCTCTAAATTTATTCTATATGAACAAATTAAAGGATTAATGCCCTTTATGTCCTTTAATGTCCACCCAATTACACTTTTATGCCTTTTAAGTAACTCAATCAATTTACCTTCTTGCTCAAATATGAGTGTTGATGAAATTACCACCAGATAAGAAAAATTTTCTCCAAGGAATGCATACTTTAATTCTTTAGGCAAAAGCTTTAACTCTGGTGTAAGTATTTTATCTTGCTCTTCAACGTTGGGTTTTCCCAACTCCTCAACTTTTGTTTTCCAATGTGTGTTTGCTTCTACCTGTGAAGAATCAAGGAATGCACATATATTAGTTGTATCTTGATCCATTTTCATACTTGATTCAATTGAATTAACTAAACACTTTTCAAGAGGATTAGAGATACTCCCTTCCTGGATATAGTTTTCTACAATTGCGCCAATGAGGCAAACATCTTCTCTTTCATCTTCCTTTTCAGGAGGTTGCTTAAGCAAGTTAAAAACATTTAACTCCAATGTTATATTCCCAAATGTCAGCTTCATCAATCCATTCTTGCAATTAATCAAAGCATTATATGTTGCTAAAAATGGACGTCCCAAAATAACAAGTATTGAATTTTTAATTTGTACTGGTGGTGTGTCCAAAACAATAAAATCCATAGGATATATGAATTTATCAACTTGAACTAACACATCTTCAATGACCCCTCTGGGCACTTTCACTGATCTATCAATAAGCAAAAGAGTTACTTCGGTTGGTTTTAACTCACCTAAATTTAGTTTTTGGTAAACTGAATATGGAAGTAAGTTTACACTAGCCCCCAGATCAAGTAATGCTTGCTCAATTTTATGTTCTCCAATAAAACATGAGATTGTTGGACAGCCAGGATCTTTGTATTTTAAAGCAGTATTATTTTGAATAATAGAACTTACCTGCTCAGCCAAGAAGGCTTTCTTTTTCACATTCAGCTTTCTTTTAACAGTGCACAAATCCTTCAAAAATTTGGCATAAGAAGGTACCTGTTTAATCGCATCCAACTATGGGATATTGATCTTTACCTGCTTGAAGATATTAAGAATTTTAGGATTCTTATCCACCTTCTTAGGAATAGTTAACGCTTGAGGAAATGGAGGTGCTGGTGGAGATTCAATTTGTTCTTTGCTCGGTATAGGTTCAACCCCTTCTTTACTCTAAGAAGTTGACTCATCATCTTCTTCACAAGGATCAGGAACGGATTTTTCAACAACCTTACTGTTGCGGAGTGTAATGATTGACTTGATTTGATCCATGGTTTGACATTTGGGATTTGGTTGTAGTTGAGAAGGAAATTTCCCTTTTTCCTGAATGTTGAGTGTAGATGCAAATTTTGCAGGAGTGTCTTTCAAATCAATCATGGTTTGACTTATTTGAGCATTGATTGACTTTTGCTTTTCTATAAATGAATGCAATGTATCTTCAAGATTTTTCCTAAAAGGAGGAATATATGGTGCATACCCTTGAGTTTGTTGAAAATTTTGTTGGGTGTGGAAAGGTGGTTGTGATGGTTGAGCATGATTATCATTTCTCCAACTAAATTTTGGATGATTCCTCTAACCAGGATTATAAGTTTGCGAGTATGGATTTTGGGTTGGTTTCTTGAAGTTGTTCAATGCATTGAGTTGTTCATGGAGACATTCTTTAAAAGAGGGCAAAGTTGGGCAATTGCTAGTGGAATGGTCATTAGTTTCACAAATGTGACATACAATTTCTTCAACATATTTTAAATAACCAGTTTTCTTTATTTCTAATGCCTCAACCTTTCTAACTAGGGATGCAAATCTTGCTTGAAGCTCATTATCTTTCTTAAGAGGATATATGCCTCCACTAGATGTAAAGGATTGAGTCTTACCTGTAGCTTCATAGGTACCCACGGTGTCCCAATTCTGTGTATTTTCGGGTAGCAAGTCTAGGTAATTCATTGTCTCGTCAGGATCCTTATCCTCAAATGTTCCATTGCGCATCATTTTTACCATTTGTCTTTCCTTAGGGGTCAAACCTTCATAAAAATGTGCGACTAATCTCCATGTTTCAAAACCATGGTGTGGGCATGTGTTAAGTAAATCATTGTATCTATCCTAACATTGGTAAAAAGTTTCACCTGATTTTTGTGTGAAAGTGGTGATTTGTTTTTTGAAAAAAATTATTCTATAAGAAGGAAAAAAAAATTTCAAAAATTGTTGTTGCAGTTCATCCCATGAATTGACGGAGCCTAACCTAAGATTCTGTAGCTAAGTTTTAGCTTTATCTTTTAAAGAAAAAGGAAAAAGCTTAAGTCTAATGGTGTTCATACTACAGTTTAGGTTGTTATATGTGTGACAGACTTCTTCAAATTCTCTTAAATGCAAGTAAGGATTTTCAGAATCAAAGCCATGAAAAGTTGGTAAAAGTTGAATAATACTTGGCTTAAAGTTGAAGTGACATGCATCAGCAAGAAAAATTAAACATGATGGAGTGCTATTTCTTATGGGGTTCATGTGTTCTCTAAGTGTCCTAGGTCGATCTTGGTCATTATAAAGAGAATGGTTATCTTCTTATTCATTAATGTGTTCAGCCATATTTGAAGAAGATGCAGATTATTTTACTAGTTTACCACTTGATGTACGTAACCAAACTTTCATACATAAACAAAATAACAACAAGAAAAACAAATATCAATAACAAGTTAGATAGGAGGCTCAGCTTGCCATTCAACAATAAAGAAAAATAAGATTAACAAAAATTAAGAGGTAAGCGACTCAGCCTGCCATATAAAGAACAAAAAAAAAATAATAAAATAAAATAAAAAGAACAAAAAGAAAAAAAAATTAAACTTGTACTTTAATTTTACTTCCCCAGCAATGGCGCCAAAAACTTGCTGCACTCTAGCAGTTGTAACCCAAGTGTAGGTTGTCGCAAGTAATAAAATCTCTAGAATTCGAGTGTTGAACCACAGAGGAGTGAATTAAGAAATACAAATTACAAAAGTAAATGAAGGTTTTAGTGAAATGTGTGAACAAGTGTTGATTAAAAATTCAAATTCAAATAAAATAGCTAAGGTTAGGGGATCCACTTTTAGTATGTTGGTTATGATTAATTTTAGCCTGTCTTACCACTAAAAAAGGATCCACACATAAAGAAGGTCCTAATAGGGG
Source organism: Aquilaria sinensis (assembly GCA_005392925.1). Lineage (NCBI taxonomy): Eukaryota > Viridiplantae > Streptophyta > Magnoliopsida > Malvales > Thymelaeaceae > Aquilaria > Aquilaria sinensis. Next base: position 23,471 of record SMDT01002133.1, read on the forward strand.
AATTTAGTTAGTATTAACTTTCATTGATCTTAAAACGCCAACGCTTGCTAATGGGTTCAAGTATCCATCACACCAACCTTTGTCGATAATAACTCAAGATTCCAATATAGTCGGCAGAGCCATGTTCTACAGAGGGAATCGAGCAGCTTTTGTGCCAATGATTGACTATGATGAATCAAGACTCCCACTTAACAAGGAGGGAAGTTAAATAGATTAAGGAAAAAAATACCGTTAACGTTGTGATCCATTCAAATCAATCATAACCTTTATACTAAAAGCTTCACCCTTTCACCTTAGCAAAAAGAAGATTAGTTAGCCATCATAAAAGTAAACAACATGTAGAAAGATGAAATGAATATGAATTGAAAGATCAAAGGAAGAATAAGAAAAAGAACGAGAAAACACTTGGACAGAACTTCGGTATTGAAAACAAGAACAAGAACAGAGGAGAAAATCTAGAAATGATACAAGAACATGAAAATGCCCTAAGAAAATGACATGCCTCCACCCTCCCCCCAAGATGCCTATTTATAGAGTTTTGGGGGCGAGTGAAATGGTAAAATGGAATGGTGAAATATTGGTAAATACAAATCAACAATGGCGGGGGCTGCAACTTATTTTAATTCTTCGACCACCGTACACATCAAATCAGCTCTTTCTTAAAGCATGAGATTTGTAGATCTTTTCTTTAGCTTCGAATTGATAGCTTGCTCATGCGGACGGAGCAAAATGCGGGCCAAAGATTCTTTGGATGTTGGAATTATGGGTTATGTGCGTGTTGTGTGGTGTTGGTGTACTAACAGCTTGAAATTTGACTTTTTTTTTTGTTTCTGTTATAGACTCCAAAGTATTGTCGGTTGCTTAAGTGGCTTGACAAGTTCATGCCGAAGAGATTGAAGGGTGTGATACTTGGACTTCTAAGGAGGATGAACAAGTCAAAGAAAAATGTGAGAAGGCAATAGTCAAGGGTGGAAGAAGCAGAGAATGAAGTAAGGAGGGAGATTGAAAAAATAGAGGAAGTAGAAGAAAAGGTGAACAAACTTACTGAAAGTGAGGACAAATTGAAAAGGAAAGTGGGAGAAGTGGAGAAAAAGAAAAAGAGATTAGAGGTTGCCTTGATTGTGTCATGGGTTATGTTTTTTTCTACATTTCAATGAGGGAAGTTAAGTGAGATGGTGAAAGGGAGTAAGTGAAAGTTATGGCAAAGTGGGTAGGCTGTGATATATATGTAGAGATGGTGAAGGGAGCAAAATGCGGGCCAAAGATTATTTGGATGTAGGAATTATGGGTTATGTACGTGTTATGTGGTGTTGGTGTACTAGCAACTTGAATTTTGACTTTCTTTTTTTTTCTTCTATTATAGATTCCAAAGTATTGTCGATTCTTTCAGTGACATGATAGCCCATGCCAAAGAGATTGAAGGGTATGGTACTTGGACTTTTTGAGAAGGATGAACAAGTTAGAGAAAAAGGTGAAAATGCAACAGTCAAGGGTGGATAAAGCAAAGAAGAAAGTGCGGAGGGAGATTGAAAAAATAAAGGAAGTAGAAGAAGAGGTGAACAAACTTACTAAAAGTGAGGAAAAATTGAAGAGGAAAGTGGAAGAAGTGGAGATAAATAAAAAGAGAATAAAGGTTGCATTTGATTGTGTCATGGGTTATGTTTTTTTTCTACATTTCAATAGGGAAGTTGAGTGAAATGGTGAAAGGGAGTAAGAGTTATGGCAAAGATGATAGGTTGTGATATATAGGTGGAGATGGTGAAAGGAAGTAATGGTGTGGCAGGGTTGTATAATATGCATATGTAAGTGGCATGTAAGTGTTTTGGTTATACAAAGAAGTCCCCTTTATGAATGAAAGAACTAGATGATGCCAGCTGAAGCTATTGCACCTTTTATGTTATGATATGTATGTGATTGGGTACTTATATCAACATATACTGAATTGTAAACAAAACACACAAACATCCAAGTTATAAGGAATCACTGAATTTAATTTATAATTCCAATCATCCAATATCCCAAACATTCTCCTTAAAAACATCCAAAAGAAATACCACATAACTATATTGAAATATGCAACCAAAGTATGTGTTCTTCAGACACCAAAACTCAAAAGTATGTCATCTTGTTAGTACCCAAATGTCCAACCACACAAATTTCCCATGTCCATCTACCTAAACATGACTATAGAATATTTGAGTAAACCCTCTCCTAATAGGGGTAAGGCTAGCCTCTGCCTACTTTTGGACGCCTCATTCCTTTCCTATGTCTAGATTGAGATCCAATATCTCTTGGAATTTCTCTTTGCCGAGATAACTTGCTGTCAAAAAAGGTAGATGATGGTGGAACTCTTCTTGGACCTCTTATAGCTCCCATCACATGGCTTGTTTGTCCAAACTGTGTATGACTAGTGTTTCCCTACCAAATAGAGTAAACATATAGGAGAACTAGTTAATGCTCTTAGTAATCCTAAATGTGACAATAAACTATTCTTCATGAAAAAATTATTCACTTCTTGTGTTCTTATGAAAACGAAAGCACTACTTCTTTGCCTTATTATTTGGCTGGTTCGAATGTTGGAACTACCTCTCTAACCTGTCTTTAAATTGTCCACCTACACATGGCAATGCACTATTGTCAATAGAAACACATAACAAATGAAATACAATTTTGTTGGATGAGTATTTACATCCTTTGTCCTCCTCCTACTTTCAGGTTTTGTACTTCTTCTAACTCCCCCTGTATTCAATCTAGTTGGCCCATTGTTGCTTGGTCTACCCTTGTCCTTGCAAGTTGTTTTGTTGTGCACAGGTTGCTTGCAAATAGAGTAGTGCACAATCATCCCAATTTTCCTCATTTTCTTGGTGCTCTCTAGCTCACCTTGCTCCCTTCTCATCTTCTTATTTGATATTCCTCTCTTCCTAGCTAAATGTTAAGAGGCTTGTATTGTTATACACTATATCTTCTTACTACTCCACACTTCTAACAGGATTTATCACATTCCCATATATCAAGTTATGTGTACTAACAGCATAACAGTCATCCACAAATTCTTCTAGGTTGCTTCTATTAAGGGCTAGGGCTAAAAAAGCATGCATGCATGGAATTTTAGTTAAATCCTACTTCCTACATGAACATTTCTAGGCCTCTACATCTACCACAAGCTGAACAAGAGGTGTTGTAACTTGATATTTAGTTCCCCTAGACTCTATAGGCCAATAATGCCTTGATTCTTCAATGTTCCAATTCAACTTTTTCAGAAGTTTAGGACATAAACGTCTTGTCCACCTACTCTGAACCTCTTTTTTATTTCTTCAATCCTAACTATTAACTTACATCTTACAATCTCTAACATAGTAAAGATAGGCTTATTTTTAGCATTAATTATGAATCTATTAAAACTGTCACACATATTGTTAAGTAAAATGTCACATTTTCAAAACTATCTAAAATGTGCCCTAGACTAATAACAAGGGTCTACATCTTTCATTCAGGCCCATGCATTAGCATCTAAGGCTATAAAATGTTCCATCTTATGTTTAAACTCACCTCATAGCTGCCCCTTGCAGCTATCCACATTTTATCTCTCAAAACAACCTTTAGATAGCTCCTTTTGAAATTGGTGTACAAATGCCTTACAAAAAATCTTTTTTTCTACATTGGGAAATTGCTCCTCCACAGTAGGAATTAGACCCTACAAGCATACAGTATGTCACACCCCACACAGGCCCTAGCCTATGCACTCTCAGTGCCACTCACCACTCTACCCAGAAAGTTATTAAACACTTGAGTTCAGAAGTGTTATGAGTGAGCAATTAGATTCGGCCAACTTTCTGTTAGGTAGATTAAGTCTTATTTTCTTAAGCTAAGGGTCTAGGAGGTGCCCCAGAAGGCTTATGGGATTAACCTGTACATTTACTTGCAGCTTAAGGCAAGGCCCAACCACTAACTTGCAACACAAGGCAAGGCTGAATCAATAACTTGCATTACAAGCAAGGCATACACTTAAACCTTTAAGTGTCTAGGATGTGTGCTCATCAAGTGTACTACGTCAATGCATGACAACCAAGAAACCCATATCTCATCAAGTTTTGGAAAACATAAGTTTTTCATGTCCATGAACATTCGGCCAAGTAAAGAACTCAAGAGGTTCATCTTAACAAAATCTATCCATAAACACATGAGCATAGCATAACTTGGCAGACAAGCATCCAACATATGTACATCCAAAATCAAAGTTCACTGAGGCTATAAGTACACAAAATAGCCAGCATACAAGCACCACCTACTTGGCAACATACCAAGGATGCTACAAGTCCAAAACTAGCCAAGAATATGTATTACAAGCCAAGTTTTCTAAACTACCCGAAAAGCAGCTTAAGAGTGCAATACAAGAGCACACATTGAAGTACAAGTCCTATGACCATGTTTATGGTCATAAAGGTAAACACCACTATCAAAACCAGAGTCCACACATCCATTTTACTCGCCCAGACAAGTCCCACAATTTACTCAAGCCTACAAAACTTAGCATATAAGTTTCGGGCATAAACCATAAGACTTGTATAAGTACATTAACAAGCCAAGCTTCGGTTTGGCACATACCTTGAGCAATAACGTACTAACTTAGTACACAAGCAATCAACTCAAGCACACTACTCAAGCTCAATTCCCTTTCTTGAAATTGAAACAATATGGGCATGAGTTTACACTCAATAAGGCTCATTACAACTTCATAGGAGTTTATTTAGTTAAGCCGAAACTTAACCTCCACAAACTTAGGTTGACCTACAAGAAAGACATAGAAAACACATGAACAATATCTATATACATGATAACCGAGACACTATATAAGCATAAACACTATCTATATTGGGTTAGCACACACAAACACATCAAACAAGCACACAACTCACGCACACACTACATTAGCATTCTCGGCCGAAACCACTAGCAAGCACAGTTTCACATCCTTGCACTTCAAGCATTCCAATCAATCACCAATCCACTAGAGCTCCAAGTTCACTAGTAAGTGGGCCTAACTTACTAAGAACTTAAGTGCTTACCATTAACCTTGACTAGCTAGCCAAACCGCAATGAACCCGAAAGTTCAACCATATGCCCATCTAGCAAACTAAGATCACATAGCATAATTGACTATCACTTAGCTACCATTAACTACTTGAACATGGAATTATACCAAGAAATCAATTAGATCATGAACCTTACCACAAAACCTTGGCTTGAGCTCTCAACCGACCTTGACAATCCAAGTCCAAGCTTGAAAATCCAAGTCCAAGATCGCCTAATGCCGAATCACCAAAATGTGAACTCAATTCTTCACTTTAAGCTTTGTTCACTTGTAATTTGGCAAAGATCCGGTAGCAATTCACCAAGAACACGAAGAACACAAGTCAAGACTTGGTCAAACACACTAAGGAAGGCTTTGACCCGAAATCATGGCTTAATTGTTTAGTGGAAGCATGCATTACCGAGTATGTGCCAAATGGCACTAAAAATGGACTAATTCTAGTCCTAAGGCTCCCATTAATTACATGGTTTACTTAAGTCCTCCCATACTTCTTAGTAACAAAATTAACACTCAAAAGATTGTTCAAAATGGCCTCTAAACTTTGTTTCACGGCACTAACAACATAGCCATCTTTTATGTACATTTTGGAACCAGATATTCTTGGTTTTGCACATACACCACTATTCTCATTTTCAATCAAGTCCTTTATGTTTTATTTGCATTTTCCTTGCATTCTTAGCTAGGGCCAAGTAGTGATGGATGGTCCTGACACAGTAAACTTGTTAGAATAATATAATCATACATGACTAAGTAAAATGTCAGCATAAAATGCTTAACCTTTTGTCAATCTTAAATGAAAGTCTAGTGCTGATCGTCATCAATACCAAGTGCCTGAGCTAGTAGGTACAAAAACCAACCCCAAGAGTCTCTACTCTTAACCTCAACCATTGCATATGTAATGGGCTATATATAATCCTTAGCATCAATTCCTATAACCGATAGCAACTGACCCATATAGCTACCTTTCAAAAAACATCCATCAAGACTGATAATAGGCCTACACCTAACCAATAAACTATTTTTGGCACCATTTATACAAATAAAAACCCTTTGAAAAACCAAGTGATTAAGGCTTAGCCTCAAGACACTAGTTTGTCCTCCTTAAGTCACCCCCATAATCTGGCAGTTTTGCATACGGCTCAACCTCAACACCCCTTAATCTCATCAATACAAGGTTCTTAGCCCTCCCTACCATGGACTTATGAACTTTAAGATTGAAATCTTTCCTGATATAGTCTACCAAGGTTGATAATGGAATGTTAAGGTATGATTTGATTACATCAAGCTACTCATTAGCAATCCATTCATAATTGGCCCACTTATTTTTTACCATCCTGGCACATGAATGGACATTCTCAAGTCTTTTTATCTAAACCTTTGGCCCATTCCCATACTTATCTGAAGTAAGTAAAATGCCATATCCTTTCAGGTAGATTACCTTTAACCTTCTCTTATCTTTAAAAGCAAACTCTACAACCACTCTGTTCCTTATAGAGTACTGCTTCACAACTTTCTTCAATACACCAAAAGTGAGAAAACACCATTCTTAATTAAAATTTTGGGTCTATTTTGGGACCATTACATTTGTTATAGGGTTAAAGATAGGAACAATTACACTGTCCTCTTCACTGTCTTCTCGTACACTATCCAACTCACTTTTTGATGAATCATAATCTAAGTCCTTCTCCTTATAGGTGTAGCCCATACACCTGTTAGATAGGCCCTTTTTACCATATGATCTTACGGGGGGGGCTATTATGATCGCCCAACATCATCCTTTGACAATTTTTCCTACTCCCCTCTACACTGAAGCAATTCCAACATCAATCCTAACAAAAATATTCATATAATCATCTTCTTGGCCAATTTTATTGTTTGCCTCTTCAAACTCAGTTAAGCAACTTATAGAGTCACAGTCTGATCCAGCTTGCTAATCCACATCCTCACTTCCTACATTGTCATCAGTCTCAACTCTATCATCCCCTTTATCTGAAGCATCATATTTTATCTAGCTACTTATGCCATCTCCTGCCACTTCAATTCTAACATATTCCTTAGTAACCCCCTCTTTGACATCCTCTAGCACATCTGTTTCAACATCCTAAGCTATTTTTGTAGTCATTAGATCATGTACTAAAACCTCTGCGTATTCATCAAAACCATACCCAAACCCTTTGACATCTTCTTCTACTGTTGTTCTATCATCATCCCCTCCCCCATACTCACTTCCATGTCCACCATCCTCTCCCTCATACCCACTTCCACAACCAACATTCACTCCATCATTTCCTTCTTCCCCAACCACTTCTTTAAAACTAGCTAATTCACCAACATTTTCTAAAGCATTAGATGTGTCTCTTTTCTAAAGCATTAGATGTGTCTCTTTGTCCTCCAAACTACCTTCATCTCCTATAACACAGCTAGGCAAACACAACCTCCTTACAACACATGAAAGTTGGCCTTTCCCTTTCATCCTACCTCTATAACCTTTAACATTTACATTTGCTTGTTGCTCTATGTCATCTTCATTGTTTAACTCCACTAACTTCACCTTTGGAAAAGATAAAGATGCTTTAATCTGCTCCACTTTCTCCTATTCTATCATCTCTTCTTGGGTTAATGATACCATATACACATTAATTTTGTGATGTTGGAGCCTATTTGCATTCACCATATCCATTAAGCCCTTATCTGTCTTTAAGACATTTAACCTATTCTCTAAACCTACTTCATCAACTTCTGTCGACGTCCAATAGTAGTTAATAAATCTAGAGTATCCATATTCCTTGACCATCTCATCAATGTCAACCATGCATATTTTCTCCATGTGATAAAGGTTGAAATAATCCTTATACCCCCAAACATAAGCCTTCCAAAATAGGTTGGTAAAGTAAACCCCCCCTAGGGTGATGGATTTTTATGGTGAAACATGTGTCGGATTCATCTGTAATATCAATAAAATAAAAAACCCAAGTTAATTCAAGAAGAGGACAAACAACCCAATAGTTAACCTACATTCCCATATAATATATCCCATTAGCTCCCCCACCACAACTACCCATCCCCTGTTGGCAATCCACCCAACAAATACAACAAAAAAACACCAACTTTGATATCATCACCAAACAATTCAATGATAATAGAAACATTTACTGTAATGTCAATCTCCTTCGAAGTTCATTTTCCTTATCCAATCTTTTAGTCTATATTGATGGGTTTCAAGAGCCAAACAGCACAGTGGAATTTAACCGAAACCCCACAGGATCCAAGTGAAACGGGGTAAACCTGGTGTTCGAAAATTTTCATACCTAATTTTCGGTTGAGATCTCTCACTCAATTGTAGAGTCGAATCACAAAACTTGAACAGTTAACGTGTTCAAGCTCTCTATGGTATCCACACGAGCCTCTCGGGATCACCACGTTTCCACCACGTCACGGCAGATGCGTTTCTCTTGCGCTCGTAGTGCTAGCTTGCGTCCTCCAAGGAATTGCAAGAGAAGAGTGCGGCTGTCCTTTTGGAAGGCTAGGGCAAGGAGACCTACAAATTTCTCACTAGAAGTTGTATTTATAGTGAGACTCAACTTCCAGGCCTAATAGGTTTCAAAGCCCTAATCCAATTAGGCTTTAATTTCAGGCTTAATAATGGCTCAACTATTGGGCCCATTATTAACACGAAATTATTGTGAAACCAAAACCTAAATTATTAGCTCATGCACTCTAATGATCCAAATAGCTCTATGTGTGCGACCCAATAGGCTCTTACCACGTTGGCAATGATCATAAATCACATTTATGATCATAAGCAATGAGCGGTGTCTAGCAACACATCATTGCTACCCAAGTGACAAGATTGTCGATGATTCGACTAAACCTTTATAATCATCACTGATATATGCCATTGTCCCTTTGTCCAAGATATCAAGACTAAGCACGAGACATGGAATGTGTCACTCTCGTATAGCCCAATCTTTGGTTTCTTAATTACCGAGTAGACCAACTTAAACTGATGACATTGATATCGTATATCAACTCATACGAGCATGGCCATGCATTTTTCTAAGCCTTACTCTATCAAGGGGCCCAAAGATATCACTCTCATTACATAGGAGGGACAAATCCCATCTTGATCATACAAATCCCTCCGCATGATATGTGACATACCCAATGACCTCCTTTAAGTTCACTCAGTTACGAGCAACAGAGGAAAATATCAATGTATGTGACTCATATGTATGGAATATTGATGATCTTAGGTTGAAGGGCTACATATACCATGATCAATATGAAAATCACTTATGACATTCATATAACGATCCATGTAGTGTTCTCATGGTGGGTCGGTCCAGTACACAAGTTCTCCAACTTGTACCCATATGCAGACTACATATCTCATATTAGTCTCCACATATGCTAGTCGTTATATATTATTGCAACCCGTTCCACAATAATACTAGACTAGGGATGTTTAAGAATATCATTAGTCTAGGGTTACAATTATGTTTGTTAAGTTACGCAGAAACAAAACAACAAACATAATTGCTGGATTAATGCCTTAATAAAATATCATGACTCAATGTGCAAAAATACAATCATCTCATGATTGGCATTTTGGGCACAACACTAACATATATCCAATTGCCTTCAAATTCTTTTTTGTCGTTCGCTTCATCCTCCCTTATTTGATTCACTACGCTAAAGACTTTATGTGATTAATCAACACTTTCCACCTTCAATAATCTCTCATTTAGGGTATAGAGTTTCAAATTAATAGAATGAGAAGTTGTAAAGGTTGAGACGTTGAGATAGGGTGTGATAGCCGAAGGGCTCTCGCCTCTTCCAGTATATACTTCCCCGAAGGTTTGTTCGAGGAGCCTGACGTAGCTCGGAAAGAAGCATTGCCATCGACCTCGGCAGAAGCGAAGTCGAGCACGACGAAGTAAGTACTTCGGCTGAAACGCCAGGTTATCTAAATGTGTTGCTGACTCCCTTGGGGAACTAAACATATCACCTTCGGGAGAAAAGAACCAGCTACTGAAAGCAGGAGAGATTCTCCCTGAAGGCGGAACTCCCTAGCTAGGAACTCCCCGAGCCACCAGCGTGATTCCCGAAGAAGGGCGTCCGTACCAAAGGGAGACCTCGCCCAAAGGACCTCGGGAGTACGGCATGAGCATTTAATGAACATTTAAGGAGCCTCTGACAGATCGCCCACACGCTGCCTGAAACGGCGGCCTAACACATTGACGTCATCCAAGTCCCGTCTCAGCCACAAAACCAGGAGCCTACAAACGGCTACCTGTTCCCTACGCCCAAAAAGCACAGAAAGAATCCGACCGCACACGTGTCAGGATCCGAACGGGCCAGGTGCTTCTATAAATACTGGGAAACAGCACTTGGCAAGGGATAACTATCTCTCCATCGGCACTCTCGCACAGCAGAAAACATATACAGGCCAGATCCTATATCCATTTAGGGTCCCTACTTTACTCACTATCAGGACACTAACTTGGGCGTCGGAGGCTCTTCCCCGGAAAAACATCCCGGGGACCTCCTAACGCTTTTTTCCTGAGCCTTTCAGGTACTTTCCCACCTGGGAAATCTCTCCGTCAGACGTTCTCCCTCCTCGGAAGCTCCCTTGGAACTCACCATGTCATTAGACAAAGATGCTTTAGGGCATCATTTGGCGCCGTCTGTGGGAACCCACCCTCAGGTGGCTGTCGTTGAGACTAGGCGTTCTAAGGACAAGGCACTTCCGAAGTCCTCGTCCGTGCCCGAAGTCCAACCAGCTACCGAGCTACCACTTCCAGGGACTTCTCTGCCGGAGGAAGAACGTCATCTGGTCGTAACCATGAGTTTTCTGCGCAACTTACAACGGTCCATTGTGGCCGAAGTGACACAACAAATAGACCAAAGATGGCCGCAACCGGCCCAGGCCCCGAAGACTTCCTCGCCAGCACCTCCCCGGGGGAAAAGTCCTAGATCCCCCCACTGGAGTTCGGAAACCGGAGATCCACGTGAAGAGTCTTCGACAGAGAACATGCCCTTCGGGGAACGGTCTGAGGGGCCAGTGGGACTTAAACGACTTAAGACCCCACGCCGAAGGAGCCTGTTGCCTGAGGCGAAATCACCGTCTCCTCGGCGGTGAAGTCCGTCCCCGAAAAGACGTCGATGATCTCCCTTCCCAGAAACCTACAAGAACCAAGAAAAAGAACCTAGTGCTGTGGTCCTCATGGAGAAAATGCTGGCGAGGTTGGAAAGGGTGGAAAAACAGGTAGCCCGCAAACCTGTCTGGGCCAGACTATCTGAAACTTTCTGTGGCGATAAGTCACCGTTCACCCAAACAATAGTCGAGGCAGCCATGCCCAGTGACTTCCGGGTACCTCGGCTAGAAACATACGATGGCCGAACAGATCCACAGGCCCATCTGACGAAGTACAAACGGAGCATGGTGTTGCACGGGGCTAACGATGCTACCCTATTCAAATGTTTCGAGGTCACCCTTGCCGGCCCTGCTATAGCATGGTACAACTCTTTGGCCCCAGGAACCATCAGAGAGTTCCAGGAGCTGTCCACTGCCTTCACCCAGCAGTTTATTGGAAGTCGTCCTACGGCGAAGATGCCAGTACAGATGTTCGACATAGCACAGAGGAACGGGGAAACCATCCGTGACTATGTCGAAAGATTTAAAGGAGAGGCCCTAAGTGTTCCAGACTTTCGGCCAGAAATACGCATCCTCGCCATGATATGGGGCCTTCAGAGGGACTCGTAGCTGTTTTATGAGTTTTCCAAAGACCCGGACACGCTCGGCGAATTTTTCCAAAGGGCCGAGCAGCATATGACAGCCGAAGAGCTAAGAATGGGGGGGCCGAAGAACAATCATTCCCGCCCCGAATGATCAAGCCAGCAAGCCAAGTGATAGCCAAAAGGCTATCACCTCCCCCAGTATGAATTTCCTCGAAGGTTTGTCCGGGGAGCCTGACGTAGCTCGGAAAGAAGCATTGCCACAGACCTCGGCAGAAGCGAAATCGAGCATGACAAAGTAAGCACTTCGGCTGAAATGCCAGGTTATCTAAATGTGTCGCTGACTCTCTCGGGGAACCGAACATATCGCCTTCGGGAGAAAAGAACCAGTTACTAAAAGCAGGAGAGATTCTCCCCGAAGGCGGAACTCCCCGAGCCACCAACGTGATTCCCGAAGAAAGGCGTCCGTACCAAAAGATGACCTCGCCCAAAGGACCTCGGGAGTACGGCATGAGCATTTAATGAGCATTTAAGGAGCCTCTGACAGGTCGCCCATACGCTGCCTGAAACGGCGGCCTGACGCGCCGAAGCCGTCCGGGTCTTGTCACGACTTGACTCGGTTCAAGGCTCAAGGAGCCTGCCACTGGCTACTTGTCCCCTACGTCCGAAGGTACAGAAAAGATCTGACCGAACACGTGTCATGATCTAAACGGGTCAGGCTTCCCTATAAATACACAGGAACACGTCCTGGCAAAGGGATTGGACTCCTCTCTCCTGAAAAAACACAAACAGGCAAGACCGCAAAACTTCCTAAGTGTCCCCTTTTACCTTCTCAGGAGACTGACTTGGGCGTCGGAGGCTCCTCCCCGGAAAATCATCCCGGGGACCTCCTAACCCTTTTTTTTTAGTCTTTCAGGTACTTTCCCACCTGGGGAACCTCTCCGTCAGACGTTCTCCCTCCTCGGAAGCTCCCTCAGAATTCACCATGTCGCAAGACGAAGATGCCGAAGGGCATCATTTAGCGCCGTCTGTGGGAACCCACCCTCAGGTTGCCGTCGTTGAAACTCAGCGTTCTAAGGACAAGGGACTTCCGAGGTCCCCGTCCGCGCTTGAAGTCCAACCGGCTACTGAGCAAACTCTTCTAGGGACTTCCTTGCCTGAGGAAGAACGTCCGCTGGTCATCACCATGAGCTTTCTGCGTGACTTCCAGCGTTCTGTTGTGGCCGAAATGGCACAGCAGATAGACAGAAGGTGCCCACAACAAACTTAGGCCCAAAGGCCTCCTTCGCCAGCGCGCCCTCGAGAGAGAAGTTCTAAATCAGCTCATCGTACTTCGGGAAGTGGAGACCCACGAGAGGAATCTTCAACAGAAAACACGCCCCTCGGGGCACGGCTTGCGGTACAGACGGAGTCCAAGCGACCCAAAACCCCGCGCCGAAGGAGCTCGTCACCTGAGGCGAGGTCCCCATCCCCTCAGCGCCGAACTCACTCCCCGAAGAGATGCCGACGATCCCCTTTCCCCGAAGAAGAGCCCAGCGCCACACTCCTTATGGAGAAAATATTGGCGAGGTTGGAAAGGGTGGAAAAACAGGTAGCCCGCAGACCTGTCTGGGCCAGACTATCTGAAACTTTCTGTGGCGATGAGTCACCGTTCACCCGAACAATAGTCGAGGCAGCCATGCCCAGTGATTTCCGGGTACCACGGCTAGAAACGTACGATGGCCGAACAGATCCACAGGCCCATCTGACGAAGTACAAACGGAGCATGGTGTTGCACGGGGCTGACGATGCCACTCTATGCAAATGTTTCGAGGTCACCCTTGCCGGCCCTGCTACAGCATGGTATAACTCTCTGGCCCCAGGAACCATCAGAGAGTTCCAGGAGCTGTCCACTGCCTTCACCCAGCAGTTTATTGGAAGTCGTCCTACGGCGAAGATGCCGGTGCAGATGTTCGACATAGCACAGAGGAACGGGGAAACCATCCGTGACTATGTCGAAAGATTTAACCGAGAGGCCCTAAGTGTTCCAGACTTTCGGCCAGAAATACGCATCCTCGCCATGATACGGGGCCTTCGGAGGGACTCACAGCTATTTTACGAGTTTTCCAAAGACCCCCCAGACACGCTCGGTGAATTTTTCTGAAGAGCCGAGCAGCATATGACAGCCGAAGAGCTAAGAATGGAGGGGCCAAAGAACGATCATTCCCGTCCCGAAGGATCAAGCCAGCAAGCCAAGTATCCGACAGAGCAAACAGGACGACCTCGGAGGTTCAGGGGAAGGAAGCCTCCTCCGAACTTTACACCCCTGAACACCACAAGGACCAACATCCTCATGACAATGGAGAAACAGGGGTCCCAGATTCAGCGACCGAAGGCGATGACCGCTGACAACAAAAAGAATATGAAGAAGTTCTGTCAGTTTCATCGCGACCACGGTCACGACACCGAAGACTGCTTCCAGTTGAAGAAGTATATCGAGTCGCTGATTAAGCAAGGCCAACTGCGGCGCTATCTGCGAATGCCTTCGCCGAAGGCAAGAAGAGAGGAGGAAGGAAAGGCTGATGAAGATGAGTATGACTCCGACAGAAGGAGGAACCGAAGTCCAAAAAGGCGCCTCCCACCTTTGGCGGGGGTAATACAAACCATCACCACTGGACTGCCATCCTCGGGGAGAAAGAGGAAAGCTAGGGAAATAGCAACGATGCAGTACCAAAGCCCATCGAAAAAACTCACCCGAAGAGATGGTTCCTCCGTCATTTTCCCTCATGACGACCCATTGTTGGTCATGGCAAGAATAGGAAATTGGGACGTCAAAAGGGTATTGCTTGACGATGGATCAAACGCCGACGTCCTATTCTCGCATCTGCTCCCAAGCTTGGGAATATCCAGCATCGACCTCAAGCCTGTTACTTCACCAACCTTTGGAATAGGACCCTCAGAGCTGCCCGTCCTCGGCTGGATCGACCTTCCCCTGATGATGAGAGGGAGTTCGATCAACGGAAAAGGAGAAATTTTTGCCTCCACAATGACGAGGTTCATTGTCATGGATGTCCCTTCGTCGTACAACGCCATCCTTGGAAGGCAAACACAAGGGAATTTGCACATTCGCCCAGATGTGAAGTACTTAACAGTCACCTTCGCCACCAAGGACGGAGACGCCGAAATTTTCATCGACCAAGCCGAGGTCAGGAAGGTGTTTGTCAAAGCCCGAAAGGCCCCAGCAGCCAACTTCGCACAAACCTTAGCAGGAGGGACACTACCGACCGAAGAACCAAAAACGGGCGGGGCGGAAAAGTTCGCAGAAGTAGAAACGGAAGAAGTAGAACTTGTCCCCGGCCAAAATACCCGAATAGGGAAAAACTTGGCCGAAGGTGACAAGAAAAACCTTGTATCCTTTCTACTGATGAATAAAGGACTGTTCGCCTACTCGCCAAAGGATATGCCAGGGGTAGACCCTCGCATAATACAACATAGCCTTAAAGTAAGTCCGGAAGCAAAACCTGTCCGGCAAAAGAAGCGAGGCATCTCGGTCCACAAAAGTAAATTCGTCAAAACCGAAGTACAGCGCTTGATGGATGCAAATGTAATTAGGGAGGTCAAGTACCCCGAATGGCTAAGCAATGTGGTCATTGCTACAAAAGAAGGGAGTAGTAAGCTCCGGATGTGCATCGACTTCAGAAACTTGAACGATGCCTGCCCGAAAGATTCCTATCCTCTCCCACCGATAGACCAGTTGGTCGACTCAACTGCCGAATATGGGCTCCTAAGCTTCCTCGACGCCTTCAGTGGGTATCATCAAATAAGGATGGATCCCGAAGATGAAGAAAAAACTGCTTTCATCACCGAAGGTGGAACATATTGTTACACTAGGATGCCCTTCGGGCTCAAAAATGCAGGAGCCACCTACCAAAGGCTGATGAGCAAAGTCTTTCATGACCAAATAGGGAGGAACATGGAAGTCTACGTTGATGACATGATAGTCAAAAGTAAGATGCCTAAAGACCATGTCACAGACCTAGAGGAAACCTTCCAGCAACTCAGAATATTCAGAATTCGACTTAACCCCGAAAAATGCGTCTTCGGCGTGACCTCGGGAAAATTTCTGGGCTACATGGTATCAGAAAGGGGCATTGATGCTAACCCAGAAAAAATTAAGGCTCTGCTCGAATTCTGAACTCCTGTCACAGTGAAAGACGTGCAGAGACTCACTGGAAGGATAACCTCTCTTAGCAGGTTCATCTCCAGGTACGGAGATCGGTGTCGGGCATTCTTCAAAGTCCTTACTAAGGCAGCAAAAAGAGAAAATGACCTCGGGGATGGTGACCATCCTTGGAATGAGGATTGCCAAAAAGCCTGGGAAGAACTTAAAATCTATTTGTCTCGACTGCCTACTCTGCGACAACCTCGCGAAGGAGAGCCCCTCATCCTGTACCTCGCTGTTTCAGAAAAAGCAGTGAGCTCGGTCCTTGTGAAAGAGGAAGGGTCGAGACAATGGCCAGTTTATTACGTAAGCAAATCCCTGCACGGCACCGAGGTCAGGTATCCATTACTCCAAAAAGCCATATATGCCTTGGTGCTGCCAGGAAGAAGATTGCGGCCATACTTTCAGGCTCACCCCATCATCGTCCGAAGTAGTCTGCCTCTACGGGATGTTATGAAAAAAGTTGATCATTCGGGAAGGCTTTCCAAATGGTGTATAGAGCTTGGCGAACACGACATTGTTTATGAACCTCGGAAAGCCATAAAAGCTCAAGCACTGGCTGACTTCATCGCCGAAGTACCTACCACCGAAGATAGCCACCCGGATCCTGGCGAAGGTGAGCCAGAATGGACGCTGCATGTGGATGGAGCCTCAGGTTCCGAACACCAAGGAGCCGGGGTAATCATCAGAGGACCCGAAGGTCTAGAGGTGATAAAGGCCATCAAGTTCAACTTCAGCGCCACCAATAATGTGGCTGAGTATGAAGCTCTGATAGCAGGGTTGCGCCTGGCCAGAAAAATTGGAATAAGAAACTTGAAGGCTCACAGTGACTCCCAGCTGGTAGTTCGGCAAACGGCAGGGGACTACGGCGCGAAAGACCCAATTTTGGCAAAATACCACGAACTGGTGACGAAGCTCATTCGAGAGTTCGACACCATACGCATCGAAAATGTACCTCATCGGGAAAACACCGAAGCAGATTGCCTGGCAAAGGCAAAAACATACACCGAGGTACTAAACCACCCGAGCATTGAAGTACTGAGCATAGTAACTTCGGAAAAGGGCTGGAAAGATCCAATAAAGAGGTATCTTGCGGACAACGCGCTCCCCGAAGACCCCATCGAAGCCGCAAAAGTGCGAAGACGCTCTGGGCGATTCTTCCTAATAGGCGAAGAACTGTATCGGCAGGGATATGCAAATCCTTTACAGAGGTGTGTTGGCGAAGAGGATACTGAAATGATCCTCGAAGAAGTCCACGAAGGCGCTTGTGGTTCACATATTGGAACTGACGCCCTCGCCGCAGTGGTACTTCGCCAAGGATATTTTTGGCCTACCCTAAGAAAGGATGCCCGACAGTTCGTCCGAAAATGTGACAGCTGCCAAAAACACGCAAAAATCCAGAGGACACCCTCGGAAATGGTGACTTCGGCTGACTATCCCTGGCCCTTCGCAGTTTGGGGCATAGACCTCATTGGGCCGCTCCCAACAGCCCCCGGAGGCGTGAAATTCTGCGTGGTCGCAGTAGACTACTTCTCTAAATGGGTCGAGGCAGAACCATTAGCAACTATCTCAGCTAAAGAAGTGCAGAAGTTCGTATGGAAGAACATTGTATGCAGGTTTGGCATACCGAGGATACTGGTAGCCGACAATGGATCCCAGTTTATAGACAAAGGGTTCCAGGACTTTGTCAACAACCTCGGAATAAAGATGCACTTCGCCCCAGTAGCCCATCCTCAAAGCAATGGCCAAGTAGAGGTATCTAATAGGACCATAAAAGATGGTCTGAAAAAGAGGCTGGGGGAAGCAAAAGGGAAATGGCCAGGCGAACTCCAGAGTGTACTGTGGAGCTACCGAACAACACCCCGAAGAGCCACAGGGGAAACGCCTTTTTCACTCATCTTCGGTACAGAAGCCATCATCCCAATCGAGGTAGTGCAACCATCAATTCGAGTGCAAGTTTTTGATGAAAGTGGGAATGACCTCGGCCTGAGAACCAAGCTCGACCTCGTCGGCGAACACAGAGAAATAGCCGAACTAAGAAGAAAAGCTTTTCAGCAAAGAGTGGCCGCGGCTATAAACTTGCGCGCCAGGCCAAAAGGAATAAAGAGAGGAGACCTCGTTCTCCGAAAGAATGAATTCGCACCTCGAAAGCCATCCCACGGAGTACTTCGCGCCAACTGGGAAGGCCCTTACCTGGTTCTTGCCGAAGTACGAAAAGGGGTCTACAAGCTCGGCGATTCCGAAGGCGTAGAATTAAAAAATACGTGGCATTCGGACGCCTTGAGAAAATTCTATGCTTAGAATCTCGGCGAAGAAGACCGTGCTGTACAAAGAAAGAAAAATTTTCTCTAAAGCATAAAAAGTTTCTTAGCCAAAAAAGTCCTAAGCATGAGTGGTGCGAATTCCGCAAAGGTGGCTGGCTAAAATAAGCGAAGGTATTATTTTCCGAAGTCTCTTGAGCAAACGTGTTCGGGACAACAGAGAAAATCTGGCGAAAGACTTAGCCAAAATTTTTGGGCATAAGTTGAACAAATCAGGATTTCGCGAAAGAGGTCACCATGATAAGCACAGACAAAGTTTTCCGAAGTTTCTTGAGCGAATAAAATTCGGGGAAAAGGGAAACAAAAAATCTCACGAAAAGATTTAGCCAAATTTTCAAGGTCTTTATTGAGATAAGTGTGCTTACAAAAAAGATAGCCAGAAGAAAAAGTACAAAAAAGAAGAGAAAGAAGAAAAAGGGCCCTAGAACAAACTAAGGGTTCTCGGCGTCCCGAGAGTCTTCGACTCCTACGTCCTTTTGCACCACCTTCGGCACCGGAATAGAAGGAGGCAGGTTCAGATGATCAATCTTAGACCAGGACCACCGAGGTCCTTCGAGAATGTTCAGGGCCGCCAGGAAAGAGAGGTCTAGATCTGGGAACCTCTGAAGGACTTGGTGTCGAACAAGACAGAACCCGTCCTGAAAACCAACCTTGGTCATCTGGTCAGACTTGTCCTTCTCGACCTCAAGCTCCTCAAAGTCCTTCTTCAAATCTGAGACCTTCTTCTTCAGCTCCTTCACTCTCTTCTTTTCCGGCTTCTTCTTCATAGCATCGACCTCGGCTTGGAGCGCAGCCTTCTCAGCAAGCGCCTTCGCCAATAGCCCTTCGGCCTCTGACTTCTCTTTCTGATGCGCCTCATTTGCCGAGATCAGCTCCGCCATTTGGGAGCCGAGGTCATAAATTTTCTGGGAGGAGTCCCTCAAAAGTTCCTCTTTTTCTTTCTGGAACTCCTCCCGAAGGGTGGCAACTTCCTTCTCCGCAGCTTAAGCCAGCTGCAGGTTCTTGACAGCTAATTCCGAGCACATGGCCTTAGTTTTTTCTATGGCTTTTAAGGCCTTAGCTCGGAACTCCGTCTGCCTCGCCACCCGAACTCGGAGAAAGCCGGCGTATCCCAGAAGCTGCAAAAGGATAAAGGCGAGGTCATTAAGACAAAGAGAAAACCAAACACTTAGAAAAAATTTCAAGGGAGGAAGATAGACGCAAAGTATACTTGGGCGGCGTGTTCGGAAAGCTTCGTGGCGAGAGAATCGTTGCCCGGGTGAGCCGCGGCAATGGCCTTGAAGGAGGCATCGGTGAGGACCCCTTTCAAGATCTCTGTAGCCATTTGCTGGCAGTCTCCGGAGTACAAATTCATGTCCTCCGTAAACGTCCAAAAAGGCTCCTTCGGGACTTTTCCCTTCGGGATGCGGGCGTCCCGAAGGGCTCTCCTCTTTGCATGCTCAGCTACCCAACCCGGAGTGAGCGACTCTTCTGCACGACAAAACAGAAAATTGGTCAGGGCAAGAAAACCTCAAAGATCATCAAAAAGAGGAGCACCACAGTTTGTTAGAAGAACAAACCTGCTTGCACCTCGACAACGTCGTCGTCGGAAGCTCGAGCCCCTTCGGCAGAAATCCCCTTGCCTTTTCTTCGGCGCCGCTCTTCGGCAGAAGGGGCCTCTACCACGGCGCCCAGAAGAGCCTGCGACGGGGTAGGACTTTGAGGATGGACCTCAGCAGCAACCTCGGACTGAGGGACAGTAGCAACCTCGGGCTCCTCGGCCACCTCTTCGGAAATCTCCGGAAGAGGGGGGCACATCCTTCTTCGCCCGTTTGGAAACAAACGGCCCAGCCCTGGACGTTTTCCGTCTTCGGGAGGCAGCTTTCTTCGTCTGCTCACCCTTCGCGGGCTGACCGGTGAAAAGGGCTTTGTAGAAGGCAGCAGTGTCCTCGCCCATTTCTGAAACGGAAGAAAGACATCAGTGTGAGTCTGGAACGAAGTTATAACAAGGAGATTAGAAAGTAACTTACTCTCATAAAAAGTTTCGAAAGAAACTTCCTCCCGAAGGAGTTGCACTAGCCAGGAGTCCTTCCCGGCGATGGCCGGAGCCGGCATCCCGAGGTCCGTCTTGTGCTCCTTTACCACCCCGAGCTCCCGAAGGACCTCCTCGGTCACCAACCTCCAATTGATGGGGAAGGGGTAAAAAGGGCGCGAAGGGACCTCGGGACCCCAGTCGGCGATGGCTCGGATACGTCCGTCGAAATCTGTGAATACGGAAACCAACTCGGGAGTCAACAGTATCCTCGGATCTACGACGTCGTCCTTCAACCGTCCCTGAGCCCACTTGGTCGGAACATGCGACCAGGCCTCCTCCATCTTCAGAAAGAAAAACTTTTTTTGCCACCCTCGCCAGCTGTCCTTAGTGGCGAAGGTGAACATATACTTTTTGCTCCCAGATCCCCGAGGTAGCATGAAGTAAAAGCCACCCTTCGGGATCACGTAGAGCTTGTAGTACTGCATAAAAATGATGAAGTGGGGTTCTATTTTGAAAACGCCACACATATAGAGGAAGGCGTTGAAATAGCAGTACGAGTTCGGAGGAAGTTGATTTACGGCAATGCCATGAAATTGGCAAAAGTCGCAAATCAACTTCGGAGGGGGGAACCGAAGTCCGGCTTTCAGTTGAGCTCAAAAAACGGTGATCTCGTTACTATGGTTTGAAAAGCTGTAGTGGTCAGGACGTGGCAACCTCGTAACAGCGTACGAAGGAAGGAAAAAATTTTTCTTCCACTTCGCTAATTTTGCAGGAGTGGTGCTACAAGGGTGAGAAAAAAGAGGCTGCCAACTTTCAGGAATCGGCATTTTTGGCTGAAAAACGAGTTCAGAAAAGGCAAAAATGAACTTCGGGCAAACTTTGAAAAACAAAGAGTTCTGGAAATCAAAACCCACCAAATTTTTTGCCGTAATCTGGATGTGAAGACGCCGTCGTGAAAGATGACCAGAAAGAAGCTCAGGTGAAAGAACCGCCGCGAAAAGCAGAAGAGAGCAGAAGGAAAACCAGAGCAAAAGCAAAAGCAAAAGAGACATATGACGGAATGAGCATATATATAGGCCGAGGGGGGTAGGCAGACCGGCATCATAAGTACTCTGTGAAGGCGAAACACCGCCATAACTGCCCTTCTGCACCTAAAAAGGCGTGCCCGCGGTAACCGATGCAACCCCAGCCAACAAAAAACTGACACGTGTCAGCCATCACACCAAAAGAGGAACACGCCTTTTGACAGACGTCGCGCCGCTCCAAACTGACACGTCTGGTTACGAGATGCAACGTTTCACTAACCTACAAAAGTAAAGAAGTGGGTTAGCTCGAGGACACCAAAAGACAAGCTATGGCCAAACAGTCCGTATCTTCGGACAAAAAGGTGTATCTTCGGCACAGGTTACACTCCCTAGAAACTCCCGAGAAGCATCCTCGGAAAGACAGCGAACCGAAGTCTCCACTTCGGCGTCTTCGAGGAAGGCCTAAAAAGCTAGAAAGTAGGTTACTTCGAAGACACCAACAGACAGGCTATGGAAGAAAAGCCTACGTCTTCGGACGGAAGGTCCGTCTTCGGAACAAGTACTGCACTTAAGGCCCAAAGAGGGGCCCTCAGGAAGCGAACAAACCGAAGTCTCCACTTCGGCTTTTTCGAGGGGGGGCCTGTGATAGCCAAAAGGCTATCGCCTCCCCCAGTATGAATTTCCCCGAAGGTTTGTCTGGGGAGCCTGACGTAGCTCGGAAAGAAGCATTGCCACAGACCTCAGTAGAAGCAAAATCGAGCATGACGAAGTAAGCACTTCAGCTGAAACGCCAGGTTATCTAAATGTGTCGCTGACTCTCTCGGGGAACCGAACATATCGCCTTCGGGAGAAAAGAACCAGCTACCGAAAGCAGGAGAGATTCTCCCTGAAGGTGGAACTCCCGAGTTAGACAACTCCCCGAGCCACCAACGTGATTCCTGAAGAAAGGCGTCCGTACCAAAAGATGACATCGCCCAAAGGACCTCGGGAGTACGGCATGAGCATTTAATGAGCATTTAAGGAGCCTCTGACAGGTCGCCCATACGCTGCCTGAAACGGCGGCCTGACGCGCCGAAGCCGTCCGGGTCTTGTCACGACTTGACTCGGTTCAAGGCTCAAGGAGCTTGCCACTGGCTACTTGTCCCCTACGTCCGAAGGTACAGAAAAGATCTGACCGAACACGTGTCATGATCTAAACGGGTCAGGCTTCCCTATAAATACACAGGAACACGCCCTGGCAAGAGGGGGGACTCCTCTCTCTTGAAAAAACACAAACAGGCAAGACCACAAAACTTCCTAAGTGTCCCCTTTTACCTTCTTAGGAAACTGACTTGGGCGTCGGAGGCTCCTCCCCGGAAAATCATCCCGGGGACCTCCTAACCCCTTTTTTCGGAGTCTTTCAGGTACTTTCCCACCTGGGGAACCTTTCCGTCAGACGTTCTCCCTCCTCGGAAGCTCCCTCGGAATTCACCATTTCGCAAGACGAAGATGCTGAAGGGCATCACCAAGTATCCAACAGAGCAAACAGGACGACCTCGGAGGTTCAGGGGAAGGAAGCCTCCTCCAAACTTTACACCCCTGAACACCACAAAGACCAACATCCTCATGACAATGGAGAAACAGGGGTCCCAGATTCAGCGACCAAAGGCGATGACCGCTGACAATAAAAAGAATATGAAGAAGTTCTGTCAGTTTCATCGCGACCACGGTCACGACACCGAAGACTGCTTCCAGTTGAAGAAGTATATCGAGTCGCTGATTAAGCAAGGCCAACTTCGGCGCTATCTGCGAATGCCTTCGCCGAAGGCAAGAAGAGAGGAGGAAGGAAAGGCTAATGCGAGGAGTATGACTCTGACAGGAGGAGAAACCGAAGTCCAAAAAAGCGCCTCCCACTTTCGGTGGGGCTAATACAAACCAGCACCACTGGACTGCCATCCTCGGGAAGAAAGAGGAAAGCTAGGGAAATAGCAACGATGGAGTAGCAAAGCCCATCGAAAAAACTCACCCGAAGAGATGGTTCCTCTGTCATCTTCCCTCATGACGACCTATTGTTGGTCATGACGAGAATAGGAAATTGGGACGTCAAAAGGGTATTGCTTGACGATGGATCAAACGCCGACGTCTTATTCTCGCATCTGCTCCCAAGCTTGGGAATATCCAGCCCCGACCTCAAGCCTGTTACTTCGCCAACCTTTGGAATAGGACCCTCAGAGCTGCCCGTCCTCGGCTGGATCGACCTTCCCCTGATGATGAGAGGGAGTTCGGTCAACGGAAAAGGAGAAATTTTTGCCTCCACAATGACAAGGTTCATCGTCATGGATGTCCCTTCGTCGTACAACGCCATCCTTGGAAGGCAAACACAAGGTAATTTGCACATTCGCCCAAATGTGAAGTACTTAACAGTCACCTTCGCCACCAAGGATGGAGACGCCGAAATCTTCATCGACCAAGCCGAGGTCAGGAAGGTGTTTGTCAAAGCCCGAAAGGCCCCAGCAGCCAACTTCGCACAAACCACAGCAGGAGGGACTCTACTGACCGAAGGACCAAAAACGGGCGGGGCAGAAGAGTTCGCAAAAGTAGAAACGGAAGAAATAGAGCTTGTCCCCGGCCAAAATACCCGAATAGGAAAAAACTTGGCCGAAGGTGAGAAGAAAAACCTTGTATCCTTTCTACTGATGAATAAAGATCTGTTCGCCTACTCGCCAAAGGATATGCCAGGGGTAAACCCTCGCATAATACAACATAGCCTTAAAGTAAGTCCGGAAGCAAAACCTGTCCGGCAAAAGAAACGAGGCATCTCGGTCCACAAAAGTAAATTCGTCAAAACCGAAGTACAGCGCTTGATGGACGCAAATGTAATTAGGGAGGTCAAGTACCCCGAATGGCTAAGCAATGTGGTCATTGCTACAAAAGAAGGGAGTAGTAAGCTCCGGATGTGCATCGACTTCAGAAACTTGAACGATGCCTGCCCGAAAGATTCCTACCCTCTCCCACCGATAGACCAGTTGGTCGACTCAACTGCCGAATATGAGCTCCTAAGCTTCCTCGACGCCTTCAGTGAGTATCATCAAATAAGGATGGATCCCGAGGATGAAGAGAAAACTGCCTTCATCACCGAAGGTGGAACATATTGTTACACTAGGATGCCCTTCGGGCTCAAAAATGCAGGAGCCACCTACCAAAGGCTGATGAGCAAAGTCTTTCATGACCAAATAGGGAGGAACATGGAAGTCTATGTTGATGACATGATAGTCAAAAGTAAGATGCCTAACGACCACGTCACAGATCTAAAGGAAACCTTCCAACAACTCAGAATCTTCAGAATTCGCCTTAACCCCGAAAAATGCGTCTTCGACGTGACCTTGGGAAAATTTCTAAGGTACTTGGTATCAGAAAGGGGCATTGATGCTAACCCAGAAAAAATTAAGGCTCTGCTCGAATTCCGAACTCCTGTCACAGTGAAAGATGTGCAGAGACTCACTGGAAGGATAACCTCTCTTAGCATGTTTATCTCCAGGTACGGAGATCGATGTCGGGCATTCTTCAAAGTCCTTAGTAAGGCAGCAAAAAGAGAAAATGACCTCGGGGACGATGGCCATCCTTGGAATGAGGATTGTCAAAAGGCCTGGGAAGAACTTAAAATCTATTTGTCTCGACTGCCTACTCTGCGACAACCTAGCGAAGGAGAGCCCTTCATCCTGTACCTCGCTGTTTCAGAAAAAGCAGTAAGCTCCGTCCTTGTGAAAGAGGAAGGGTCGAAGCAATGGCCAGTTTATTACGTAAGCAAATCCCTGCACGGCGCCGAGGTCAGGTATCCATTGCTCCAAAAATCCATATATGCCTTGGTGCTGGCAGGAAGAAGGTTGCGGCCATACTTCCAGGCTCACCCTATCATCGTCCGAAGTAGTCTGTCTCTATGGGATGTTATGAAAAAAGTTGATCATTTGGGAAGACTTTCCAAATGGTGCATAGAGCTGGGTGAACATGACATTACCTACGAGCCCAGAAAAGCCATTAAAGCTCAAGCATTGGCAGACTTCATGGCCGAAGTACCCATAACCGAAGACAGCCATTCAGACCTCGATGAAGATGAGCCAGAATGGACGCTGCATGTGGATGGAGCCTCAGGTTCCGAACACCAAGGAGCCGGGGTAATTATCAGAGGACCCGAAGGTCTAGAGGTGATAAAGGCCATCAAGTTCAGCTTCAGCGCCACCAACAATGTGGCTGAGTATGAAGCTCTCATAACAGGGTTGCGCCTGGCCAGGAAAATTGACATAAGAAACTTGAAGGCTCATAGTGACTCCCAGCTGGTAGTTCGACAAACAGTAAGAGACTATGGCGCAAAGGACCCAACCTTGGCAAAATACCATGAACTCGTGGCTAAGCTCATTCGAGAATTCGACAACGTTCGAATCGAAAATGTGCCTCGGCGACATAATGCCGAGGCAGATTGCTTGGCAAAGTCAAAAACGCATACCGAGGTACTAGACCGCCTGAGCATCGAAGTACTGAACATAGTGACTTCGGGAAAAGGCTGGAAGAATTCAATAAAAAGATACCTCGCAACCAATGCCCTCCCCGAAGACCCCAATGAAGCGGCAAAGGTGCGAAGACGCGCCGGAAGATTCTTCTTGATCGGAGAAGAGTTATATCGGCAGGGATACGCCAATCCGCTACAGAGGTGTGTTGACGAAGAGGACACTGAAATGATCCTCGAAGAAGTTCACGAAGGCGCTTGTGGTTCACACATTGGAACTGACGCCCTCGCCGCAGTGGTACTTCGCCAAGGATATTTTTGGCCTACCCTAAGAAAGGATGCCCAACAGTTCGTCCGAAAATGTGACAGCTGCCAAAGACACGCTAAAATCCAGAGGGCACCCTCGGAAATGGTAACTTCGGCTGACTATCCCTGGCCCTTCGCAATTTGGGGCATAGACCTCACTAGGCCGCTCCCGGCAACACCTGGGAGCGTAAAGTTTTGCGTAGTCGCAGTTGACTACTTCTCTAAATGGGTCGAGGCAGAACCATTAGCAACTATCTCAGCTAAAGAAGTGCAGAAGTTCGTATGGAAGAACATTGTATGCAGATTTGGCATACCGAGGATACTGGTAGCCGACAATGGATCCCAGTTTATAGACAAAGGGTTCCAAGACTTTGTCAACAACCTCGGAATAAAGATGCACTTTGCCCCAATAGCTCATCCTCAAAGCAATGGCCAAGTAGAGGTATCTAATAGGACCATAAAAGATGGTCTGAAAAAGAGGCTAGGGGAAGCAAAAGGGAAATGGCCAGGCGAACTCCAGAGTGTATTGTGGAGCTACCGAACAACACCCCGAAGAGCCACAGGGGAAACCCCTTTTTCGCTTGTTTTCGGAACAGAGGCCATCATCCCAATAGAGATAGTACAACCTTCGGTGCGAGTACAAGTGTTTGATGAAAGAGGAAATGACTTCGGCCTAAGAACCAAGCTGGACCTCGTCAGCGAACACAGAGAAATAGCCGAGTTGAGAAGAAAAGCCTTCCAGCAAAGAGTAGCTTCGGCCATAAACGTACGCGCAAGGCCAAAGGGGATAAAGAAAGAAGACCTCGTCCTCCGAAAGGCTGAATTTGGCCCCCGAAAGCTGATGCCCCGAGGCATCTTCATTTGTTGTCATGTTGACAGGTGGGGAGACTTCCTGAGGAGGCGAGCGCTTGGAGCTCTGGTTTCCCAGCTGAGTGTGCCTGAAAAGCTCAAAGAAGAGGTTAGGAGGTCCCCGGTTTGCTTTTCCGGGGAGGACCCTCCGACGCCCAAGTCAGTTTTCTGAGTGAAAGTGGAGGAAGAACACTAAGGGATCAAGTGTCTTGCCTGTTTTGTGTTTTCTCAGAGGGAGGAAAATGCCCATCCTTTGCCCAGTCCCATTTCCTAGTATTTATAGGAGTAGCTGGTCCGTTCAAATCATGACACGTGTTCGGTCAGATTTGATCTGTACTTTTGGAGGCTAGGGGACAGGCAACTTTTTGAAGCCTCCTTTAGCCCTGGAACCCCTGACAGGTTGTGTCAGGACTGGGGCGGCTGCGGCGTGTCAGTTCGCCGTTCTGATGTGACGTGTAGGGCTTGTGGGCGACATGTCAGAGGCTCCTTAAATGCTCCATATTCGTACTCCCGAGGTCCCCTGGGCGAGGGGTCGCCCTTCGGTGCGTGCACCCTCTTCGGATTCTATCCGTCTTTTGGTGCGAGCACCTCCTTCGGGATCTATCCCATAGTTCTGGGAGTTCCCTTGATGAACACCTTCTTTGGGACTTATACCCATAGTCCGGTGATTCCCTTGTTCAGGTGTTTCTTGTTCGGGGAAGATCCTCTTCGGGGCTTCTGCCTTCGGGGAGATTCTTCCTTGCTTCAGAGAGATGGCTTTCTTACCCGAAGACGGTCAGTTTGGCCCCTCGATGGAGACGGTGTTATCCTCGGAATTCCTGACGAGCTAACCGAAGTCTCGAGCTCATAGTGTTTGACTTCGCACCTTCCGAGGTCAGTAAAAAGATCCTCTCTTGGGTGACGTCAGACTCCTCGGCCAATATTCTGGCAGGGAGTTACTACCGAGGAGGCAATAGCCTTTGGCTATCACAGGCCCCCCTCCGAAAAGCCGAAGTGAGAAACTTCGGTTCATCGGTTTTCGGAGTCCTGTGGTTGTGATATCTGCGCCGAAGACGCTTTCTTCTCTTCCTGAAGCGATGGGCAGCCCTTTTTGCGTCCTCGAGGCCGCGAGAAGATAGGCTGTCCCTGTACCGAAGA
>SMDT01002134.1:0-474650 GCA_005392925.1 Aquilaria sinensis
TTCTTGGATTTGAGTTGAATTTTAGGTCTTTAGTAAGTGAATTAAGTCTTTGATGCTTTGTAAGATTGATCCCTGAGCTCAAATTTAGCTTATGAAGGTTAAACAACAAGCTATAAGTGTTATTGTGCAAAGGTGGTCCAAGTGGCGTGGTTTATGTTTCACAATGCAGGTAAGGGCTTGTGAATGAGGTTCAAAAGCATTTTTCTCATAATATGATCATACTTCATTTTTTTTTATGCTTGGAAAATTTATTTTTCTAGGCTAGAATGGAGACTACATTGATTTGCAAAAATTTGGTGTAAGTGTGCTTTTATGTGCCTAAAAAGTTTGAAGCTTGTGATCTTGTAATTAGTAAAGGATTTTTGTGTTTTGAAATGCTTAATTAATGCAAGTGCATGTGTTCTAGCAAGTATGAAAGTATGAGAGTTGGTTGTTAGATGAATGGTTCATCTTTGAAGGCGAAATAAAGTAAAATGGGCAATGAAACATGAAAACAGGGGAGTTATAGAACGAGCATTGGTGATCTGGCACTGATATCTTGTTTAGATCATAGAGATTTTTGGTCATCGATGACATGGTGCCAAGCCCTGGCGACATGCCGCTGCCATACCTTTGGCCCTAATTCAGGATTATCTTAAGAATAGCCCAATGCCTCAGTTTTGTAGTACAAACCATTCTAAGGCATTGTGGACCTTGAATTAGGTCTTAAAACCATTCAAAGTTTACAAAAATAAATTTATTAAGGATTTAAAAGGTTGATAAGTGAAAACTTAAGGCTTAAGAAAGTTTGTTGGGACCTTAAGAGAACTTGGGGTGCTAAATACCTATAAGAGGCTTTAAGCCTCAAAAGGTACCCTAACTAAGCTACCTAACTCGGGTAAAATCCAAATTTGGTCCCCTAACTATTTGGTTTGCCCTAAAATGGTCCCATAACTCAAAAAAGTGCCTATTGAGATCCCTTAACTCAAGCAATGTGTCCAATTTAAGTATCATCGGTCAGTTGAGCTATTATTATGGATGAAACTTGCCTACATGGCACCCATAATGCCATGTGGCTTCCCTTTTAACTGAAATGGGTGACTATTTTATGTAGAAATGAAAAATTTAAACCTAAATTAACACAAACACAAAATCTTGGGACTTAAAACATAGATTATCTCCAAATGTCAAATTAACTCTTCATAGACGACGATGTTGGATTTCAAGGCGAAGGCGCATTATTGGTGTGAGAACCCTAATTTTATCAAGTAATTAATTTATTTTATATACATAATCCTTGATAAGATTACACTTGCAAGCTAGTTTTAATTCAAGTTAATGAGTCAAATAGTCCTTGGAGTTCATAGGATTAAAAATCTAAGGTAAATTAACCATATGGGCAACTAGGGGCATTTCAGTAATTTGGTATGTCAAAGGTCAAAATGTGACCAATAGAGATATAATTGAGCTTCTAGAGGTGAAATGAACATCTCGATGAATTTTGAACTAAATTTGACCAAAGATTGGCTTTTTTTACTAAGGAAGCGAGGAAGGGCAAAATGATAATTTTAAGGTCAAATATGGTCAAAAAGGGGTCTAGGAAGGTGAGAAATGGTATTTGAAACCATTTTGTGAAATTTGGTGAAGTTTCAATTTAAATTGACCAAGTTTAAGACTTTTCTTATAAATGAAGCAAAAAAGGGCATTTTGGTAATTTTGGTTAGTCAAACTTGGTAAAACCCGAGTCAAAACTGGTAAAACAGAGTCAAACCTGGTCAAGGGTAGGAAAATACATGGTTGGAAGTGTAGGAAAGAAAATCTAAGAATTTAAGTATAAATGGAGATATATTTGAGCATTTTATAGAGGAAACTTCCTTTTAACCAAGGGTTATAAGGCGTAAAAGGCACTTTCACCTCAAGTACCTCTTGGAAACTGTAGGGAATGAGACAACTTGGTTTTGAGGCAGTAAAGAAGCTTCTAAAAATATGGAAGAGCCCCCATTTCCGTTGGTTAAAAAAGCTAAACCACTACTAACCATGTAAAGGCCTTAATCTTTTACCATTTTAACTCTTTCACCCATTTTCAATCCTTATTCATCCCCAAACACTCCAGCTCACTTTTTTCTCTTCCTCTTCCATTTAGCTCGTCCTAAAACCTCAAAAACACAGAAACTCACCAAAAGAATGAAGCAAAAATAAGAGAAAAAGAACTTGCAATTGAGGAATCAAGAAAAGAGTGTGTTTGTTGTAAGGGAGGGCTTAAGAGTTTGGTTTCTTTCTTCTCCAAAAGGTGGCCACAATTTTGGGGTGTTTTTTTTTAGGTGAGAAACTTTATTTTACTAGATCTTGGTTTCCTTTTCTTTAAACAACAACTTTTTGCTTATAAAAATCCTTGATTGTTGAGGTTAAGCTTGGTAAGAGAAAGAAGAACTGTGGAGCTTCGAAAAGGAGTTTTGGTTTGAGATTTTCTACTAATGTGAGGAGATCTTTTTGGTTTGTTTATGTGCAGTAAAAAAATGTTTCCCCCAGGTTCAAAATGTGTTGATTGGTCAAGTGGTTATTTTACTATACAGTTAAGGGACTCCAAGGAGAGTAGGAAAAGACTCTTGGTGCTTGAAACTTGAGCTTGCAAGGTGGTGACCTACACAAGGGTAAGTTGTTTAGCCCTTATCTCTTTGGGAAGCTTTGACCATGTTTTAGCTTTGCAAAATCTAGGACAAATGGTAGGGTAAAAAGGGAATGAGGGTGACCAATAGAGCCAAAAAGGGCTCATGTGGCATTAAGGTCAGACCTAGCTCCTAGTTTTGGGGGTTGTATCCTTGGTGCATGGACTATAAAATGGTGTGTGGATCAAGCATTAGGTGCTTGGTAAATGAGTGTGGCTAAACCTTCAAGGTTTGGCAAGCACAAGAAAGGTGTGCCTCAGTTTGGGTGTGTAGGTGTTGTGACCAAACTCAAAGGCTCGGTATGTGGTTGTGCCTGTGTGGCATGGGCTCCTAGGCGCATGAGTATTTTGGATGCCTAGGAGCATGGTGAATTGGGTATGAGAAGGTGCATAAGCATGCGCTCAAGGGGTCATGCAGCCGTGTGTGCCTAATGTTAGTGTTGTGCCCAAAAGCTAATCATGAGATGATTGTATTTTGCACATTGAGTCATGATATTTTATTAAGGCATTAATCCTGTAATTATGTTTGTTGTTTTGTTTCTGTGTAATGTAATAAACATAATTATAACCCTAGAATAATAATATTCTTAAAATGTCCTTGGTCTAGTATCATTGTGGAGTAGGTTACAATGATACATAACAACTAACATATGTGAAGACTAATATGAGATATGTAGTCTACATATGGGTACGAGTTGGAGAACTTATGTATTGGACTGACCCACTATGACAACGCTACATGGATCATTATATGAGTGTCATAAATGATTCTCATAGTGATCATGGTATATGAAGTCCTTTGACCTAAGATCATCAAGGTTTCCTACATGTGAGTCACATTTTGATACTTCCTTCAGCTACTCGTAACTGAGTGAACTTGAATGAGGTCATTGGGTATGTCACATATCATGCGGAAGGTTTTGTATGATCAAGATAGGATTTGTCCCTCCTATGTAATGGGAGTGACATCTTTGAACCCCTTGATAGAGTGAGACTTAGAAAATGCATGGTCATGCTCAGATGAATTGATATACGATATTAATGTCTTCAGTTTAAGTTAGTCTACTCGGTAATCAAGAAACTAAAGATTGGGCTATATGAGAATGACACATTCCATGTCTTGTGCTTAGTCTTGATATCTTGGACAAAGGGACAATGGCATATATAGATAATGATCATAAAGATTTCGTCGAATCACCGACAATCTTGTCACTTGGGTAACAATGATGTGTTGCTAGACACCGCTCATTGCTTATGATCATAAATATAATTTATGATCATTGCCAACATGGTAAGAGCCTATTGGGTCGCACACATAAAGCCTATTTGGATTATTTGAGTGTATAGGCTAATTTATTTAGGTTATGGTTTCATGATAATTTCGCACTAATAATTAACCCAAAAGTTGAGCCATTATTAAGCCCAAAATAAAACCTAATTGGATTAGGGCTTTGAAACCCATTAGGCTTGGAAGTTAAGTCTCACTATAAATACATCATATAGTGAAACATTCGTAACTTTTGCCCTAGCCTCCCAAAAGTTCCAGCCGCATTCTTCTCTTGCCATTCTTTGGAGGATGCAAGGTAGCATTATGAGCGTAAGAGAACGTATCTACCGGGACATGGTGGAGGTGTAGTGATCCCGAGAGGCTCGTGTGCATACCATAGAGAGCTTGAACACGTCAATTGTTCAGGTTTTGTGATTCAACTCAACAGTTGGGTGAAAGATCTCAACCAAATTGGCTATGAAAAATTTTGAACACTTGGTTTACCCCATTTTACTTAGATCCTAGAGGGTTTTGGTTATATTTCACTGCGCTTGTTTGGCTCCCAAAACCCTACACCTAAAGGGCTCCCGATGGCACATCAAGGGTGCGTGTGTGCATACGCCTATGGGCTCGTGGCTATGCACACCTAGAAGGTCATATGGGCATGCCCTAGGAGCTTAGGTTCCATGTGGGCCTTAGGTTTTGCGCCCAAATGGCACTCAAGCCTACTAAATGACTTGGGCCACAAATAAGCACACACATTGACCCAATGGGGCATAAGTCCCAAGATGGGGCAAAATACATCCAAGGGCATTAGGCACATATTAAATTGGGTCAAACCCTGCTGCATACAATAAGGGAGTTTTGAGCTAGCAAAAGCTGGCAAGCTCAAGGGCAAATGCAATGATGCATGCTCAAGGGTAAAAATGGAACAATGGGTCTTTTGTTTGTTTGCTTGTGTGAGAAGTATGAGGAGTGATGCACCCAAAGGGGCATGATATGATGATCATTATATAATACTCCACGCCATAAGAGCTCATGGCATGCTCATATAGTTTATGGGCAAGGTTCATGCATGTATGGCAATGTGTGCATATGGTCCATTATGCGTGATGTTGTTATGTATTGTTTGTTTTAGAATGCCTTACTAAGTATTATATATACTTACCCTTATTGCTAATGTGTGAATAACATCATCTAGGAGACAAATAATCCACAGTGATTATTTGATACTTGTTTGTTAGTTTTTCATAGGAACATTTTGCATACATTACATGTTCATTTTTCATATGTTGCATGCATTTATGGTCAGAGTATAACTCCAAACTTATTTTCCTTATACAGCGAGGTAGTCGGGCAAGAACTTCTTAGGTCACTCTTCACTTGGGTTTCTCTCTCCCAGGCAAAGGTAGGCCTATCAACCATTTGGGTCATGACTATTTTGTAGCATGATGATAGTAGCTAGTCTGAGGTCTACTGATATTGACTTTGACTTAGCATAATCGTGGCATGTATTATTATTAATTCAGGTTAGGCTTATCAACCCATGACATTACTTGCTTAGGTTGATAGGCAAAACACTTAGATATTGTGTTACCCTAGTATTTACTTACTATGAGTGTAGTTTTCATCCATAGTTTGGCATGATATATTTTTTGTGCATGCATGAACATTAAAAATGTTTTTCTTACGCGGCTGTACATATTTATTTCATGTTTTTTTAAAATTTCGCCAAACCACTATCTTAGTTTAATAAACTTAAGTGTTTTATTGGAACTAAGTAAATGTTTTTCTTAACTCTCAAGTAAATACTAAATGCTAGGCAAGTGGCTAGGATTTACAAAGTAAATCTTGGAAAAAGATCCTAGAAACGAGGAACGATTCTAGCCTAATTAAGAGTTTGGATTAGGCAACAGAATAATTTAGCCTAATTAAGAAATTAATTAGGTATTTATTAGGACGGTTCCTCACAATTGAGGACAGTGAATGGAGACAAAGATGGATGGGATGGAGGCGGACTATTAGAGATGGTGAACGAAAACAAAATCACAATGAAGACTATGACAGAGGAGGAAATCATGACAGAAGACAGAGATGGTGAACTAAATTGTGAGGTGACGAAGGCAGTGAACTAAATTGCAATGGTGATGGAGGAGGAAATTGCGATGGAGATGGTGAACTAAAGGAGGAAATCATGACTGAAAGAAGAAATTGGCGATGAAATCAGAGGAGGAAGAAGTCAAGCAATGAAATCGGTGGCTAGTGGATAAAATTGGTGACTGCAAGATGAAATCGGTGATAAAGGAGGATGAAATCACGATGGAGATAGTGACAAAGGAGGAAATTGCAACAGAGATGGTGAATTGGATTAAGAAATCAGCGATGAGATCGAAGGAGGACGAAGGCAAGCAATGAAATCGGTGACTGGTGAATAAAATTGTCCACTACAAGATGAAATCGGTGGCCAAGGAGGATGAAATCGCAATGGAGACAATGACGGAGGAGGAAATCACGATGGAGATGGTGAATTGGACGAGAAAATCAATGATGAAATTAGAGGAGGACGAAGGTGAGCTACGAAATTGGTGATTGGCGAACAAAATCGGTGACTGCAAGACAAAATTGGTGACCAAGGATGACGAAATTGGTGCACAAGGTAGCTGACAAAATCCGTGATGGCAAGATCCACCGATAATTGGATCTCTTATCCATCGACAAGAAAGAGAGAAAGGAGAGAAATTCGAGTGAAAGAGAGTCTGGGGAGAAGAAGAAAGTGTTGTGCTATTTACATTTGAAGTCTTATGGTTATTTATTTGTGACAATTTTAATTTAAAATTTTTTATCTTTCCAGTAGTCATTCACGTGGCAGTTTAGGACCCACTATAGGGTGGCAAATTGCCACATAAGCAAGTTCCATCTAAAATAATAGCTCAGCTGACGGATGAGACTTAAATTGGACACGCTGATTGAGTTAAGGGGCGCCAATATGCACTTTTAGAGTTAGGGGACCATTTTAGGACAAAATAAATAGTTAAGGGACCAATTTTGGATTTTACCCTACCTAACTTAGTAAGTTAAACCACCAAGTTAAGCTCAACTCCTATGTAATGTGATAAGCGAAATGAAGTGGCAAGCTAAGCTTACAAAGACAAGATTAAATTATTGTAAGTTAGGAATAGGATAAGGATGGATCCCCACCATAGGACTCAACCATTGGCCATTAATTAAGATCTCAGGATGTTTTCGAGCTTGCATCAAATAGTGTTTATTATACACACACACACACACACACACATGCACTCATGTATCCTAAATATTTTCTTTGCAGGTATTGATCCCTTACTGAGAATTTCTAAATTCTTACCTTTCTAAGTGTCACATTATTATAATTCTTCTATTGTGGACCCTAGCACCCAGTAAGAAGGTTGCCAAGGAAGTTTTTGTTATAGGTATTGATTGAATTTGAATATAATTTGATTCTAAGTTATTTTTTTAGCCATTATTATGGCTTTCATAGCTGTAGGCTAAGCACATGGGGAAGTTGGGTTCTCATCTTGGAAACTATGAGCTCAAATGGGAATTTTCATTTTGAGATCTCAAACTAGGCTTTGTAAAAAATGTGGTACTCATGTACCAAATGGACTCTAGTATGAAATTCTTTTACACTAATTTTGGTGTGTTCATATGCTTCAAGTTTAAGCAAACTTATTTTATGACTTCAGTATTTAGTTACAAGTTATTTTCAAACATGTCATGGCAACACTTTGAATGTCTTTGGTTTTTTTTTTTTCTAAAATGAAATTATTGAATTTAAGCTTGCATGTTGTATATACTAGGTTAAAGAACCATAAGTATATATGATTTGCTCCACACAAGCATTAACTTAGCCAACTGTAACTAAAAATGAGACCACTAATCCTGATTAAATTAATGAACCTTGGTTAACCCCACACTGGAGTAACTTAAAGATCCTTATAGTAAGAGCTGAAGAACACCAAGTTACTAAGGGTGCACTAAGGCCAAGTGAACCATCGTTACCCAAAGGCAAGGGGTAACATGGACACTAAGGAACAATAAACCGTAGGTAAAGGCTAAGGTGTGCTAGGACTTTGAGTACACTTGGGCCAAGAAAGTAAATCTCCACCCAAAGGTAAGCTGAGGCCACAACAAAAGCTCGAGTAAGGCCATTTAGGATGGTGTCTATGGAACCTAAGGAAGAACTAGGAAGGGTGACATGAACAAAAGGGGGCCTATATGCTTGGTGCATGGAAACAAAGTAACCTAAGGACAAAGGGTGAGATTATGCCTGAGGTCAAAACCTGAGCAAGGTTAAGCTCAAGAACACCTCTGCCACTGGGAAAGCACCGTCAGTACTCAAGGGCAACGAAGAGGAGCTAATTGGACTAATGAAATGGTCAATGAACCTATGACAAAGAAAGGCACCTTTGAGTTTTGAAGTTAAGGTTCCTTAAGGAGGAAAGTCAGTTAGTTTTCGCATGTTAGTGTAGGTTCAAGAGCTAACAACATTCAGGTCCCTAAGAAAATATAACATGGAATATAAGTGTAAGGATGAACCATGAGAACACCAAAAGGTGTGAGGCTTTAGCGACAACCCAAGTGAGTCAAAAAGGGTACATCCTAATGGGTTTTAGAATTGGGACTTAATTATTATGAGGACACCCATGTTAGTAAAAAGGACCTTATGTAATTGGTTTAGGCTTAGTATTTTTATTAAGGCCCATGCTGACCCAAGGCTACTTATATAGAGTGGAATGGACCTGAGTGGCATTCTTGGTTGTTAGGAGTTTAAGGATATTGGATAGTAAGGCTAGATACAAGTTCAAAAAGAAAAAAACAAAAAAGCCTCAAAACAAAAGGCTAATGTCATGGAGCGGGATCCTAGTGCCCCGAATTGCTTAGCTTGTAGGCCCTTTAGGACTATGATCCCACTTAGTTACTATTGGCTAACTATTACTTGTACATAAATTAAATCAATTTACATGCAATTAGTTTCTTAGCCTACCATACAAGAAGATATACATGTGTTTGTCTTGATAATGCAACTATTAATCATACCATTTAAGAAAACATCGCTCGAGCATTCATTTGGGGCATACTTAAAACATGCCAAAATAATAAAAAACTAGCTACTTTAGCTTCAAGTAACAATTTGTACACACTTTATATCACTAGCATACACCCAAAAGTAACATAGTGGTTTACACTACAATATATCCTAATAAAGGTAACATATTAGTACACAAGGTACTATATAAATACAAGACAAAATCCTTAACTAAGATCCATTACTTGAGCCCCACCTTTGAGCTATCAAGCTCCAAGTGCAAACCCTTTTCTTATCCTTATGCACCACTTAGCCTCTAAACTATAAAGGCATAACACTTAATTAGTACAAATTTTAATTCACAAGAAATCTTAGAATCTCAAGGATTCTAGTGAATAAGTACCTGCAAAAAAAGGAAACTTAGCCCACAACTATTCACTTATTTTCTAGGCCCAACGTTAGAACCTGCACAACAAATCTAAGGTAGTGAGTAGATAAATGTACTCATCAATGGTCCATTAGGGAACCTGCAAAGAAGATAGAAAGCAAGTATGCAATATGGCACACAAACAATCAAGCAACCAACCAACAATCTAACACAAAACAATAACATAAAAAATATGCAATGCATGAATGTATAATATGCAACATACACATTCCTTAAGACTTCTTACACTTTAGGTGTCTTGTTCTTGTCGTGAGCCTAAATGGTGGAGGTACTTGAGACACTAACCCTCATATCTTGAATCCTTTACCTCCATTAAGTCCCACTTACGGGTCCTAGAGTAGGTCATCACCTCCTCTCAAAACTTACCCGTCTTACCCTTAACATATTGTGCAAGGCAGCCATCTTAGTGGCTCACTTACCAAACCACATGATTTGGTTAGAATCTCCTTAGGTTTCTTCCTCATTTCCCTAAAGGTCTAAGACCTAACTTTTGGGCCAATGAAGACTCCAAAACCCGACTTAATCCCTCTAATGCCTCTTTGACCGCTTAAGCACTTTTACCTCCTTACCACTCTACTTAGCTCTACCTTAACCATACTACTTAGCTACCACTTAAATAATGTATAATTCTTAACTTAAGAATGAATCTTAGACCCAACTGAGGCTATGGAATATCTTAGAATAGCCTAAGGATGATAACTGAGAGATTGAGACATTCTTAGGATGCCCCAAGCTTGAGGGACTTATGCCTTGGTGATGCTATCGGTGATGCGTTGCCAACGGCATCAGTTCTCGGGTTCCTTAGAAAATTGCTGGTGACGCATTGCCAATGCTCATCCAACATTACGCAACTGCGCGCTAACTTGCGCAAAACTTGCTTAATCCTTCAATCCCCAAAAGCCAATTCATGTGGGTCTTGTTTCTACTTCATTCACATATATAATACTACATTTTTATGCATTATTTGAGCTAAAATGACTTAGACCCTTACCTCAATTCAGCCACAAAGCAAAAACAAAGCACAAGCACACTTGAGCTCAACTTAGCTCTCTTGAGTTCCAAACCTAAAACCTACATGATATGGCACCAAGAACTTGAAATCAAGACCATTTTTAGCTATGCAAACAGCTTAGAACTAGCTCAAACCAAATCAAGAAGTTTAACTTAGGTTTTAGGCCCAAAATAAGCATCAAAGAGCTAGATTGAAGCAAAAACACCAAGAATAAGTTGGAAGCTTCATGGATTCACCTTAAGACCTTCAAAATTGATGGAAATTTGTGGAATTGGAGAAGTTTGTAGCAAAATTTTTGGTGGAGAAAGGAAGCCATGAAATCGGGAAAGGCAAGAGATGGAGAATGGTGGTCAACTCTTGGTAGACTTAACTTACCAACTCCATTAAAGCGTACTCCTTGTCTTCTTGTCCTTTGGTTCCCAAATTCTTATTTGTTTCACTTTGGCCACTAAACACCCACCCAAAACCATCCCTCCTTGGTCCTAAAGAATGTTCATAGCCTCTTACACTTAGTCTCTTAGACACTTAAGCCACTTAAGACATAAATGACTCATTTGAGCACTTAGTGCAATTTTTGCACTTTTCCTTCAAATGATGATTTTAATAGCTAGGATAACTTAAGGTCTTAACTTATTTAGTCAAAATTCCTTACATGACCCTAATTTCATCAAAATTACAGTCATGATACTCACTTTGGGTCAAAATTACTATTTTACCCTTTTGACTCTTACGTGCCAAATCACGCTTAGGAATTCATCCTTACTTACACTTAGCTTGTCTTTCTTGCTTAATAAGATGCTAATTTGAGGTGCTTAAGTGAAAACACTTAAATAAAATACACTTGCTCGGTCAAAGCCAATCGTTGACTAGGAGATTCATCACAGCTGAAGTGCACCCCACAACTAGAGGGTATCGGGTAGATTATGGAGAATCAGCAGAAGTGTTATGGTATGAACTACCAAGTAGAATCTCAAATGACCCAGAAACCTCAAGAGAAAGCTAAGTGTGAATTGAGGTAAAATCCTCACTAATAGGATTCAAGGCAACTAAAAGTTGAGGTTCTTGGGAACTTAAGATGGCTTGTGAAGCCTTAGAAGTATATGGTACTTTTTATTTTCTTAAGGGGTAAGAATAGTATGTAAGTGGTCTAAAGGTCTAAGTTTGGTAAATTAATGACCAAGTGAAACTCTTGGACAAGAAAGTGGCCAAGAAAGGAACATAAACCCAACAATAAATAGTTGTTTTTTGGGTAGTTAAAACTACCTAGTAAGTCCCAAAAGTTTAAATCATTGAATATTGGCCTTGAATCATTAAGTGCCCATGAAAATGAGTCATAGTAAAGGCTCTAAGAATTGTAGTGTTCAAGGAGACTTTAAGTGCCTAGGTAAAATATGGGCCAAGAAGGGGCAAAGTAAAACTTCCTTAGGAATAAGGAGGTTATAGGCCTCGGTTAAGCCTAAGGGAGCATACATTGTGCACTATAGGTGTGTGAATCACACTAAGTAGTCATGGTGGTTAGTACATAAGGATGGGCTAATAAGGCAATTGACATAAAAAATGTGCCACCAATCGGTTTCACCTAGGTCGATTGGACACCTAAAAATGGTCTATGAGAGTTCGAAGGTTCGGGAGTGCGGTTACGTTAAAATAACTCTATTCTAACGCCCAAAATTGGTACCTTAGTTGATTTTAATTTTGTTTTGCTTGCTTTTAAATAATTTTAGTTAATTTTCAAAACATGAATTTTAACCGAATCATCCAGATATGGATTTTTAAATTAATATGGACTTCTAAATTTTGGTAATTAATTTGTATAATTTTTTTTAATAATAAATTTGATATTTCCAAACCATAGATTCTATCGAATCACCCGGATATGGAATTTAATGAAAATTTAGTTTTTATTTATTATTAAATATTTTAATTGATTATTAATCCATATCATAAATTCTGTCGAATTATCCGAATATGGATTTTTTTAATCTTGGTACTTAATTTTTATTCATTTTTATTATAAATTTGATGTTTTCCAAACCATGGATCCTATCGAATCACCCGGATATGGAATTTAATGAAAATTTTAATTTTTTATTTTATTATTAATTATTTAATTAATTATTAATTTTTTTCATAATTTTTTTTTACCGAATTATCCAAATATGGATTTTTAATGGTTTATTATTTTCATTTTTATTATTTTTAAATTTTATTTTCTTTTTCATTTTTTTTGAAAGATTTTTTTTTAAGTAATTATCTAATCCATAGATCTAAAAATACTTATTCAAAACCATTGATTTTTATTGGATCATCTGGTTATGATTTTTTTTAAATTTTTTTAATAAATTTATTTTAATAAATGGAATAAAAGGTTAAATTTTGTTATTTAAAGGAAATAAAAGCAAAAGTGTCTTAATATTCCAAATAATGTTAAAGATGATGAAAAAATAAAGGATGGGGGCTTTGTTGTAATAGGAATAAAAAAAAGAAGTAAGATGAGACTCTTGGCCAGCCATAAAAATTGTAAATAAATAAAATAAGGTTAATCATCCACATAAAGAAAAATAAATTGCAGAAAGTAAATAAAAAGGTAAATAAAGTGATGCGCTTAACCATCCACGTAAAAATAAAGTGCAAAAAAAGTAAATAAATAAAGAAATAAGTAAAGTGCAGAAAGTAAATAAATAAAGAAATAAATAAAGTGCAGAAAAATAAATAAATAAATAAAGTGGGGCGTTTGGCCGTCCACACAAAAATAAAGTGCAAAAAAATAAAGAAAGAAATAAATAAAATATAAAAAATAAATAAATAAAGAAAGTGGGGTGTTTGGCCATCCACTTAAAAAAATAAGGTACATAAAGTAAATCAATGAAGAAAAGTAAATAAATAAAGAAAGTGGGGCGTT
This sequence comes from Aquilaria sinensis, assembly GCA_005392925.1. Lineage (NCBI taxonomy): Eukaryota > Viridiplantae > Streptophyta > Magnoliopsida > Malvales > Thymelaeaceae > Aquilaria > Aquilaria sinensis. The sequence continues at coordinate 13,339 of SMDT01002134.1, forward strand.
TAGCCATCCACGTAAAAAAAATAAAGTACATAAAGTAAATAAATACAGAAAAGTAAATAAAAAAAGAAAGTGGAGCGTTTAGCCATCCATGAAAAAAAAAATAAAGTGCGTAAAGTAAATAAATGCAGAAAATTAAATAAATAAAGAAAGTGGGGTATTTAGACACTCACGTAAAAAAATAAAGTGTATAAAGTAAATAAATGCAGAAAAGTAAATAAATAAAGAAAGTGGGGCGTTTAGCCATCCACGTAAAAAAAAAGTGCATAAAGTAAATAAATGAAGAAAGTAAATAAATAAAGAAAGTGGGGCGTTTAGCCATCCACATAAAAAAAATAAAGTGCATAAAGTAAATAAATGCTGAAAAGTAAATAAATAAAGAAAGTGGGGCGTTTAGCTATCCACATAAAAAAAAATAAAGTGCGTAAAGTAAATAAATAAAGAAAAGTAAATAAATAAAGAAAGTGGGGCGTTTATCCATTCACATAAAAAGTAGGAGGTATAACCTTCCATATAAAAAAAATAACAAGAAATAGAAAAAGAAATAAAAAAATAAACACCAAAAGTTGGCTGTTAATGGCATATCTGCAAGAACAAGAAAGTTAGTGGCTTATATGAGTACAACAGAAAATGAGAAGGGCTAAAAGAAATTTATACCTAAAGGGGAAGAGAATTCAAATCTGGCGGGTCGGTTTTCTTTTTTTATGGGTTTCCTCTTTTCCGGTGACGGCAGCGTAACAGGGGGGCGGCGACGGCCACATCCTTAGCTGGGCGACGTCGCGGTGAGCAAGAGAGGAGGGAGGAGGAGAACTAAGAGGAGCGAGGAGGGAGGAGAGAGGGCGACGGACGAGGCGGAGGAGGAGAGCGGCGACAGTTGGCGAGGAGGGAGGAGAGAGGCGAGGTGACGAGGAGGGAGGAGAGAGGGCGACGGACGAGGAGGGAGGAGAGAGGCGAGGTGGCGAGGAGGGAGGAGAGAGGGCGACGGACGATGCAGAGGAGAGGATAACGTTTCGAAAGAAAGAAACGGTGAAAGACGGCGAGAGGGGGAGGGTCAAGCAGAAGTTTTAGGATTTTTTTGAGTGTGGGAGAAATAGCCAGGGACTGTTGCTACAGTTTTCACTTTTTTAATTAGAAGCCTAATCTAACTAATTTTCATGTCGTTCTTTGCAGGTTTGGACCCATATTTATAGGGGAGGAGCATTGGATTCCTTATATTTAAAACAAATAGAAATTTAATTAAAAAAAGATTTAAAACATAATTTCGTCAAAGTTACAGTTTTAGTCCCTCATCTTTCATTGACTACTGGTATGGTCCCATATTTTTCACGAAATTACTGATTGGCCCAAATTTGTCTGTTCTGTCAACTTGGCCCAAAACTATGCGAATAATTACTAGATTTTCCTGAAACTTCCAGATTTCGTTAGATTTTTTCCAAACTTCTCAATTTTGTCAGATTTACCCGAAACTTCTCAATTTTGTAAATTCTTTAAAAAAAATTCCCCCTTTTTATATTTTACACATATATATATATTTATTATTTTTCAACTAACCTTACGAAACAAAAATGCCCCCTAAACTAATTAATTTAATTAATTTTTTAAATTTATTTTTAATTAATTAATTAATTTTTTTTAATAATAATAATAATAATTATTATTATTATTTTAATTTTGATAGCCAGACGAAATTGGGTGTCAACAAAAGTGTACCAATTGTAAGAGCTGAAGAGGACCATAAAAGGCTAGATGTCAAGTTCCTACGGTTTCTAAGGAAGGGTAAAATGGCCATGGAACCTAAGAGAGCTAATGCAAAATATACACCTAAGATGGCTGAGCAACAAAAGTAAGGCCTAAAAAGTCATGGTAGTGACATGTCGGGCAGCATGGGGTATTTAGAACACCTAGGGAAAGTTGAAAGTTGACTAATGGTGCCATTGTTGGATCTTAAGTAATCTGAATAGATTTAAAAAAGGGTTGTGATGACCAAGAACACCTCACTGCAAAAGAATGCCAAACTAGTTAAAGAATGACTCCTAAGTCATAAAAAGCAAAAAAGCATGCTAAGGGTACCTTAAGTGTTAAAATCCAAGAAATTACTCAAATGGCCAAGGACCCTAAGCATGTTAAGTAATTTCCTAGAGTAGTTAAGGGCTACAGAGTTAAGAAGTGGAAAATCACACCCAAGGACTCCCCAAGAATAAAAAGTCTATATGGACTAAGGTGTCTATACCAAGGCCAAGGGCATCAAGCTTATCGATGCCTTAAGTGGCTAAGAAGCCCTAAGGTAGTAAGTGTAAAAGGGTACCAACATCATTGGCCTCTGGCGTCATCCTTGGACGTTGTAGGTGATGCCCAGCAACATCTTCGTCGAGTGACATTATGACTTCGGGAGGGGCTTCCTGAGAGGGAGGACGTCTGGAGCAAAGATTTCCCAGAGGAGTGTGCCTGAAATGCTAAGAAGAGAAAAGGTTAGGAGGTCCCCGGAGTATTTTTCCGGGGAGGAGCCTCCGACGCCCAAGTCAGTGTTCTGAGGGGAGATGGAGGAAGAGCACTAAGAGACTAGATGGCCTTGCCTGTTCGTGTTTTCTCAGGGAGAGGGGGTTGGATATTTTGCCAGGACCTGTTTTCTGGTATTTATAGGGGTGCCCAGCCCGTTTAGATCGCGACACATGTTCGGTCGGATGCGCTCTGTACTTCTGGGCATAGGGGACAGGTAGCTGTCTGTAGGCTCCTCGGGTTTGGCACCGAGACAGGTTGTGACAAGACTTTGGACGACATCGGCGCGTCAGACCCCTTTTCGAGGCGGCGTGTAGCGCATGTGGGCAACATGTCAGATACTCCTTAAATGCTCATGTCGTATTCCCGAGGTCCTCTGGGCGAGGCCGTCCTTTGGTATGAACACCCATCTTCGGGAATTATGCCCGTAGTTCCGGGAGTTCCCTGGTTCAGGGGTTCCGCCTTCGGGGAGATTCTCCTCTGCTTGAAATAGTTGGTTCTTCACCCCCAAAGGCGATTTGTTTGATCCCCCGCGGGAGCCGGTAACATCCTTGAAATTCCTGACGTACCAGCCGAAGTCCTGAGTTCGACGTGTTTGCCTTCGCACCTTCCGAGGCCGGTGATAGCGCCTCTTTCGAATGACACCAGGTTTCCCGACCACACTTTTGGCAGGGAGTATGTCCTGAGAGAGGTGATAGCCCTTCGGCTATCACAGGCCCCCATTCGGAAAGCCGAAGTGGAACTTCGGCTTGTAGGCTTTCGGAGGGCGTTCTTCGGGGCCTTGGGTGTAATACCTGTGCCGAAGATGTACCTTTTGTCCGAAGACATAGGCTGCTCGACCATAGCCTGTCTTTTGGTGTTTTCGAGGTAACCCACTTCTTTCCTTTTGCAAGTCTGCGCAACGTCGCGTCTCGTAACCAGGCGTGTCAGTCTGGAGTGGCGCGCCCAGGGTTTAAGGGTGTTAGAAGGCGTGTCCTTCTTCTGGCGCGATGGCTGACACGTGGCACGCTTGTCACTGGAGGGGACTGCATCGGTTACGGCAGGCGCGCTTTTTTATGCGCAGAGAGCAGTTATGGCGACTGTTCATCTTCATGGAGTACTTATGACGCCGGTTCGCCTATCCTCCCTCGGCCCATATATGGCCTCTTCCATCATAAGCCTTTTGTTCTGCTTTTGCTCTTCTCCTGCTCACAACTGTTTTTGCGTTTTTTGCGGCGGTGCTTTTTCTTAGGCGATTTTCGGCCACCTTTTATGACGGCATCTTTAAACCCAGATTTTGGCAAAACATTCGGTGGGTTTTGATTTCCAGAGTTTTTTTATTTTCTGTGCCCCTTTTTTAAAGCTCTCCCGGAGTTGGTTTTTCTTCTCCCGAAGTCCCCCCTTTTTCATCGAGGATGTCTTCACCAACTCCTTTCATGACTGTCTCCCCTATCCCAGAAAGCTGGCAACCCCTCATTCACCATCCTTGCTGCTCTACTTCAGAAAAATTGGAGAAGTGGACTAAAAATTTTTTTTCTTCCTTCTTACGCCACCACCAGACTTCCTGGCCCCCAAACACTCAGTTTCATGAACAACGACGATGAGGTTACCATTTTCCGTGCCCAACTGAAGGCCGGACTTCGGTACCCTCTCTCGAAGGTGATTTGCGACTTTTGCCAATTTCATGGCATTGCCGTAAATCAACTTCCCCCAAACTCGTACTGCTATTTCAACGCCTTCCTTTGCATGTGCGGCATTTTCAAAATAGAACCCCATTTTATTCTTTTTATGCAGTACTATAAGCTCTACGCGGTCTCAAAGAGTGGCTTTTACTTTATGCGACCTCGGGGATCAGGGAGCAAAAAGTATATGTTCACCTTCGCCACTAAAGACAGCTGACGAGGGTGGCAAGGAAAATTTTTCTTCCTAAAAATGGAGGAGGCCTGGTCATACGTTCCGACCAAGAGGGCTCGGGGAAAGCTGGAGATGGATGTTGTAGACCGAAGAGGCTGCTGACTCTTGAGTTGGCGGCCAGATTCGCGGACTTCGACAAACGGATCCGAGCAGTCTCCGACTGGAATTCCGAGGTCCCTTCGCGCTCCCTCTACCCCGTCCCCATCATGTGGAAACTGATGACCGAAGAGGTCTTTCGGAAACTAGGGGTAGTGGAGGAGCATAAGACAGACCTCGGGATGCTGGCTCCTGCCATCGCAGGGAAAAACTCCTGGCTGGTGAGACTCCTTCGGAAGAAGGTCACTTACGAGGCCTTTTGTAAGCGTAAGTTATCTCGGAATCTTTTTGCTATAGGTACGTCTTGGACTCACACTGATGTTTTCCTTCTTTTTTAGAGATGGGCGACGGGTCCGCTGCTTTCTACAAGGCACTCTTCCTCGGTCAAGCCGAGAAGAGGGAGTAATCAAAGAAGGCCATCTCCTGAAGGCGGAAATCGTCTGGGGCCGGGCCATCTTCGGCAAAACGGGCGAAGAAAGACGCACCTCCTCCTCACCCGGAAATTCCCGAGGAGGCGCACGAAGAGCTTGATGCCGCTGTCACCCCGCCGACCGAGGTCACCTCTGACGCCCTTCCTCGGAGTCCCACTTCCTCGCTGGCTCTTCTGGACGCCTTGGTAGAAGTCCCTCCTGCCGAGGAGCGCTGCAAGAGCAAAGGCAAGGAAGTCTCTGCCGAGGGGGTCCAGGACTCCGACGATGAAGTTGCCGAGGTGCCGCCAGGTTCGTTTCTTAGACAAGCTGTAGTGTCTTTATTTTTTGAACTTTGAGGATTGCTTGCTTTAACAAGCATCTTGTCTTGCCGTGCAAAGGAGGTGCCATCTTTGGTATGGGTGACTGAGCACGCCCGGAAACGGGCCCTTCGGGATTCCTATATCCCGAAGGGGAAAATCCCAAGGGAGCCTTTCTGGTCGTTTACGGAGGACATGAACTTGTACTCCGGCGACTGCCAGCAAATGGCCAACCAAATTTCAAAGGGGATCCTCACCGAGGCCTCCTTCAAGGCTATTTCCGAGGCGTGCCCGGACGAAGAATCCCTTGCTGCAAGAGTTTTCGAGCATGCTGCCCAGGTATACTTCGCGCTTTTGTCTTTTCCTTTTGATTTCTTCTAAGTGTTTGGCTCATTTTTTGCCTTACTGACTTTGTTCTTATTTCTTTGCAGCTGTTGGGCTACACCGGCCTCTTCAGGGTTCGGGCAGCGAAGCAAGCAGCGCTCCGAGTCTGGGCCTTAGACTGTGTGGAGAAATCCAAAGCCATGTGCTCCGACTTGGTCGCCAAGAACGCGGAGATGGCTCAAGCTGCAAAAAAGGAGGTCGCTGTTGTTCGGGGGGAGTTATTGAAGGAAAAAGAGGAGCTCTTGAAGGACTCCTCCCAAAAGATTTCTGACCTCGACTCCAAGGTGGCAGAGCTGACTTTCGGCAAATGAAGCATATCAAAATGAGAGGTCAGAGTCTGAGGCTCTCCTGGCGAAGGTGCTTGCTGAGAAGGCCACGCTCCAGGGTGAGGTCGAGTCTTTGAAGAAGGAGCTGAAGAAGAAGAAAATGAAGGCACTGAAGAAGGAGATCGCTGATCTGGAGAAGGAACTTGACGATTTAGAGGTCGAGAAGGAGGAGGCCCTCCAATCGACCAAGGTCGGTTTTCAGGATGGCTTTTGCCTTGCTCGGCATCAAGTTCTGCAGAGGTTCCCAAATTTGGACCTCTCTTTTTTGGCGGCCCTAAACAACCCAGAGGGGCCTCAGTGGTCTTGGTCCAAGATCGAGAATCTCAACTTGCCCTTCCCTCTTTCGGCACCGAGGGCGGTGGAGGAGGGCGCAGGGGCTGGTGGCTCCCGAGACGCCGACATTCCTTAGTTTGTCTTAGGGTCCTTTGCCTTCTTTTTCACATTTTTTGTACTTCTTCTTTTGGCGAGCTTCCTTCTTTGTAATCAGATCCATCTTTGTTAATAAAGACTCCTTCTTTCTCTTTTAAAATTTGTTGGCTAAGTCTTTTGCGCAAGATTTTTCATTTCCCATTGTCCTAAACACGTTCGCTCAAGAGACTTCGAAAAACCATATTTACGCTTATTACGTCTATTAGCCTTGGAATCACCCTCGCGAAATTCTCTTTAAGTAAATTTCCAACTTTAGAGAAAGTTGATAACCTTTGTAAATAAATTTTCTTCAACCATGCTCGGCGACGACCGCTCTGGTGAAAAGAAGCTTTTTGTACTTTAGAAAAATTTTTCTAAGAAACTTTTGTACTTAGAAATTTCTCTAACTTGTACAATTTTCTCACAAAAATCCTAAGTATAGAATTTTTTCAAGGCCTCCGAATGCCATGTATTTTTTAATTCTACGCCTTCGGCATCGCCGAGCTTGTAGACTCCTTTTCGCACTTCGGTGAGTACCAGATAAAGACCTTCCCAATTTGCACGAAGTACCCCGTGGGATGGCCTTTGGGGTCCAAATTCAGCCTTTCGGAGAACAAGGTCTCCTTTCTTTATTCCCTTTGGCCTGGCGCGCAAGTTATAGTCGTGGCCACTCTTTGTTGAAAAGCTTTTCTTCTCAGCTCGGCTATTTCTTTGTGTTCGCCGACGAGGTCAAGCTTGGTTCTTAGGCCAAGGTCATTTCCCCTTTCATCAAACACTTGTACTTGCACCGATGGTTGTACTACCTCGATTGGAATGATAGCCTCTGTACCGAAAACAAGTGAAAAAGGAGTTTCCCCTGTAGCTCTTCGGGGTGTTGTTCGGTAGCTCCATAACACACTTGGGAGCTCTCCTGGCCATTTGCCTTTTGCTTCCCCTAACTTCTTTTTCAGACCATCTTTTATGGTCCTGTTAGATACTTCTACTTGCCCATTGCTTTGGGGGTGAGCTACTGGAGTGAAGTGCAATTTTATTCCGAGGTTATTGATAAATTCTTGGAACCCCTTGTCTGTGAACTGGGACCCATTGTCAGCTACTAGTACCATCGGTATCCCAAATCTGCACACAATGTTCTTCCATACGAACTTCTGCAAATCTTTTGCCGAGATAGTCGCCAAGGGTTCTGCCTCGACCCATTTAGAGAAATAGTCCACTGTGACTACGCAGAACTTCACGCCTCTAGGCACTGTCGGGAGTGGCCCAATGAGGTCTATGCCCCAAACTGCGAAGGGCCAGGGATAGTCAGCCGAAGTTACCAATTCCGAGGGCGTCCTTTGGATACTCGCGTGTCTTTGGCAATTACACCATTTCTGGACGAACTGCCTAGCGTCCTTTCTTAGGGTAGGCCAAAAGTATCCTTGGCGAAGTATCACTGCTGCCAGGGCGTCGGTTCCAATGTGTGAACCACAAGTGCCTTCGTGAACTTCTTCGAGGATCGTTTCAGTATCCTCTTCGCCAACATACCTCTGCAGTGGATTTGCATATCCCTGCCGATATAATTCTTCTCCGATTAGGAAGAAATGACCTGAACATCTTCGCACTTTTGCCGCTTTGTTGGGGTCTTCGGGTAGCGCACTGGTTGCGAGATATCTTTTTAACGGATCTTTCTAACCTTTTCCCGAAGTTATTATGCTCAGCACTACGATGCTCGGGTGGTTTAGCACCTCGGTGCATGTTTTTGACTTTGCCAAGCAGTCTGCCTCGGTATTATCTCGATGAGGCACATTTTCAATTCGTACGGTGTCGAACTCTCGGATAGGCTTTGCTACCAGTTCATGGTATTTTGCCAGGGTCGGGTCCTTCGCCCCATAGTCTCCTACTGTTTGTCGAACTACCAGCTGGGAATCGCTGTGGGCTTTCAAGTTTCTTACACCAATTTTTCTGGCTAGGCGTAACCCTGCTATGAGAGCTTCGTATTCAGCAATATTGTTGGTGACGTTAAAGCCGAACTTGATGGCCTTCATTACTTCTAAACCTTCGGGGCCTCTGATAATTACCCCAGCTCCCTGGTGTTTGGACCCTGAGGCTCCGTCTACATACAAAGCCCATTCTAGCTCACCTTTGCCATGATCCGAATGGCTATCCTCGGTGATGGGTACTTCGGCAATGAAGTCTGCCAGGGCTTGAGCTTTTATGGCTTTCCGAGGTTCATAAGTAATGTCGTGCTCGCCAAGCTCTATACACCATTTGGAAAGCCTTCCCGAATGATCAACTTTCCTCATGACGTCCCGTAGAGGTAGACTACTTTGGACGATGATTGGGTGAGCTTGAAAATATGGCCGTAGTCTTCTTCCTGCCAGTACCAGGGCATATATAGCTTTTTGTAACAAGGGATATCTGACTTCAGCGCCGTGCAGGGACTTGCTTACATAATAAACCGGCAATTGCTTCGGCCCTTCCTCTTTCACAAGAACTGAGCTTACTGCTTTTTCTGTGACGGCGAGGTACAACACGAGGGGCTCTCCCTCGCGAGGTTGTCGAATAGTGGGCAGACGGGCTAAGTAGATTTTGAGTTCTTCCCAAGCCCTCTGGCAGTCTTCATTCCAAGGATGATCATCACATTCGAGGTTACCCTTTTTTGCTGCCTTAGTGAGGACTTTGAAGAATGCTCGACACCGGTCTCCATACCTGGAAATAAACCTGCTAAGAAATGTTATCTTTCCGGTGAGTCTCTGCACATCTTTTATTGTGACGGGAGTTCAAAATTCAAGCAGAGCCTTAAATTTTTTCTGGGTTAGCATCAATGCCTTTTTCTGATACCATGTACCCAAGAAACTTTCCCGAGGTTATGCCGAAGATGCATTTTTCGGGATTAAGGCGAATCTCGAAGGTTCTGAGCTGGTGGAAAGTTTCCTTTAGATCTGTGACGTGGTCGTTAGGCAGCTTGCTCTTGACTATCATGTCATCGACATAGACTTCCATGTTCCTCCCTATTTGGTCATTAAAGACCTTGCTCATCAACCTCTGGTAGGTAGTTCCTGCATTTTTTAGCCCGAAGGGCATTCTGATGTAACAATACGTTCCACCCTCGATGATGAAGGCGGTCTTTTCCTCATCTTCGGGGTCCATCCTTATTTGATGATACCCACTGAAGGCGTCTAGGAAACTTAGGAGCCCGTATTCGGCAGTTGAGTCTACCAACTGGTCTATTGGTGGGAGAGGGTATGAATCTTTTGGGCAAGCATCGTTCAAGTTTCTGAAGTCGATGCACATTTGGAGCTTACTGCTCCCTTCTTTTGTGGCAATAACCACGTTGCTCAACCATTCGGGGTACTTGACCTCCCTGATTACATCTATGTCCAATAAGCGCTGGACTTCGGCTTTGACGAAGTTATTTTTATGGACTGAGATGCCCCGTTTCTTTTGCCGAACAGGTTTTGCTTTCGGACTTACTTTAAGGCTATGCTGTATTATGCGAGGGTCTACGCCCGGCATATCTTTCGGCAAGTAGGCAAACAGATCTTTATTCATTGTTAGAAAGGATACAAGCTTCTTCTTGTCGCCTTCGGCCAGATTTTTCCCTATTCGGGTACTTCGGCCTGGGACAAGTTCTACTTCTTCCATTTCTACCTTCGTGAGTCCTCTGCTTCTCCCTCTTTTGGCTTTCCATCTGGCAAAGCCTCTGCTTCTACAGTTTGTGCGAAGTTGGTTGCTGGAGCTTTTCACGCCTTGACAAACACTTTCCTTACTTCACCCTGATCAATGAAGATTTTCGCGTCTCCATCCTTGGTGGCAAAAGTGACAGTTAAGTACTTTACATTAGGGCGAATGTGCAAATTTCCTTGCGTTTGCCTTCCAAGGATGGCGTTATATGACGAAGGAACATCCATGACAATGAACCTTGTCATTATGGAGGCAAATAATTCGTCTGTCCCGTCTACCGAAGTTCCTTTCATCATTAGGGGAAGATTGATCCATCCGAGGATGGGTAGTTCGGATGGCCCTACCCCGAAATTAGGCGAAGTGACAGGCTTGAGATTGGTGCTGGACATACCCAAGTTCGGCAACAAATGTGAAAACAGAACGTCGGCGTTTGATCCATCATCAAGCAACACTCTCTTGACGTCCCAGTTTCCTATCCTCACCATGACCAACAGCGGATCGTCATGGGGAAAGATGACGGTGGAACCATCCTTGCGGGCTAGTTTCTTCGTCGGACTCTGATATTCCATCACTAATATTTCTCTGGCCATCCTCTTTCTTTCTGAGGATGGAAGTCCTATCGTAATTGTTTGTATTCCGTCTGTCGGAGTCATAGTCCTCGTCATCTGCCTTTCCTTCTTCCTCATTCCTTCCTTTCGGGGAAGGCATTCGCAGATATTGCCGAAGTTGGTCTTGTTTTATCAGCGACTCTATGTACTTTTTTAATTGGAAACAGTCTTCGGTGTCGTGGCCATGGTCACGGTGAAACTGGCAAAACTTCTTCATGTTCTTTTTATTATCAGCGGTTATGGCCCTTGGCCGCTGAATCTGGGTTCCCTGTCTTTCCATCGTTATGAGGATGTTGGTCCTTGTGGTATTCAGGGGTGTGAAGGTTGGGGGTTTCCTTCCCCTAATCCTTTGAGGTCGTCCTGCCTGGTCGGCTGGATACCGCATTTGCTGGCTGGACCCCTCGGCACGGGTGTGGTCGGACTTCGGTCCACCCATCCTCATTTCTTCGGCTGTCATGTGCTGCTCGGCCCTTCAGTAGAATTCGCCAAGCATGTTCGGAGGGTCTTTGGAAAACTCATAGAATAGCTGTGAGTCTCTCCGATGGCCCCGTGTCATGGCGAGAATGCATATTTTGGGGCGAAAGTCTGGAACACTTAAGGATTCTCTGTTAAACCTTTCGATGTAGTCGCGGATGGTTTCTCCATTCTTCTGCGCTATGTCGAACATCTGGATAGGCATCTTCGCCATTGGCCGGCTTCCAATGAACTGCTTTGTAAAGGCCGTAGATAACTCCTAGAACTCCCTGATGGTTCCAGGAGTCAACGAATTGTACCACGGGTCCTGTGAGGGTGACCTTAAAACATTTGCACAGGGTAGCATCATCAGCACCGTGCAGCACGATGCTGCGTTTGTATTTGGTTAGATGAGCCTGTGGATCAGTTCGGCCATCATAGGTTTCCAGCCGAGGGACCCGGAAGTCACTCAGCATGGCTGCCTCAACTACTGCTCGGGTGAACGGCGATTCATCCCCACAGAAAGTTTCAGACAGCCTGGCCCAGACTGGTTTGCGAGCTACCTGTTTTTCCACTTTCTCCAACCTCGCTAATATTTTCCCCACAAGGAGCGTGGCACTGGGCTCTTCTTCCTGCTGCTTGTAGGCTTCTGGGAAGAGAGATTGGCGGTGTCTCTTCGGAGAGTGACTCCGGCGCCGAGGGAATGGGGACTTTGCCTCAGGTGATAAGCTCCTTTGGCGTGGGATTTTAGGTCGCTTAGACCCCATTTGTCTCGTAGGTCACGCTTCGAGGGGTATATTTTCCGTCAAAGACTCATCACGTGGATCCCCGCTTCCCGAACTGTGATAGGTTAATTTAGGGCTTCTCTCCCGAGGGCGTACTGGCGAGAAAGGCCTTTGGGCCTGAGTAGGTTGCGGCCACCTTCGGTCTATCTGCTATGTCACTTCAGCCACAATAAAGCGCTGAAAGTCACGTAGAAAACTCATAGTTATGTTTAGAGGACGTTCTTCCTCAGGCAAGAAAGTCCCTGGAAGGGTTTGCTCAGTAGCCGGTTGAGCTTCAGGCGCGGACGAGGACTTCGGAAGTCCCTTTTCCTTTGAACGCCGAGTTTCAACAACGGCGACCTGAGGGTGGGTTCCCACAGACAGAGCCAAATGATGCCCAGCAGCATCTTCGTCGGGTGACATTATGACTTCAGGAGGGGCTTCCTGAGAGGGAGGACGTCTGGAGCAAAGATTTCCCAGAGGAGTGTGCCTGAAATGCTCAGAAGAGAAAAGGTTAGGAGGTCCCCGGAGTATTTTTCTGGGGAGGAGCCTCCGACGCCCAAGTCAGTGTTCTGAGTGGAGATAGAGGAAGAGCACTAAGAGACTAGATGGCCTTGCCTGTTCGTGTTTTCTCAGGGAGAGGGGGTCGGATACTTTTCCAGGACCTGTTTTCTGGTATTTATAGGGGTGCCCAGTCTGTTCAGATCACGACACGTGTTCGGTCGGATGCGCTCTGTACTTCTGGGCATAGGGGACAGGTAGCTGTCTGTAGGCTCCTCGGGTCTGGCACCGAGACAGGCTGTGACAAGACTTTGGACGGCATCGGCGCGTCAGACCGCTCTTCGAGGCAGCGTGTAGCACATGTGGGCGACATGTCAGAGACTTCTTAAATGCTCATGCCGTACTCCCGAGGTGCTCTGGGCAAGGCCGTCCTTTGGTACGGACGCCCCTCTTCGGGAATTATGCCCGTAGTTCGGGGAGTTCCCTGGTTCGGGGGTTCCGCCTTTGGGGAGATTCTCCTTTGCTTGAAATAGCTGGTTCTTCATCCCCGAAGACAATCCTTTTGATCCCCCGCGGGAGCCGGTAACATCCTTGAAATTCCTGACGTACCAGCCGAAGTCCCGAGTTCGACGTGTTTGCCTTCGTTCCTTTCAAGGTCGGTGATAGCGCCTCTTTCGGATGATGTCAGGTTTCCCGACCACACTTTTGGCAGGGAGTATGTCCTGAGAGAGGTGATAGCCCTTCGGCTATCAGTAGGGCCACAAGCCGAAATGGCCAAAGTCAGGGCCATATTAAAAGGCTCCCATTGCATCAATTTTCATCTGTAGACTATTCAAAGGTGTTCTATGGCTTTGCTTAAGCCTAGAACACATTCTTAAGTATATAATTGTGCATTATTTAAGTGGTAACTAGGTGGTGTGGTTAACGTAAGGCAAGATAAATTGGCTAAGGTGCTTAAAGTGCTTAAGATGCAAAAAGGGCACTAAGGTATTAAGGATGGTTTCGGACTCTTTGTTGCCCCAAGTGAAGTTTTGGACCTTTGGGTAATGAAAAGGAAGCCTAAAAGGATCTTTACCAAACTTTGTAGTTTGGTAAGTATGGCACTAAGAATGCCCAAGCTAAGCTCTAAAAGCTTAGCTAAGTTGGACCATATAAAAGGTTACCCTGCATAATAAGTTAAGGGGAATAGACAGGTAAAAGGTGAGTGAGTGATGGATTACTCTAAATAGCTCGTTAGATGCAAGTAAGGTTGCAGTAGGTGGTGGCTTGCTCTAAGATGCCCATAAGAATACTTTATAGGGTTGTATACGTGGGCCCATGACCAAGTACCCTAGCTATAAGAGCTCAAGGCAATTAAGAGCACCTTTGGGTGTAAGGAAGCCAAGTCAAGTTTGAGGTAACTTGGCAATGTTTGGCCACTAAGTTCAATACCTAGCACAATAATTAAAGGGAAAAGACTAGAAAGATGAAGTGACAATTTAATTAGGTAGCCCATTAGACACAGGTAAGGTTTGAGTAGGTGCTCTAAAGTGCCTGTAGGAGGAATTCATTAGGTTGTTTAAGAGCTAGCATAGGATATCTAGGCCAATATTCTTGTAACCCAACTATAAGAGCTCACAAAAATTAAGAGCACATTTAAGTGTAGAGAAGTTTTTATGGCATGGGCATATGCATTTATTCTTCTGTTCATACACTTCACTACATTATTGTTGTTTGTTAATTGTACATGATCATTGTATGTTGTGTTGTGTGCTTTATTGGCTTCTTTTCACATATATATGTTCCTTTACATGTTTGCATGAGCTTTTCTTGCAACTGAGGAATCCCTTACTGAGTACGTTCGAATACACATCCATTAAGTGTTGTGTAGGCACTAAATAGGCTAGTTTGGCCTAACATCTAGTAAAGGATGACTGTTAGTGCTAGCTTTTATTTGTTGAAAGAACTCACTAAGTATAGATTTTTGTGGTTATTGATTGCTTGTGATATAAGTTAGTACTCACTGGTGATGCATTTTCAACTTGCAAGGCTAAGTAAGCACAAGGAAAGCAATGCTTACCACTTGAAGCTAGCATGCTTGAGTGGAGGCAAGGAGAGATCTTGTAAGTGTTTACCATATGTGTTTGGTACTTTGTGTACTATGTTTGTCTCTACTAGTGTCCATTGGTATGTAAAACACTACGGTTTTTTTTTTGGTACTACATAATTAAAATGTATGCACAACTTATTACTTGAAGTTAAAGTAAATAAAGTTTTACGTCTTGGCAATTTTTAACTTATTTTCTAATATAAAGGCCATGGAACTATTGTATTATTTTTTTTGTTTAATTGTTATTGGATAACTAGGATGACACATGCATATTTTTTATGCTGAGTAGCACTAAAAAACTAATTGCGTGCAATAGTTTTAAAATATTCCATGAGTAATAACTAGCCGATTGTAACCTAAGTGGCATCATAGTTCCCTAAGAGCCTATAAGTTTTAGTAAAATCAAGGTACTGGGACCTTGTTTCGCCATACATAAACAAATTTGTTGGTCTAGTAAGATTCACAATTTATAATTAAAAAATTAGATAAAATTCATAAAGATTATTTTTTTTTATCAAGGATTAGATATTAAAAGAAGCAACATTCAAGAAAAGATAAAATCAAACCCTCATGGTACCATTTTAAGCATTAAAAAGGTGCTTAGTCTTCCTTTAACACAATTGACTCATCAATGTTAGAATCTTTTATAGACCATATAAGGTGTCTAATCAGCCTAGGAAAATTGATTGGTGGTAACTCCTAAAACACGTTGTTACGAACTTCTATCTTCATGGTATCTAATTAACCATGAAAAAAAGTGGTCCAATCTCCTCGGCTCATGAACCTTTTCATTTAATTTTCTACGTCAAATGGTGATTTAGATAAAGGGTTAGTGATCCCTAATGTAGTTGGATCTTTTCACATCTAGAATCAAGTTCCAATTATACCAAAATAACTAAAATTAGCTGGAGTTGTTGCATATAACTTGAATTAATTATCTAAATGACATATCTTCTTTGATGCCACCTATTTTATAGTCTTAGAATCTAAATCAAACAAAAATAAGATTTCAAAATAATACATCACATAGTAGCTCATGAAACCACCAATTCAATTTTGTCAAAAATCTTATAAATTAAAATCACTAAAATTAGTTAGAGTTGTTGCATATAATTTAATTTAATTAGCTAAAGGACATTATTTCTTCAATTCCACCTACCTTGTAGTCTTAAAATATAAATCAAACAAAAATATGAGTTCAAAATAATACGCCACATAGTAGCTCAAGAAAGAACAAAATCACATGAATTAAAAATAATTGAAAACAGCTAGAGTTGTGGCAAATAATTTAATTTAATTAGGTAAAAAAACACTACTTCTTTGATGCAATCTACCTTGCAGTCCTATAATCTAAATCAAACATAAATAATAGTTAAAAATGAAATTCCAAGACAATTTTTTAGGGTATATGCGGTTTTGCTTGTACAATATATAAAAGTATAGGTAGAGATGTAAAGTCTTAGCTCAAATTCAAGAACCTGAAAATAAAGGCATAAATCTATTCCTTGATAAATCAAGGGGACAATTTAGACTCCTTTCATTCTATTTCATAGCTACACTACAAGCCTTCTGCCTTGAACCACTATCTACCTAGTTCACGTGGTTCATTTATCCCATAAAAAACTACAAGATGGTGGGAATTTTTTTTACATTAGTGCAACCTATATAGCACTTCTGTGTATTTTGCCTCTTATGTTTTCCTGACAAGGTTAATGTTATTTCTCTCTCTCTCTCTCTCTTTCTTTTTTTTTTTTCTCTTTTTCTCTCTTTCTTTCTCCCGCTATCTTTCTCTCTCTCTCTCTCTCCATATTTTTGTCAAAAAAAAGACATAAATTTGTTCCTTGATAGATCAAGGGGTCAATACTGGCTGCTTCCCTCACATTTTATAATTATACTACCTAGTCTTATGCACCCTCTATACCATACATTTATTTAGCTAACTTCCATGGTTCATAAATTCCACTAAAAACTACAACATGAAGGCCAAGTTGTTTAGCATTAGTGCAACCTACATCACACCTTTTAGCATTTTGCCTCTCATGTTTGCTACACAAGGTTCGTGTTCTCTCGCTCTACCTCTGTCTCTCTCTCAAATAATACAAACACCACTAGGCATCAGCTTTCATGTCTTAGTCATTTTGGCAGGGCTTTATATCCACCAATATATCCATTTAAAAATGTTACTACCTTAACAAATGAGGAATTACAGTATAAAGGTATAATGGTTATAAATTATTATATAGCATGATTTTTCCTATAGTGAATGAAATGTGAAGGGTAAAATATATAATCTAAACCTCCTAAATCTAAACCTCCTTAAAAGATCCACACAATGGTTACTTGACCCTCAAGAAAACCATAAAGGATTCCTTGGTCAACAAGTAACCTATGGACTTTATTTTAAGATTTCAAGACTTGGGTACTCAATTGTACAACTTTAAAAGAAAGGTTTTAGAGGGATTTTAATAGTATGGAAGAAATTTTTGGGGGCTAAGTTGCATAAAGGAAACAAAGGCTATTATTCAAGAACCTAGGACAACTAGGTTTACAATTGTTCACAAAAATAACTTAAGGATGATAGTACCATTGACAAGGGTCAAATGTAGCCATTTCTAGCATCATCCTAGCCTTTTATTTCCAGGTTCTAAGGTAAAAAAGGTGGGCTAAATATTAGCCAAAAATTCTTTGTTTCAGGCATACTTATAGTGACCTAAGTGAGGGTTAAGATTAAAATAATTAAACCAAGGAAAATTCTTGATTTCTTGTCTTTCCTTGGTCATTTTTGGCCCTCACCAGCAAGAGTTCCTTCCTTAGCTCCTCCATAAGCTTCCATAGCCACCATATTTTAATCTCCCAATAAATCACAAAGGAAGGCAATCGAATGCAATAAGAAAGAGAAAAACCCTAGTTTTTGGGTTTATTGTATATCTCTTAAAGATTTCAGCCTTCACAGCTTAAGTAAGGGTTTTATTTGGATTTCATGGCTATTTATTATTCAATACTGATGCCCAAACATCCATGAAGCTAAGACCCTAAGCTTGGAAGAGAGCCAAGAGCTTGATAAACCAAGTTTAGATTAAGGGAGAAATTGCACCTATGGTTTCAGCCCTACGGCTTTGGTGCTTTGTTATGACAGTGAAATTTAGGATTTCTAGAGCCCAAGTTAGTACTAAATAAGATTAATTAACATCTCAAAACCAAGCATTAGCTTGAAGAGGGCTGACATAGTGATTACATATTGTTTATTCGATTGTTTATGTACTAACTCTAATGATGTATTGCTGCCAGTATTGCATTTTATTGTGTTCTGTTTGTTTGTGCATTTGGATGGCCATATTTTTTTATATGTGCTTTGTTTTTGTGTTTTTATGTCTTTTTATTTCATGTATGTTTCTAGGAATTCAAGTTTCTAATCATAAGCCCTTACTAAGTTTCTTCAAAGAGACTTACCCCCTTTTGTCCATTTCAGGAGCACATGAAAAAGAGCATTCAAAATAATAGTTGTTATTTGAATTTCTCTATGAAATTTCATTTATATTAACATCTATATGTTTAGTTGTAAATTGAAAATTTTCATGATTTTTAGAGCACATTAGATATTTTTAGTAATGGCACTTTCTGCCATATGTAGCAGTTGGTTCCTTCAAGTTTCTAAAGTGCTTAGTGCTTTTGAAGTTCTCCAAGAAGCTTAGTGTACGTATTAACTAAGTTATTTTCATGTATGTGGTGCATAAAATACATGTAAATGAGTTGGGTATATTGTATGTGTAGTGTGAGAAGGATATATATGGATCAATGGAGTGTAGTTTGAAGTGTATACAATGTTGTCTATATGGTGTTTATGGGCTGTTTTGATGGCATTTTTATGAATGATTGTTAAAAGGGTTCTAAATTCATGGGAATGGTTTTATCAGGTGTATAAGACATGTATGGAAACTACCAAGTGGGTTTTGCACTTGGAAATGGAGTGTATGAATATTATGATATTTTGTATGGGCATAATGGTCAATAGTGGCTAAAATTTGGTACCCTGTACTCCAGCTGCCATAACTTTTCTTACATAAAGAATTTGTCTATGGAATTTTGACCACATCTAGAACACTTCAATATGAATAACTTAGATTTTAAATCACTGGATTTTGTGCCCTATAACCAAAGTTATGGCTTGTCAAAATTGGTTGATTTTGCAAAGCACTATTCATATGGTCATTTCTACCCTGTTAAGTGTAAAATCCATAATTGTAAACTTAGTTGGATTTAATGTCTCAAACCTATTTCCTTATGAAAGTTTAAGTGTATTAAAGGGTTTAAAACCTTTAGGGCATATGAGAACACGGGTAGAATTTGAGTGGACACGATGTGAAAGTTTGGACACATAAAATGCGCGCCAATAGCATCATGTGTGCATATGATTGTACATGCACTTGGGGATTTTGCTTAAATTCCATATTGGCCAGGAATAAAAAATTTCACTATCATCATTACTTCTAGATGAAATTGTATGTGAATATGTGTGTGGTGGTTGGACCAATATACACATATTTACATAATGACCGAGAATGCCACTTGGGTAAACATAATGCGCATGTTCTGCTTGGCCTACAGGACATGGTGTGGCGGAATAGTGCCTCAGTACCCTGATTTACTAACACTAATATGCTCTTAGGGAACTATGATCCCACTTAGGTTACAGTTGGCTAGTTATTACTCATGAAGTATCTTAAATCATTGGGTGCAATTAGTTACTTAGCCTACCCTGCATAGAAAATATGCATACATCATCCTAGCTATGCAATAACAATTAAATTAAAACATCATTGAAAACAGTGCCGCAGCAGTTAACAAAAACATAATTCAAAACAATCCAAGACATAAAAACTTCAGTTGCTTTAACTTCAAGTAACAACTATGTGCATACATCTCAAACTTATATACACCCAAATGTAACCCTAGCGTTATACACACTAATGAACACTAGTAAAGGTAATCTCTTGTATGAAAATACCATACATTTAGAAGAAGCAACTTATATCTACCAAGATCCATCTTTAGATTTTCACCCAAGTAAGCTAGCTTCAAGTGATGAGCCACTCTTTCCTTATACTCATTTAGCCTCAAACTGTAAGGCAAACACTTGTTCAGTACTAACTTATGCTATAAGTAACTTAGAAATATAAAGTTTCCTACTTAGAGAGTGCCTTTGAACCAATCAAACTTAGCCTTAATAGCTGCCCCTTACCAACTGTTAAGCCCGACTAGCCTGTTTAAAACCTGCACAACACTTAAGGGGTGTGTACTCAAAAGCACTCAGTAATGGATTCAATACCTGTAAGAGGAAAGATATGCAAGCATACAAAGCACAACAAGTATATATATATAGAATACAAAACAAACAAGTAACCAACTACACAACCAGTGTCAAGAATAAAAACAACAAATAATGCGAAATAATGAGTGGATGGATGGATGGATGAAATATGTATATGCAGATGCACTTAAGACTTCCTTACACCCGTAGGTGATAGATTTGCCGTGAGCACATATGGTTGGGGTACTTGGATACTGGCCCTCGTATCCTATGCTAGCTTTTAACTAACCTCATGAAGTCCTCTTATTGGTGTGTGATATGATCAAGGAAGGCACACATGGAGAAGTCAAGGACCCATTGAAGGCTTCTAGTGGACCTATGACAAGGAAGAAAGCTAAGGAGCTCTCAAGTGCACTACAAAGCTTTGTTTCAAGTTTCTTCATGGAGGATGGACATGAAACTTCACAAGGAGCTGCTGGAACTTTCAAGACACCATATGGACATGATGGATATGCTTGGTACTCAGTTCTGGAGTGCTTAGACAAGTCCCAAAACAAGGACACCAAGGACACCACTCAAAATGCACCATTTAAGCCACCTTAAGTGTTCTTGATGCATTTTGTGCCCATAAGCTGGATTTTTGAGCTCTAACCTTCCAGACCTTCTTTACCACATCTAAGAGGAAGATTAATTCCATTGGAACTTAAAGATTCAAGCTTGGAGCTGAAGATACAAGTGGAAACCCTAAAGTGCCCAAAAATGCACCCAAAAAGGCTATTTGGGGGTTTTCAGGTTTAATCTTGTATTTGCAATTTATTTTCGTTCAATTCCTATTTAGATACATTATTTAGGATGTTATTTAGGCTATGGAAGAGGTTTGAATCATTTTGGACAAGTGGCATACGCTGCATGCACTAAACTTGTTCAAACTAGGAGTTAGAGTCCTAATGCCTTTGTATCTAGGATTCCTAAGGGACTTAGGCTGCGAATTTTTCCCAGATTTTTACCCTAATTTAGGCCTATATAAAGGCACATATTCTGGATGTAAACACACAAATTAATGCCAAAATAATATTGCTCTTTGGAGAGGTTTTCTCTTTGGTTCTTTGTGGACTGCCTTGGTGCACAAGTGTGCTTGTGTTCTTGGAGTTCTATACTTCTTGTTTCTAATCACAGGTTGATTAGGGGTGGGGTTTCAAACTTAGTCTTTTTGATGTCTTGTGGAGCTTGAATCACATCTTGGGCGCGTTTCATGGTCATTATACCATAGGGGTTCGCATCAGTGTGTTAGAGTAAGTCGTCACTTACTCAACCCTTGCTCGCTACTAACAAGTTACTTAGAGTAAGTCAGCGCTTACTCCTTCCTTACCTGTCTCTTCCCTTAACTTATTATACAGTGTAGCTGCCTTATGTGGTTCAACTTACCAAGCTCTTCGAGCTTAGCTTCGGGCTCCTTTGTGACTTACTTACTAAACCATAAAGTTTTGTTGGGATCCTTTTAGGTTTCTTTTTTATTGCCCAAAAGTCTAAGACCTCCCACTTGGGCCAACAAAGAGTCTAAAACCCGCATTAATCCCCTTAGTACTCCCTTAGCAACTTAAGCATTTTAACTTCCTTAGCCACTATTCCTTACCTTACCTTAACCACACCACTTAGCTACCACCTAAATAATGCATAAGTCCCAACTTAAGAATGAGTTCTTGAACCAACCAAGGCTATGCAACATCTTAATTAGCATAGGGATGATAACCGAGAGTTTAAGACATTCTTAGGATACCCCGAGCTTAAGGGACTAATGCCTTGGTGAGGCCGTTGGCTGCATGTCGCCAAAGGCATCAACACTCATGAATCCTGAGGCTTACTGGCGATGCGTCTCCAATTCGTGTCACTGGTCACCATCACCAATTGACTACATCATTGCACGACAGCGTGTAAACTTGAATGAAACTTGCTCAAACTTTCCCATCCCAAGGCCAATTCATATGGTCTTATTTATACTTTATTTCCACACATAATACTATATTTCTATGTATTATTTGAGCTAAATTAACTTAAATCCCTTACCTCAAATCCTCCTTAAAGCAAGAGACAAGCAATAAGCACACTAGAGCTTCATGGAGTTCCTTTAAGCTCCAAGCTTGAATTCAATCAAATTGGACACCAAGGGCAAAAAATTAAGACAATTTCTAACTATTTAACAAGCTTAGAACTAACCCACAAGGATCAAAGACGTTTACCTTAGCTTTAGAACCTTCAATTTTTATGTAATTTTGGCTAGAATTGGAGCTTTAAAGGTGGAGAGCTATGGAGGAAAGAGAGCCATGAAAATGGCAAATGAGGGAGATGATGAATAGTGCCATCTCCTCCACTTATATAGCCAACCTCTCTTCCATTTGACACTTTGGCCCTCAAACTTAACTTTGATTCACTTAGGCCACTTAAACCTCCACTAAACCACCACTCATTAGTCCTATAAAAAGGTTTTTCTTACCCAAACACTTTGTCCTTATGCCACTTAAGCTATTATAAGATATAATAGCTTAATTTCTCACCTAATGCATTTTTCACCCTTAACTTTCACTTTTGGTTTAAAATGGCTAGAAATATTAATGGTCTTAACTCATTTAGCTCAAAACACTTACATGAACCTAATTTCACTGAAATTACAGTCATGCCACTAACTTGAGTCAAAATTACCATTTTGCCCTCCTTGCCCATTAAGTTCCAATTACCCTTTGAAACTCAACTTAGCCTTACTTAGCTTACTTTCCTTGCTTAATAAAACTTATTTGAGGAAAATAACTTGGAATTTACTTACCTCGATATTCAAAATAGAGGAAATACTAGGAGAGTCTTTACACATGGACTACCTGTGATTTAAGCTCACTAAATTTAATCACTGTATAGAATCACTCAGAGTGGTAACAAAAAAACCTTGAGACTTGAGTCAAATTTTAATACCTCTTATAAATTAAGAAAAAAAACCACCATATAGGAGATAAAGGAGGAGAAACGCTTGTGGTCAATTTGTTGGTGGTCTCGTAGGATAGGCTTAAAAAATCAATTTTAGAGTTTTTTAGCAAAAGAGGAAAGGAATCACTCTATTTTCTTCTAAAATTGGAATGATGATCTTGTGTTGGGAGTTTGGAATTTTTCAAGGAAGTTCAAATTGAGGAAGAGAATTTTTTCTCCAAGGTTGATTTTGTAAATGTTAAGGAGAGGAATGCCTTTCTCAATTCCTTCCTTTGACACCCTCCAAACTGAGTTCTGTGAGCCTCAAGTTGACAATGGTTTATCTTCTAACTAGTAACTACATCAAAGCTCAAATGAAGAGTCTATTAATGTTTTTGCCACTAATTACAAGTCCTTCGTTTTGAATCGAGAACTCCAAAACTTTGTCTATTATAGTGCTCTTTTTATGTGTTCATTGCAATATATATATATATATATATATATTGATTTGGCCGTGTCAGTAGGAAAAGAGGTTCAATCTCCATAAAGTAACTTATATCTTGATGCCTTGGTACTCTACATTTCTTATCCTTATTCAAAGTACTGAAGAAACGTTCGGATACAACATTGCTGAGGTTCCCAGTATAAATTCAACACGTGATAGATTTATTATATCAGGAATTTTTCACAACAAATTCTGATTTCTTGCAATTTTTTTTGAATTCCTATTTTGGATACTTAATTAAATTATACACTACACTATATTTCAGTGCCACCAGATATATTATCTTAATAGATATCCTTCCAACATTTTGAAAATTTTACTGGCTCTACTAGATTGGTTTCAATGATGCAGATTACAATCAAACATTAATCACATTTTATATATGTGCATGTGTATTTGTTAATTCCCTATTTATAATAGCATAGATAAATATCAACTAATTTTTATTATATATTAGGCTACTAAATTTTCAAAGCCTTAAACTAATAACCATAATAGCAAATATATGTTTAGAAGTTAGTATATTAATAAATATTCACACATATTAGAATGTAACATCTTCATGTAGGATTGAGACGGGCTTAAGTTTAATACTTAAGCACTCTTGGTAGTATAAACTCACAATAGCATTATTACAGGCACCATTCTGAAGGTAAGCCATATGCAAAAGAGGGATTCAGGGGCCTTGGGAGCACAAGCGTTAGAGACCAAAGGGACAACAGTCAACCATTGATACGTGGACAAATGTTGTAGACTATGGACAACTACTTTCTGATCCCGAGCCCCATTCAAATGGTAAATCCTTACTAGATTCCTAGGGTTGTGTGTGTATATATAAGTATTTTTGTAATAGAAAATTGTATTCTATGACAGTAATTTTATTTAGCAAAGTATATTTCTATTTTCTAAGTGGAACATTTGCTTTTTAATAAAATCATTTTTTGTTACACAAAATGATATGCTTTCTTGAAATTTATTAACAGATAAATTCCATGCTGGGTTCATAAGCTTATTTTTTTATCCTAAATTAAGACACTAGCTTATGGTTACCTCAAATTGTGTAGCCCAACTGAATCCTTTCCATTCATTTCATAATTAAATAAGATGAAAAATAATGTTATGGCATTAATTAATATTAACGTAAATGTAAAATAAAAATTTCAGTCTTCAACCTTTTCCAATCAATAATTCTAAACCTTAAATTTCAGAATGCGCTATTTAAAATTTAAAGTTGAATGTGAAATTAGACTGTGCATCTGCAAAAATTCTACGCTTCTTTTCCTAGTAGATTTCTTCTGAGATTTCCATGGAGATACGATTGTATCTCTTTTCTTTTGTTCATGACCTGAAAACCTAAAGCCTTATAGATGTGATAAATGAAAACACCAGAAATCTTACCATATCCCGCCAAGCAAGTTTCTGAAGGAAAACACAAGGGCTTAAACTTGACTGGATAGATACTTTTCCTCTTGCAAAAATTTCGTCGCCACAACCGAAGAACAGATTCGGTGAGCCTCGGCGAGGTTCGGATAGATCTTCACCTTTACAGCCTCTTCCACCATCAATTTTCCTCTGTCGTGCCCCACCCACTCCTCCTCCACCTTCGCCACAGACGTGGCTAGCGTATTCCTCGCCTGAGAGACTAAAGGCCGCAATAGCAGTCTGATCCCCGCCTCGATTTGGTCAGTACTAGTGATAAGTTCCTTGGCAGGTTCAAGAAACGCAAAGTGACAGGGAGTCATGACTTGAGTTCCTCAACCAGGCCAATAAACCCAGACGCTTGGCCATTGCCAACAAGGAGGCCGAGCGACTCATCGATGGCACCGATGAAGTCTAAATCTGACACTATGATGAACGCGAGTCCCGTGCCAATGGAGGCCGGATTGAGATTTGTCACGAAGAAGGAGAAGAAGGTGGAGAAGCTATAGACAAAGGGAATGGCATCGGGGCGGCAGAAGTGGACTGACTTGGGTAGAGAATTCTGCCGGTGGTGGACCGAAAGATAACAGGTGAGTTGAAATAGGGGTGAAAATAGACTGCACCGAGCTCAAAGTACTTTTACTGTTCGATACTACTTGAGCTCGAGCTTAAACTGCTCGAGCTCAATTTTTTAGGCTCGAGCTCAATCCGAAAGATCATGAAACTCGAATAACATATATAATTCTTTAGTACTATAACTACAATTTAGATAAAAGATGAGACTAAATGTACAATTTTTGTACTTAGATAAATAGAGAAGGAAAAATGTTAGAAACAATCCTAGACTTTTTAAACCTTTGCAGATCTACCCTAATTTTGTAAACATTACAAAGTAGCCATCACCTTCCTTGATGCATTGGGAGCCAAACATGGGATCAAACAGTAACAGCTCATTTAGGTAAGTTCATCATCACCCTATCTCATGCCCATCTCCATCTTCATCATTCGAATCATCGCCTTCATCGTTCAAATCGTCTCAAGCCTAGTCTTCGTTGCTGTCGTTTGCATCATAGTCATTCGAATCATTGTCATCGTTTGAATGTGAAATTCCCAAATCAAACTAAGTGACAGCAAGTAATTACCATAACAAAATCAACAGATGAAAGATGAGCAAGGGGCATCGATTATGACTGTCTTGAAACGCTGAGTAAGCAAGCTAGAGGTGTCGCCGCATCGGCCGTCCAGCAGCATCAGGTAAGCAAGTTAGAGGTAGTGCCACATTTGCCGTCAGGTAAGCAAGGTTGGAGGCATCTGGTTTAGGAGGCGTTAGGCTTGGCAAACAAAAGAGGTAAGGATTAAGACACAGGCTAATGGGGAAATGAAAAAAAAGACAGGCCTATTAGGCCCGCGAGCCCATGGGGCTGAACATGTTCAGGCTCAAGCTCTGCCCTAAAAGAGTTTGAGCCCATTTTCTAGCTTGAGCTCGAGCTCAAATAAACTCGACTCGAAATGCCTTAATTCAAGCTCAAGCTCAAGCTACTCGAAAAAAGTCTGACCCCTTTTCACTCCTAAGTTGAACCCTGCTATTGTTGAGGTTGGCATTGCCCAAAAGCTGCGGTTGTAAAATACTAATTTAGAACACGAAAATAAATTAAGAGACCTAGCGTGATATTTATCCATTTATTAACATTCGGGGTAAATTGCACCTGCTAACCCCAACCTTTAATTATTGTTTCACTTCTAACCCTAACCTTCACTTTGCTCGTACCGTATCCCTAACCTTAATAAAACGTTTCATTTTGGCCCCCTTTTGGATGTAAATAGTTATCTTAGACGGAAAAAGCCACGTCAGCAGATTATTGTGGTGGAAAATGCTTCTTTTAACCCCTATAAAAATCCTTTTTGCCAAAAAAGCCTTACAGTTTTTAAATCTAACAAAAAACCTTAGCCAACCCTCTCCTACCTCTCCTCCATCTCCGGCATCCCCATCTCGGCGACCTCCCACTCCGGCAAACCCCCTCCTACCGCTCTTCCCTCTCCGGCCTCTTCTCCACGACGAGTGTGGCTAATCTAGATGAAATTGGAGACAAAGGACGGGGAGTGAGAAGGAGGCCAAGAGGGAGGGAAGAGAGAGTGAAGGCGGCGGGGAAAGGGAGGCCGAGAGGGAGGGACTAGCGAGCAACGGCAGTGAGAGGGAAAGAGACTAATAAGGTTGGTTGGTGCGAGGAAAAGGGATTGGGGCTAGGGACGGAGGACG
This sequence comes from Aquilaria sinensis, assembly GCA_005392925.1. Taxonomy (NCBI): domain Eukaryota; kingdom Viridiplantae; phylum Streptophyta; class Magnoliopsida; order Malvales; family Thymelaeaceae; genus Aquilaria; species Aquilaria sinensis. Next base: position 40,182 of record SMDT01002134.1, read on the forward strand.
AGGGATGCCCGGAGAGGGTCGCGATGGAATCGAAATCGGTCTTCAGCAGTAACACACGGCCCTCTTGCACTCACCGTTGAATCGTCGTTTACTCTCCACTGAACCGCCCTCACCCACTGACGCCGAATCAGAGGAAGCCGAATCACAAGCAAGGATGGAAGAGAGGAAGCGGAGATGGGTGAGTGACGGACGGGGGTGCCCGGAGAGGGTCGTGATGGAATCGAAATCGGTCTTGAGCAGCAACACACGGCCCTTTTGCACTCACCGTTGAATCGTCGTCGTCTACTCTCCACTGAATCGCCCTCACCCACTGACGCCGAATCAGAGGAAGCCGAATCACAAGCAAGGATGGAAGAGAAGAAGCGGAGATGGGTGAGCGATGGACGGCAGAAACGGAAGCCAAATCAAGAGGAAGTCGAATCGCAGGCCGGAGATGGGAGGACAGGGCGGAAATGGAGGTCGGAGATGGCGCCGCCGGAGAGGGAAGAGAGGTAGGAGGGGGTTGCCAAAGCGGGAGGCCGCCGAGATGGGGATGCCGGAGATGGAGGAGAGGTAGGAGAGGGTTGGCTAAGGTTTTTTGTTAGATTTAAAAACTGTAAGGCTTTTTTGGCAAAAATGATTTTTACAGGGGTTAAAAGAAGCATTTTCCACTACAATAATCTGCTGATGTGGCTTTTTCCGTTTAAGATAACTATTTCCGTCCAAAAAGGGGCCAAAATGAAACGTTTTATTGAGGTTAGGGATACGGTACGAGCAAAGTGAAGGTTAGGGTTAGAAGTGAAACAATAATTAAAGGTTGGGGTTAGCGGGTGCAATTTACCCTTAACATTCGCTAGAAAAAAATATATTAACAAAACACAAGCTATTCTAAGAAGAAAATTTTATCTACAGGATTGCTAATATGCAACTCAGCTATTTGTTTTTTCTTATTAGGTTGCAACAAAGCAAAATTATTTAGTCGTTTTTGTAACTTTATTATATTGCAAGTGTTTTCCGAATAGATGCGAGAATTTAATGTGAAACTAATATTTTCCACTATTCCCATGAACTGCAGATGGTATTTGCATCAAGTATTTGAAACTTACAGATCAAAGTATTTGTTATGACGCTGACCCCAATGATTCTTCTGCTTGCAATAACACTTGCCTAAATGATAGAAGCCATTATTTTGGATTCTGTGATTATGGACACGACATGATAGAAGTTTATAGGTAAGATCATATTGACAATGAAAAGGATGTTGTTATTGGCGGAAATAATGGTTCACTGTATGCTGCAAAGTTTGCTTCTATTCACAGTTTACGTGATGATCCAGATAATCCTATTAATAATGATCAATATGACCACGAGGATGAGGATGGTTTATTATTATTTGATAATGTTGGTGATACAATGGTTGCTCGAGTGCTTAATTGCTTTTGCTGCACGAGGCTGCAAACTTAAACACATGTATAGGTGGTGTGCCTCATAATAAATGATTAAAAGGAGAATCTATTATGTGTTCAAGTTTTTTTTTTTTTTGTTGTGATTTTCTATTTTTGTTCTGCACATACAGTATATGAAACACAAAAAAAAAAAAAAAAAATGAATGAATTAAGTTTTTCCTATTAAAAAAATGAGTGAATAAGAGACATTTGTTCCATTGTCATAATCATATTATGATTGATATCACCATTGATGTTGTTGTTATTGTTCTCTTGGTCATTCTTGCGTTAAAAGATCAATATATATATATATATATATACCCCCAAGGATAGGCTATGCCCGGTGTAAGAGCTACATCTCGACCTAACCGTAAGATATATCATGTTGGCAAAAGTTAAACACATTTCTGTGTTTGTCAAAGTGATTAAAGCGCAGTTGTTAGTTTCTCATGATGTTCCCCTTTGATTTTGAAAATTTGATTAGGGATAATCTAGATTGATTCAACCTGCTCAATTAGAAATTTGATATATATCTTTATTTCCATCTTAGCAAATACTAGTAGTTTTTTTCCGAGTTTAGGGGAAACCCATTAGCTTTTTCTTTTTATTTTTTAGTTTCTGTCAAAGAGGTTAAATGGTCTTTAGTAACCAAACTGTGTAACTAATTGAGAAATTAATCATTTCTCCAAGAATTTATTAATTAAATTGGGTTTTTGAAACTTGAGGGTACAATTGACCCGAAAAATAATAAATTATGAGTCAATTGAAACTTTAATGTGACATTGAGGCAATTGTGCAAAGATTAAGTCTTCAAGGGGTTAATTAGAGGAAATTATGAAATAAGAAGTAAATTGGGCCAAATGTGACAAGAACAGGTTTGAAGGGCTCAATTGGATAGAATCAGGAAGACCAGAGTTTAAGAAAGAGTTAGTACCCCACTAACTCTCTTGTCTATTAACTGTGAAGAAGGCTACAATTAAGAAGGATGTGAGATTACGTGCTTCTTCAGATTTCAGTTTCCGGACAAGCTTGTTTGGAACCTATTTTCAGATGGAGCTTTTTCAACCAAATCCTTGGCTAACGAGTTTGATGCTCATGGTTTAATGAACAATCGGCAAACAATGGGTTTCAAGTGGAACGGTTGGTGCCCTCGAAGGTGAAGTTTTTGGGCATGGAAAACTTGTCAAACGAATTCCGGCAAAGGCCAGCTTGGCGGCTGGAAGTTTGAATGTCGACACTTCTTGCCCTCGTTGCAGCGACAGTCAAGACGAAGTAGAACATCTGTTAGTCTCCTGTTCCTTTTCAGCTTCAGTTTGCCGGGTCTTCTTTGGTGGGGTTACAGCTTCTCTCCGGATACTGGGCTCTCTCAACTTCTTAACCAGCCTCCGCGGAAACTCTACCTCTTGAGTCCTTCTCGAGATCCACCAACAAGGTAGGGGTTAAGTCAAAGTAGGAGTGTTGGCGGTGAGGGTTTGATCGGTTTCACCCGAAACCCAAACCGCACCGTGTATGTGACCGGTTTACATAATATAAATTCAAACCGCACCGTTCATCACAAACTCCGATTGAAAATCAAACTGCATAAAATGCGGTTCGGTGTGGTTCGGTTTGACCGGTTTATCTTTTCTATCATGTAAAATAATTTAAACTACTTTCATTGTTTTTTATATATTTTCCTTATGATATTGAACGAATTAAGTTGAAACCAAATAAGTACAGCTAAGAGACTTCACCTTAAATGCTTAATATGATTTGAAAATTAAAAACAATAAGTAACAAATAAACAAAAAAAAAGGACGAACGATAACTAAAAACATTGAAATAGACAAACAGTGCTATTAAGCTAATTCATTGAAATTGAAAACTCATCTACCACTGCCATACAATTATTATTTTCAATTCTGGAAAACTCAAACATCTAAATTTCTCATTTTCTTAACTATCACCATGCATTGCTGATGAACAAACTAGAATGAAAATAGACAAATTAGAATAAGACATCTATAAGTCATTAATGCTAGAAATTGGAATGAAAACAGAACAAATTAGAATGAAACAACAAATTGGTTTGCTCTACATGCTAGAAAAATATAGCATCAAACAACATCAATTCAATTGCAACCTCAAGTTGTTTCCGAAATAGTAATCCAAATACGCATCCAAAGAAAATCAGTTATTGAACCCTGTACAGACGAACCTTAAGATTTGTAGCTATTACAAGAGAAAGAAATGAGACGCTGAGAGAGAAGGTTGCGACTTGTGAGTGAGAGAGGTTGCGACTAAGAGAGTAGATGGCTAGACGGCAGACGCGCGACTGAGAGAGCAGAGTCAGCAGATGGAGGGCAAGGGCGTGGCAGTGTATGATGTAGGTCGTGGGGCGTGCGGCAGAGGCGTGGACTCGTGGGTGCCTTGCTCCTCTCTGGCACAATGCGAACACACGGCGAGATGGTGCTTTCGCACCGTGCCAGGCCCTTTTCTTGTTCTTCTCCTTGGTTCTCCTCTTGCCCTCCAACGCTTCCTTCTTTGCAAACTAAGCCCACCAGCTTGCCCTTCCATCCTTCTCGGCCCCAAATGCATGAATTATTTACAAAATGCAAAGACACACTAAGAACTAGGAAAATGGAACTAAATTAAGTAAAACAAAGACTGAAAATCTGGATAAATCAAACACTTAACACCAACCGCTGCCAACGATCCCTACCCGCTGCCTTCACCTCGCCTCACCTCTCGTCGTACCGTCGCTCCCACACGCTGTCGGCAAAGCAAAAACCCATCAGTAGCCAATCACGATTCGCCACCGCCATCCCGTCATCGATCCGCTGCCATCGTGCCTGTGCATGTCAGCCACCGTCTTCTCCATGATCCAAGCCATCGATTGCACTTCATCCGTCGCCACACCGCTGTCGGATTTCAAGACCAAAGATGAACCCACCTTCGACCCGTGCCCGACCTATTAGCCCAGATCGTACCCATCTAAACCGGGTCAACCCTCTTCGCTTCCGGTATAACTCCTGTTTGACCCCTGAGTTTTTTATTTTGTTTGTTTTAGTCCAATCATTCTCTGTGTTTGCATTTTAATCACTGAAAATTCTCCTTTGACTTTTATTTTTATCCAATTTTTTGTTTATTTCAGCCATGGATCAAAAAAATTTAAAAAATTAATGACACATAAAATTATGAATTTAGGCTATTTACTTAATTTTTTAAATAATTCAATTTACTTTATTTTTTCTTAAAACTAGAAAATTAATTTATTTATGATAGAATTCTCAAATAAATCTTTAGGAAACTGTTCTTTTTAGTGAAATTGGTAATGTCTAGAGACAGATTTATTTGTTCAAATCTGATGACACATAGTTTGAACAATATGTTCATTCAAATTCTTAGTAAATTTAATAAAATCTCAAGATTGAGTCCAAGGACATCTAAACAATTTTTATATCTGGTTGGCCTAGCAATATTCATGGCTTGGAATTAAAAATAACTGAAATTAGCTGGAGTTGTATATAATTGAATTTATTCTCTCTCTCACAACTAAAAGTTAGCTGAAACTTGACGAATTATGACAGTTAGAAAATTTAGCAGTTGACAATCGGATTTGGCCGGCGAGCCAATGGTTAACGAGTTTCCAACAACTAGCTATTGGAAGTTTCTGCAAAATTTTGCGAAAGTTTCAATAGCTTCTCGTTTAAAAGTGGTGGCTAGGCAAAAGAAAGGGTTGAGCCCAAAATGATGCCACTTTATCTATTGCCAAAAAAATAGAGGGTAAGTTGTAACAATGGTCTCAAACCTTTAATTTGCACTACAAATTTGTCTATGACCTTTATTTACTACAAATTGGACTCATATATTGATAACTCATTACATATTGGTTCCTACGATAGACCAATTTGTAATGAATTATAAAGGTTTATGACCAATTTGCAATAAAATGAATGTTGGAAAAGATTTGCAACATGGTTGGGACCAATGCGCTTTTTACCCAAAAAGTAAAGAATAGACCAAACTGATGCCATTTTGGGTATACATAACCTTATCCTGAAGATAGGAGTCGACCGCCAATGTCCCTCTTCACCCAAATCGCCCCTAAGCTCCAAAGCAGCTCGTTTTGACGCCGAACTCCATCGTTGTTTGTCAACCCACTCCAAAATCATCTAGATCAGCCTCCATTTCATGAATTTTCGTGAATTTCTTTGCTTTTTTTTTGGTACAGAAAAGTTTTTTGTAAACATTTGAGATTATAATTGATTTCTTATGTGTTTTTTAAAGGGGGGTGAATCTCGCATTCTGTTCCTGGTATAGCTGTGTGATCAATTGTGTTCCTGTTTGGCTGCTTAGAAAGGAAAAGGAATATCAAAATTCTGCCTGAGCTGAAGCAAGGCAAAGAGCAGCTACGAAAGCCATAGAAACAGCAGCAAAGGCAACGACAAAAAGCAAGAAAACCCTAGGAAAGGACAATGCATGCGCAAGGTACAATGGATCTATTTCATGCTTATTGGAGGAAGGATTTTAGGCTGGAGGTTGCATGGTTTTGAAGCTGGAAGAGTAAGGTTTCAAGCTGGAGATTACTGGAATTTATCACCTTTCTAGAATTTTATAAGCTAGCTAGTATACAAGGTTAGCAAAGGAGGGGTAGTAAAGGGAGGAGGTTACGATTTTGCATGGTTGTAAAGGCTGGAATTAATTCATTGAACTGAAGTTAATTGGTGTTTTAGAAGCTCTTTTGTACAGTTTGGAATGACGTTTAGTTGGTTACCAGTTTACGGGTAATGAGAAGAAAAACTAGCTAAGGTTAAGGGTATGGCAAAGAGAGGGCTTCGGTTATGAGGGGCTGGAAGAAAAGGCTAACGTTCTCGGTAATTTTTCTGTTTTATGAATTCCGTAGTGAATTTTTCAAGCTGCTAAAACAGAGGTAGTGAGAAGGGTGAGTGTGCTGGCAGCCATGTTTTAAATGGAGTAGAAGATTGAGCTAATGACTTCGTTTTAATGTGGAAGAGTGCAGAATATTAGTACCATATGAGGGATTTACCGAAAGTTTTGCTGGATTTTTCTGTGCATCTAGCTATTTTTCCACTTGAGCTAAACAAGGGATACCAGAGTAGTGCTATGTGATAAGTGCTTAATTATATATATTTTATTGTGTGCTTCTTCCCTGGCATTCGCTTTTCTTTTCAGTAGTTTTTGGTAGGAATTGGAGCTTAATTGCTTTATACTTTACTTTTAGGTCGTATTTCAGCTCATGTGCATCTTAGGAAGGATTTTCATGAAAATTGGACATGGAATTCGAAGATTTTGCAGAATGATGAGCTTACAGTACTACACCTAGGTCACAGCCGTGTATTCTCTCTGTCTATAGTTTAGCAGCCAACACGACTGTGTTCAGAGTTGTCATGCCCGTGTTTGCCACACGTGCGTGCTTGGAACTATGTCATTAATCAGATCATGACTTTTCGTGTTCAGAAATGAGATACGGCTTAAGAACGGTCGTGTTCATGCCTGTGTTATGTTTCTCTTCGGCCTTTTCTGTGATTTTTCTATATAGTCGTAAGACGAGTTTAAAGAACAGTAAACGATGACTACAATTTTATTTTAGGATCCATAGAAGTAGGCTGAAGAAGCAAGTTTGGATGATCAACATCGTTTGACTCACATTGGAGTGGAGATTTCTTCGACTAGAAGATATTCATAAATGGAGTTTTCTATTTCTAGTTTTCCTTTGTTCTTGTTGTATTTCTTTTTATGGATAACTGGCTAATTTTCTACTGATGCTTAGGGCAGAGGAATCCGAGGATGATCTTGTTTCTATAAGTGTTTTGGTTTGATCAAATATAATTTCTTGCAATCTACCTATATGTTCTTCATATTGTTAGATTGGTAGTAGCTAGTCTATTGATTCAATACTTGATTTTGAGTATGTTAAGCAAATTGCTTGTCTATTTGATTTTGATCACCATGTGGGCAGACGATATTGCATGCAAGTCTATAGATACATTGATGTAAGACCTCTAGACTAGGTCAAACCTAGTAATGAGACTTAAGGATTAAGTAATGTGCTTATGGGGTTTTCATAAGAAAGAGATTCCGATCGGTCAACCTGAGGATACAGTGTAGCTACCTCAATAAAGAAGTTAAACTAATTTAGGAGTGCTTCATGGTCTAAGTTAACATTTCCTTCTTTGTCAACTAAGCCCCCCAACTTGCCTTTCCATCCTTCTCGACCCCCAAATACATGACTTACCTACAAAATGCAAAGACACTCTCAGAACTAGGAAAACAAAACTAAATTGTGCAAAATGAAGAGTGAAAAATCTTGATAAATCAAACACTTAACATCACCTGCTGCCAATGATCCTTGCGTGCCGCCTTCACCTCACCTCGTCTCGTGCCATACTGTCACTCCCACACATAGCAGGAGATGCAAAAGCCCCACCGTAGCCAATCGCGATTCACCCCCGTCATCCTGTTGTTGATTTGCCGCCACCGAAGTGTCCCGCAGGTCGTCTATACATTGCAGCCACTATCATCCCCATGATCTAGGCCATCGATTTGTGCTCCATCCGCGGCCTCAACACTGCCAAAATTGAAGACCGAAGATTAACCCGCCTTCGACCTGCCCACAACCCGTTAGCCCAGATTGTACTCATCTCAACCAGGTCAACCCTCTCCACTTTCAGAATAACTCCCATGTGACCCCTAATCTTTTAATTTTGTTCGTTTAGTTTGATCATTTTTTGTTTTTTGCAATTTAATCACTGACAATTCTCATTTAAATTTTATATTTATTGGATTTTTTTTTATTTGGAAAAGAGCACATTCAACTCTAAAACTTTAATCATTTTTCTTTAAGTCTTAAAACTTTTTGAGTTTACATTTAAGTGCTAAAACTTGCAAAACATATAAATGGTAAATCCTAAACCTTTAGCCACTTGTTCTGGGGTTAACTTTAGGACAAAGTAGTTATACATTTTGCATGTTTTAAAACTCAAATAGGAACTTGAAAAATTTTAGAACTTAAATAGAAATTTGTAACGTTTTAGGACTTAAATAGAAATGTTGTAAAAGATTTAGGATTCAAAATGTTCTTTTCCCAGGTCTTTGTTCTATTGACATTTCAAAACCTTTTGAGGAAATACCAATTTGTCTTTCACTGTTTTTTCCTCCAAATGCTTTCCAAAATTGATTCTCCATTTTTTTACAATGAGAAGAATAAATCTTTCTTTTTCAATTTTCTCAAAAAAGATACAATATTTTTTTATTCATGCATCAAATGATAAAAAACGATACTTTGTAGAGGTTTTTTTTTTGTCATTGTTTAAATTAATGCAAGGCTAGCCTGACATGGAGCATACCAAACATACAAAATTGGTTCTTGTTCAATAGGTCTCGTTACTATGTTTTTCCCAGTTAGAGGAAACTATTGTCTTATTTATCCTTTTAGAAAATTTTCAAACTTATTAATTTGGTGGAAATTAATTTTTAATTAATAAAAACATTTATTTTGAGATATTTTTCACTCTCTTAAAACTTTAATCATCATTTACGATCTTCAAAAAGTAATTTTAATTTTTCTTTTTGTAATAAACATATATTTTTTAGCTTTATTTTTTCTAAATTTAAAAAATTGAAAATTTATAAACAAAATACTATTCAAAAGAAAACTAAAAGAATTATAATAAATTCTCACTTCTAAAACATTTTTTTTTTCAAGCTGGACAAGGAAAACCTCTTTTACTGCTAAACATTTTTGAATTTTTCTATTTAAATCCTAAAACTTCATGAGTTTCTATTTGAGTCATAAAATTTGCAAAACGTATAAACAATTGGTTCTAAAGTTAACCCCAGAACATGTGACTAATGGTTTAAGACTAATTATTTACATGTTATGAAAATTTTAGGATTTAAATAGAAACTGTAAAGGCACTTCAAGTACCTCCCCTAGCTTGACTATGGAGGTAAGTGAACCTCAAGTTATTTCCTCAAATAAGTTTTATTAAGCAAGGAAAGCAAGATAATTAAGGATAAATTGAGTTCCAAAGTGTAATTGGCACTTACAGGGCAAGGATGGCAAAATGGTAATTTTGGCCCAAGTCAGTAGTATGATAGTAATTTCAGTGAAATTAGGTCCATGCAAGTGTTTTGAGCTAATTGATTTAAGACCATAAGAGTTTATAGCCGTTTGGACCAAAAGCGGAAATTAAGGGGAAAAAATGCACTAAGTGAGAAATTAAGTTATTATATCTTATAATGGCTTAAGTGACTTAAGGGCAAGTGTTTAGGTAAGAAAAACATTTCTTTGGGACCAAGGAGTGATGGTGTGTGAAGAGTTAAGTGGCCTAAGTGATTCAAAGTTAAGTTTGAGGGCCACAGTGTCAAATGGAAAAGAGGTTGGCTATATAAGTGGAGGAGATGACACTGTTCATCATCTCCCCCATTTGCCATTTTCGTGCCTCTCCCTCCTCCATAGCTCTCCACCTCCAAACCTCCCAAATCACTCAAGTCTCCATAAAAATTGAAGGTCCCAGAGCAATCCCAACAAGCCCTTAGCTCATTTTTTGTGGAATTGGTGCATTTGGAGTTGTTCTTACAAGTTTTTGGTTCAAACCCAAAGGTAAACGTCTTTGATTCTTATGGGCTAGTTCTAATCTTGTTAAATGGTTAAAAATGGTCTTAACTTTGTGCTCTTAGTGTCCAATTTGCTTGATTTCAAGGTTGGAACTCAAAGGAACTCGTTGGAGCTCGGGTGTGTTCATTGCTTGTTTCTTGCTTTCAAGATGATTTTAGGTAAGGGATTTAAGTTAATTAACCTCAAATAATGCATAGAAATGTAGTATTATGTGTGCGAATGAAGTAGAAACAAAACCCATGTGAAGTAGAATTGGGATGAAAAAGTTTGAGCAAGTTTCATGCAAGTTCGCATGCTGTCGCGCAATGCTGTAATGCATTGGCAATGCGTCACCGTTGGTGACGCCATTTGGCGACGCCTCACCGCTGGCAACATGAACTAGAGACGCGTCACTGATAAATGTTAGAATTCCAAAGCATTGATGCCTTTGGCAATGCATCATCGACGGAGTCACCAAGGCATTAGTCCCTCAAGCTCGGGGCATCCTAAGAATGCCTCAAAGTCTCAGTTATCTTCCGTAGGCTAATTTAAGAAGTTCCGTAGCCTTGGTTGGGTCTAGAACTCATTCCTAAGTTGGAAATTATGCATTATTTAGGTGGTAGCTAAGTGGTGTGGTTAAGGTAGGGTAAGGAATGGTGGCTAAGGAAGTTAAAGTGCTTAAGTTACTAAAGGGCCACTAAAAGGATTAAGGTGGGTTTCAGACTCCTTGTTGGCCAAGTGGAAGGTCATAGACCTTTGAGCAATGAAAAGGAAACCTAAGAGGATCCCAACCAAACTTTGTGGCTTGGTAAGTAAGCCACTAAGGAGCCCTAAGCTAAGCTCGAAGAGCTTGGTAAGTTGAACCACACAAGGCAGCTACTTTGTACAATAAGTTAAGGGAAGAAACAGGTAAGGAAAGAGTAAGTGGTGACTTACTCTAAAGAGCCTGTCAAGGTGGGCAAGAGTTGAGTGAGCAATGACTTACTCTAAGGTGCCCGTAAGAGGAGTTCATGGGGTTGGTTAAAAGCTAGCATAGGATACGAGGGCCAGTATCTAAGTACCCCAGCCATATGAGCTCACGGCAAGTCTAGCACTTACGGGTGTAAGAAAGTCCTAAGTACATTTGCATTGTGCATATTTCACTCATCCATCCATCCATCCATCCATTATCTGCATTGTTTGTTGTTGTTTTTATTTTTGTTTTTCTTTTTGTTGTGTTGTTGGCGGTTGTTTGTTTTGTTTGTTATATATAAAATTGTATGGTTTTTTTTGTGCCTTGCATGCTTGCATTTGTTTCCCCCTGCAGGTACCAAATCCCTTGTTGAGTACTTTTGAGTACTTATCCCTTAAGTATTGTGCAGGTTAAGCAGGCTAGTCTGGCTTAACACTTGATAAGGGGCAGCTGTTAAAGCTAAGTTTTATTGGATTGAAGGTATTCTCTAAGTAGGAAACTTCAAGTTCTAAGTTACTTATGGCATAAGCTAGTACTAACCAAAGTGTTTGCTTTACAGTTTAAGGCTAAATGAGTACAAGGAAAGTATGGCTCATCACTTGAAGCTAGCTTGTTTGGGTAAAGAGCTAAGGACGGATCTTAGTATATATAAGTTGCTTCTTCTAGATGTATGGTATTTTCATACATAGATTGCCTCTACTAGCATCCATTGGTGTATATAACACTAGAGTTAAATTTGGGTGCATATAAGTTTAAGATGTATACACATAGTTGTTAGTTAAAGTTAAAGCAACTACAGTTTTATGTCTTGGCTTGTTTTCGTTTATGTTTTATGAATTGGTATGCCATAGTTTTCTTTATAGTTTTAACTTGTTGTTATTGCGTAGCCAGGAGAATGCATGCATATTTTCCTATGCAGGGTAGGCTAAGTAACTAGTTGCACATAATGATTTAAGATACTTCACGAGTACTGACTAGCCAATTGTAACCCAAGTGAGATCATAGTTCCCAAAGAACCTACCAGTGTTAGTATTTCAGGGTACTGGGGCCCATGACAGAAACTTTCAAAGTAAAGTTTTAGGACTCAATATGTTCTTTCCCCTCATTTATTTGTTTATCTTAACCATGGATTAAAAAATCTTAAAAATTAATAACACATAAAATTTTGAGTTTAGGCCAGTTACTTAATTGTTTAAATAATTTAATTTACTTTCTTTTTTTTCCATAAAACTATAAAATTAATTTATTTATGATAGAATTCTCAAATACATCTTTACAAAACTCTACTTGGTGGATTTGATAATGTCCTAAGATGAACTTATTTGTTCAAACCCGATTGGTTTAATAAGACACATGGTTTGAATAAGATATCCATTCAAATTCTTGGTGGAATTAATAAAATCTTGAAATTGAATCCAAGGACATGTAAACAAATTCCATATTTGATGCTTTGTAAATAAAATTCATAAAAAGTTATTTTTATCAAGGATTAGACATTAAAAGAAACAATAATTTAGAAAAAAAAGGATAAAATCAAACCCCCATGGTACCAATTTTAAGAGTTAAAAGATGTTTGGTCTTCTCTTAAGGTACCAAGGCCTAAATACCTATTGCTCCCTTGAACTATAGTAACTCGGACAGTTTACCCCTGAACTATGAATCAAATCAAATCGAACCCTAAACTTTGAGAAATGGATCACTTTGGTCCTTTGACTTAAATATCTAACGTCTGACCTAACATCTGTCTATTTATGAAACAAAAAAACTATATAATAGTCACTCAAATTTGTATTTGTTCTTATTTTCACCCACAGCTTTCATCTCTAACATCCAAGCTACCACCTCTGGCTTGCCATTGTTCATAACCTCCGATGAGCCTAGTCAATGAATGCACTGCCGTTTTTCTTCACCTCTGTTCTTCACCACCAATAGGCCCAGCCAATTCACATCCCTTGTCATCTTTTCTAACCGCATTGTCGTCAGCAGATTCATCGAGGACTTCCTCTAAATGCATCGATGTCTTTTCCTTGACATCGATTCCCTCTCCCTCTCCAAGCCCTAGCCATCACTTTCCTTCAATCACCAGTACACTTTCACCATGCTCATGTTCCACCCCTCTTCTACAGACCCCCTCGCCTTCTCCGATGACTTTTTCTGCCTCTAGCACCTCTATTCGAACCCAAGCAATTTGTGTTTCTTGGGCATTGCCACCGAACCAAACCACATCCAACCTCCTCGTCGTGTTGCTATAAACTCACCAAACCTGTTCGACCTCCGATTGTCATCGGAGAAATAGAGCCCAAGATTAGACCCGTCATCCGACCCGTTTTTGTTCGTGAATAGTGAAAGCAACCCAATTTCACTTAATCACACTTTAAGTCCCTGAGCTCATGTTCTTTAGTAAGTTTATCCCTTATGTTTAATGTTTGTGCAGTTAGACACTGATAAAATTCTAAAACTGATGGAGTACATGTCATGGCATGGCACATGACTGATTTACAAAGTTAAAGGACCAAAGTGATCCCTTTCTCAAAGTTCAAGGTTCATGTTGATCTGATTCATAGTTCAAAGGGTAAATTGTCCGAGTCATTATAGTTCAGGGAAGCAATAGGTATTTAGGCCACGTACCAATTCATAAATGTTAAAATCTCTCTTTGACCATACAAGGTGTTCAATAAACCTAAAAGAATTGATTGGTGGCAACTCCTAAAACACGTCACTGTAGGCTGCTTCCTCTATAACAACTGATTAACTATTAAAATGGTTGGTCTAATCTCCTTGAGTCATGAAAGTTTTCGTTTTATTTTCATCGTCAAATGGTGATTTAGGTAAGGGTTTGGTGATCTTTGATGTAGTCGGACCTTTTAACACCTAGGATCAAGTTCCAATTATACCAAATTAACTCTTAATTTTTAGAATTATGTTCAGGGTTCTCCAACAAACCACCTAAACCTTTAACTATTTAGGATTGAGAATTGTTGTGTTGGACAACATTTGATTTTTGAAACCATAAAGTGCTATTAACTAATGAACAACACTTGCTCCACAAAACCCAGCCATTAAGGATAGAAATCATGACTCCCGTTAAACCAAAATGGGTGTTATCATATTTTGTTCTTTTGATACTCAAACTCTTAAACCAAATTCCATAATTTCAGACACATTCATACCAATAGTGCATCTTTTTGTGCTAAAGTTCATGCGACACCAATAAATTTGAATTTTCATAAATAATTAAATTAAAAAAAAACAGTTTCATGATTGAACATGCTCTAATATCACTATGAAATTTATTTGATTCTAAGCATCACATGCATACGAAGGAAATAATCAAGAATCGAATAACATTCAATGAATACAAACTGTGAAATAATATTAAAAATAACTAAACTCGTTTTTCAATAGAAGCCCAGGTGTGAGTAACATAAAGTTGATTCACACTATTGGCTCGCCACTTTGTTTACCCTGTGTTAGTGGAAGAAAGTAATTTAGAATTATATTGGATAATTATACTAAAACTGTGAGACTATCACACCCGTCTAATTCAAAATTGATATTTGTGGGTGATAGCCGAAGGGCCATGGCCCTCGAGGTCTCCTGATCAGTTATAAAAAAACCACCCTCGGTGGGAGCCTAGCCTCGACCTCGGGGCACTCTCAACACCACCCTCGGTTAGGAACATGACTAACTTCGGGAATAGGTGTCTTTTACCACACTTGGATTTACGAACCTACCGACTTCAGAAAAGTAGATCCACCATCTTCGACAGAAGAAAATGCCTCCCAAAGGTGACCCACTCTACCAAAGGGGCCTTCTTCGATAGCCCTCGAGAAAAATCTTTGCCCGAAGGTGATGCGAACCCCTGTGGTATAAAGACCATGAAACGCGCCCAAGATGAGATTCAAGCTCCACAAGACATCAAAAAGACTGGGTTTAAAACCCCCACCCCTAATCAACCTGTGATTAGAAACGAGAAGTATAGAACTCCAAGAACACAAGCAAACTTGTACACCAAGGCAGTCCACAAAGAACCAAAGAGAAAACCTCTCCAAAGAGCAATATTATTTCGGCATTAATCTGTGTCTTTACATCCAGAATATGTGCCTTTATATAGGCCTAAACTAGGGTAAAAATCTAGGCAAAATTCGCAGCCCAAGTCACCTAGGAAACCTAGTTACAAAGGACTCAAGAAAACCTAGTCAAACTAGGATTCCTACACCCTTTTAACACATGTTTAAGGTGTGCAGCGAATTCCTTTTATCCTAAGTGACCTAAATCACTTCCATGGCCTAAATAACATCCTAAATAATGTAAATAAATAGGAAACTAAAATAAAATACGTTACAAAATAAGATTGGCCATAAAAATCCCAAAATAGTCTTCTTGGGTGGTTCCTGCTTGTGTCTTCAACTTCATGCTGAAATTAGAACTTGATGCAACCATGATTTATGAAAATGGAAAGCATGAAAGTTGTAGATCTCTTTCTTATCTTTGAAATGACACCTGAACCACACAAAATGGACATTTAAAGCCAAAGATATGCCCAAAATACTGCAACTGCTTCTGAACCAGTGATAAGTCGCAAATCGTGACTTTGAAGCTATATTCGGCCTCCTTAACGTGCAAACTGGGTTTTATGATCTTCATATGATTTGTAGCTCCAGATTTTAGCTTTCCAATGAATCAAGAATCATTCAGTTATGATCTGTTTAGTTCAAGATATGGATTTGCTACCAGAACATCACCAATCTGTCAACATCCAAGCTTGAGACAAAAGCTTGAAGTGCACTAGTGAGCTCCTTAGCCTTCTTCCTTGTCAATGGTTCACTAGTTATCTTCCATGGATCCTTGCCATCCTTGGTTGTGCCTTCTTTGATCATATCAGAAGGGGTCTCATGTTAGTGTTGTGCCCAAAGGCCAATCATGAGATGATTGTATTTTTTGCACATTGAGTCATAATATTTTATTAAGGCATTAATCCAGCAATTATGTTTGTTGTTTTGTTTCTGCGTAACGTAAAAAATATAATTGTAACCCTAGAACAATGATATTCTCAAACGTCCCTGGTCTAGTATTATTATGGAGCAGGTTGCAATAATACATAACGACTAGCATATGTGGAGACTAATATGAGATATGTAGTCTACATATGGGTACAAGTTGGAGAACTTGTGTACTGGACCGACCCACCATGAGAACACTACATGGATCGTTATATGAGTGTCACAAGTGATTCTCATAGTGATCATGATATATGTAGTCCTTCAACCTAAGATCATCAAGGTTCCCTACATGTGAGTCACATACTTTGATATTTTCCTTTGTTGCTCGTAACTGAGTGAACTTGAAAGAGGTCATTGGGTATGTCACATATCATGCGGAGAGATTTGTATGATCAAGATGGGATTTGTCCCTCCTATGTAACGGGAGTGATATCTTCGAGCCCTTTGATAAAGTGAGACTTAGAAAATACATGGCCATGCTCGGATGAGTTAATATATGATATCAATGTCATCAGTTTAAGTTGGTCTACTCGGTAATCAAGAAACCAAAGATTGGGCTATACGAGAATGACACATTCTATGTCTCGTGCTTAGTCTTGATATCTTGGACAAAGGGACAATGGCATATATCAGTAATGATCATAAATGTTTAGTCGAATCACCGACAATCTTGTCACTTGGGTAGCAATGATGTGTTAGACACCGCTCATTGCTTATGATTATAAATATGATTTATGATCATTGCCCACGCAGTAAGAGCCTGTTGGGTCGCACACATAGAGCTATTTGGATCATTAGAGTGCATGGGCTAATTATTTGGGTTATGGTTTTACAATAATTTCGTATTAATATGGGCCCAAGAGTTGAGCCATTATTAAGCCCGAAATTAAAGCCTAATTGGATTAGGCCTTTGAAACCCATTAGGCCTAGAAGTTGAGTCTCACTATAAATACAACTTTTAGTGAGAAATTTGTAGCTTCTTGCCCTAACCTCCCAAAAAGGACAGGCGCACTCTTCTCTTGCAATTCCTTGGAGGACGCAAGCTAGCATTGCGAGTGTAAGAGAAACGCATCTGCCGGAACGTGGTGGAAGCGTGGTGATCCCAAGAGGCTCATGTGGATACCATAAAGAACTTGAACACGTCAACTGTTCAGGTTTTGTGATTCAACTCTACAGTTAGGTGAGAGATCTCAACCGAAAATTAGGTATAAAAATTTTCAAACACTCAGTTTACCCCGTTTCACTTGGATCCTAGAGGGTTTCGATTAAATTCCACTGCGCTTGTTTGGCTCCCGAAACTCAACATCTCATACCCCGAAGGGGTCTCATGGAGATACGACAAAAATGGTTAAGGAGCCTCTGACAAAGAAACCTCGCACACACCCCTAAACGGCCTACGGCCAGCTAGAGATACCTATCTTCGAAGGTACAGATCGGATCTGACTGAACACATGTCATGATCTGAACAAGCTGTGTCAAATGGACTCCTCCATCCGCCCTCGCATAAATACTTGGGAAGGACCTTAGTAAGGACACGAGAACTCTCACTATTTTCCCTACTCTCTGCTCTTTACTACTACTCTCGCAAATACTGACTTAGGCGTCAAAGGCTCCTCCCCCGAAAACACACTCCAGGGAACTCCTAACCTTTGTTCTTCTTCTAAGTGTTTTAGACATCTTCACACCGGAAGTTCTCCCAGCAGGCCAACATGTCATTCAACGAAGATGCCACCGGCATCATTTAGCGTCGTCTATGGGAACCCATTCTTAAGTCGTCATTGTTGAGACCCGACGTTCTAAGGACAATGGACTCCTGAAGTCACAGTCCACACCGGAGGTTCAAACAGCGACTGAACAGCCTGCAGTAGAGACTTCATTGCCTGAGGACGAACGTCCTCTGCAGTCACAATGAGCTTTCTATGAGATTTTTAGCGCTCTGTTGTGGCTGAGATGACCCAGCAGGTCGACCAAAGGTGTTCTCAACCACCTCCGATAGGAAGGGCATCCTCCCTAGCTACCCGCCGGGAGAAAAGTCCTAAGTCACCTCACTGGAGTTCAGGATGTGGGGGTTTTCACGATGAGTCATCAACGGAGAACATAACATCCAAGGGACGGCGCAAATAGGGGAACAGTGTCGAAAGAGCCCAAGACTTCCCACCGGCGAAGTCCATCCTCTGATGGGAAGTCCCAATCCCCCCACCGACGAAGTTACTCTCCAAAAATGAGGCATTGCTCTCCGTTGCCAGTGACTACCAGGCAATGAAGACAAAACAACACTACCATCCTCATGGAGAGGATCCTGGAGAGGTTGGGGAATGTGGAAAAATAGGTTTCTTGAAAACCTATTTGGTTAAGGTTGTTGGAGACCTTCACCGGAGAAGAGTCACCCTTCATTCGTGCAGTAGTAGAGGCACCTATGTCGAGTGACTTCCAAGTACCACACTTGAAAACGTATGATGAGCACAGCGACCCCCAAGCTCACCTGACAAAATATAGGCACAGCATGGTGTTGCATGGTGCTGACGATGCCACCCTCTACAAATGCTTCGAGGTCACCTTGTCAGGACCAGCAACTACATGGTATAACTCCCTGGCTCTAGAAACCATAATGGGTTTCTAGGAGTTATCCACCGCATTCACCCAGCAGTTCGTCGGGAGTAGGCCGATAGTAAAGATGTCCGTCCAAATGTTTGACATAGCCCAAAAGAATGAGGAGACCATTCGAGACTATGTCGAGAGGTTCAACCAAGAAGCCCTCAGTGTGCCCGACTTCCGCCCTAAAATCTGCATCCTCGCCATGATCAGGGGACTTAGGAGAGACTCACAACTCTTCTATGAGTTCTCCAAAGATCCCCCCAACACCCTCAAAGAATTCTACCAAAGGGCAGAGCAGTGCATGACTGCTGAAGAACTGAGGATGGGATGGCCGAAGTCTAATCATAATCAATCCGAGGGTCAAAGTCACCAATCTTGGTATCCCACCGAGGGCGGGGGCAGACCTCGAAAACGAATGGGGAAGAGGCATGTGTTGTTCACTCCCTTAAACACCACAAGGACGAATATATTGATGGCCATGGAAAAACAAGGAACCGCTATCCAGCGCCCGAAGGCCATGACCTTGGAAAACAAAAAGAACATGAAGAAGTTCTGTCAGTTTCATCGGGACCATGGGCACGATACCGAAGATTGCTTCTAGATGAAAAAGTATATTGAGTCTCTAATCAAGCAAAGGCAACTTCGACAATACCTACAGATGCCATCACCCAAAGCCCGAGAAAAAAGGAAAGAATAGAGACGAGGAGAAGATGAGGACCACAATTCTGACCGACGTTGGAATGGAAGTCCCAGAAAGTATCCACCACCTCCAGTAGGAGTTATCCAAACAATCACCACTGAAATACCCTTAGCCGAGAGAAAAAGGAAAGTCTGAGAAATCAGTATGATGGAATTCAGAAACCCAGGGAACAAGCTTGTTCGAAAAAATGGGTCTACTGTGAAGTTCCCTCATGACGACCCCCTCATAATCATGGCAAGAAAAGGGAGCTAAGACGTGAAAAGAGTGTCATCGATGATGGCTCCAATGCTGACGTCCTGTTCTCCCATTTGTTGCCGAACTTAGGGGTCTCCAAGGGTGATCTTAAACCCATTACCTCCCCTACCTTTGGCGTAGGTCCCTCCGAACTGCCTGTACTCGGGTGGATCAATCTGCCTTTGATGCTAAAAGGAACTTCGGTTCAGAACAAGAAAGAGCTCTTTGTCTCCACAATGACGAAGTTCATCATCATAGATGTCCCTTCTTCATACAACGCCATCCTCTGAAGACAGACACAAGGAAATCTTCACATTCGCCTAGATGTGAAGTACCTAACGGTCACGTTCGGCACGAAGGAAGAGGATGCAGAAATATTCATTGATCAAGCCGAAGTAAGGAAAGTCTTCGTGAAGGCAAGACAAAGCCCAATGAAAGTTCACGCGCAGACTTTGGGAGAAAAAAACATGGTCGGCAAAGAGGCAATAAAAGTAGAAAAAAGTAACTTTGAAAAAATAGAAACAGAGGATGTAGAACTTGTCCCGGGCCGAAGTACCCTAGTGGGGAAAAAAATGGCCGAAAGTGACAAGGAAAAGGTTGTATCTCTTCTATTAATGAACAAAGATCTGTTTGTCTACTCTCCGAAGGACATGCCTGGGGTAGACCCTAGTATAATTCAACACAGTCTTAAAGTACGCCCGAAGGTGAAGTCCGTTCGGCAAAAAAAGTGTAACCTCTCGGCGCATAAGAACAATTTCATTAAAACCGAAGTCCAACGGTTAACAGAGGCGGGCATAATAAGGGAGCTCAAGTACCCTGAATGGCTCAACAATGTTGTCGTTGCCACGAAGGAAGGGAGTGATAAACTCTGAATGTGCACCGACTTCTGAAACGTAAATGATGCCTGTCCTAAGGACTCGTATCCTTTATCGCCAATAGATCAATTAGTAGACTCCACTACCGAATACTGTCTGCTTAGCTTGCTCAACGCCTTCAGTGGATATCACCAAATTTGGATGGATCCTGAAGATGAGGAAAAAACCACCTTCATTACCAAAGTTGGGACCTACTGCTACATTAGAATGCTCTTTGGCCTTAAAAATGCATGAGCCATATACCAAAGGCTGATGAACAGGGTGTTCGATTCCCAAATCAGGAAGAATATGGAAGTATATGTCGACGATATGATAGTTAAGAGCAAGCTGCCTAGTAGTCATATCATAGACTTAAAGGAAACATTCCACTAACTTTAAGAATTCAGAATCCGTCTTAACCCCGAGAAATGTGTGTTCAAGGTGAGTGCTGGCAAATTCCTCAAATTCATGGTATCGAAAAGAGGTATCGATGCCAACCCAAACAAGGCCAAGGCCCTGATAGGATTCCAAACTCCCACAATGACCAAGGATGTGCAAAGGCTTACGGGAAGGATAACGGCCCTTAGCAGATTCATCTCCAGATACGGGGACAGGCGCCGACCATTCTTCAAAGTGCTTACCAAAGCAGCAAAAAATGAAGGTAACTTCGGTACCAAGGAACACCCTTGGAACGAAGACTGCCAAAAGGCTTGGGATGAACCCAAGAGTTACTTAACCCATCTGCCGACACTTTGGTAGCCACGAGAATGAGAACCTCTCATCCTTTACCTTGCCGTCACCAAAAAGGCAGCAAGTTCGGTGCTCGTAATGGAAGAGGGAGGAAAACAGTGGCCAGTATACTATGTGAGCAAGTCCCTCCATGGTGCCAAAGTTAGGTACCCTCTCCTGTAAAAGGCCATCTATGCTCTAGTGTTGGCCAACAGGAGGCTACGCCTTACTTCCAAGGACATCCTATCATTGTTCGGAGTAACCTACCTCTTAGGGAGGTCGTGCAGAAGATAGAACACTCTGGAAGATTATCAAAATGGTGCATCGACCTCGGTGAATATGACATCACCTATGAACCTAGAAGGGCAATAAAGGCCCAAGCATTGGCAGATTTCATCGCTGAAGTACCAAGAACCGAAGATACCCCAGAGGACTTCGGTAGGGACGAACCTAAGTGGACACTCTTCGTCGATGGTGCCTCCGATTCTGAACATTAAGAAGCCAGAGTAATTCTGCGGGGGCCCGAAGGAATGGAAGCTTCAAAGTCCATCAAGTTCGGTTTCAACGTCACCAATAACATCGCTGAATATGAAGCCCTCATAGCAGGATTACGGTTGGCAAAAAGAATTGGTGTGAGAAATCTGAAGGCCCACAGTGATTCTTAGCTGGTGGTCCGGCAGATGGTAAGGGACTACGGGGCAAAAGACCCTAACTTGGTAAAGTATCACGACCTCACAAAAAGGCTTATCCAAGAATTCGATAGGGTACAGATGGAAAGCGTACTTCGGTGAGAAAATATGGAGGCAGATACTCTGGCCAAATCAAAGGTATCCACTGAAGTACTTTTGTCAGCCGAGCATAGTAATAATGTCCATAACAACCTCGATTAGAGGGTGGAAAGATTCTATCAAGAAATATCTTGTAACTTCGGAACTTCCTAAAGACCCTCTTGAAGCGCAAAGGTGCGAAAATGCTCGAGTAGATACTTCCTGATCGAGGAAGAGTTGTACCGACAATGGTATGCAAGTCCACTACAAAGGTGTGCCAGCGAAAAGGATGTTAAGATAGTCCTCGAAGAAGTCCATGAGGGGGCCTATGGTTCTCACATCGAAACTGATGCACTTGCCGGGGTAGTACTCCACCAAGGATATTTTTGGCCTACCTTAAGGAAGGATGTGAGGCAGTTTGTCCAAAAATGCGACAAGTGCCAGAGACATGCTCCCATCCAGAGACTACCCTCGAAAGTAATAACTTCGGCCAACTATCCTTACCTCTTCGCTGTTTGGGGTATTAACCTCATTAGGCCTCTCCCAACAGCTCCAGGAGGAGTGAAGTTCTGCGTAGTCACAGTAGACTATTTCACCAAATGGATCGAGGCAGAGCCTTTAGTAGCAATATCGGCAAAGGACATACAAAGATTTGTTTGGAAGAACATCATATCAGATTTGGCGTACCGAGGGTGACAGTAGCGATAATGGTTCCCAATTTACCAATAAAGGTTTCCAGGAATTCACAGCTGACCTCAGAATAAAATTGCACTTCGTGCCGGTTGCCCATCCTCAGAGCAATGAACAAGTTAGAGTATCCAACAGAACGACAAAAGATGGTCTGAAAAAAAGGTTGAAGGAAGCAAAGGGAAAATGGCCAAGAGAGCTTCCAAGCGTGCTGTGGAGCTACCGAACAACTCCTAGAAGGGCCACGGGTAAGAGACCCTTCTCACTTGTCTTCAGCACAGTGACCATTATCCCTATTGAGGTTGTACAGCCATCTGTTAGAATACAGGTGTTCGATGAAGAAGGGAACCACCTCTGTTTAAGAACCAAGTTGGATATGGTTGATGAGCATAAAGAAATGGCCGAGCTCAGAAGAAAAGCTTTTCAACAGAAAGTAGCCGTTGCTACAAACTTGCATGTCAAGCGTAAAGGAATCAAGAAAGATGACCTCGTTCTCCGAAAGGCTGAATTCAAAGCCCGAAGACCATCTCATCGAGTACTTCGGGCAAATTGGGATGGACCTTATTTGGTTCTCGAAGAAGTTCGGCTAGGAATCTATAAGCTCGGTGATACCAAAGGTGGAGAATTGAAAAATACATGGCATTCAGACTTCTTGAAAAAATTCTACACTTAGAAAAATTTTCAAGGGAAAAATTGTGCAAAAAATGCCGAAGGAGGCAAATCGAATATAATTGCTTTCAAAAGTGCATGAGTGATATTGTACAATTCTTACAGAAGGTGGTCGATCGAACATGATGGTCCTAAAAGCACTTAACTATTTTTTGCACAAATTAAGTTTTACGAAAGATGGTCGACCGAACATGGTTGGTCCCAAAGGTACTTAACTATGTTTGAAAGGCAAGTGTTCCGAAGAAGGTTAACCGAAGATGGTCGTGAAACCTTCAAAGGGACTAAGGTTGAAAATCCTTAAAGAATGATACGACTCATCACTGAAGATGGTTGAACGCCGAAGGATGAAGATAATGTCCGAAGTCATACCAATCAGGGACTTGGCCAAAGTTTTGAAAAAAAGATGGGAAAGTTCCATTAAGTTCAAATGACAAAGAACAAAGTACAAAAAAAAAGGGGCATATTGCTTGTCTTGCCCATCTTCGGGGTCTTCAGCATCCTCGGCATGGTCATCTTCAGCCTTGTCATCTTCATCCGCGCCAAATTCAATCGCCAAAGGAGGAAGAATTGGAAGGTTAAGAAATTCTACGCTTGACCATTCCGAAGATGGTCATTCGGGAATATCAAGCGCCCAGAGGAAGGAGAGGTCTAAGTCAGGATACTTTGAGAAGACTTGATGGCGGGCAAGGTAGAACCCATCTTGGTTTGAGGACTTAGTCGCCTCATCTGACTTGGCTTTTTCGGCTTTCAGGTCCTCCAACTCCTTCTTCAATGCCTCGACCTCTTTCTCCAGCTTCTTCTTCTTTTTCTTACCCTTCTTTAGTTGCTCGATCTTGGCAATGAATTCGGCATTAAGCCCCAATGCCTTTGTGAGATCGGCAATGGCATCCTCCTTTTCCTTCTGAAAGGCTTCATTTGCCGAAGTCAGCGCCACTACCCTCATGTCAAGGTCCGCCACTTTGGAAGAAAAATCCTCCCAAAGTTCATTTTAGCTCTTTAGCACTTCTTCCCGAAGACTGGCCAGGTCCTCTTTCGCAATTTTGTTGAGCTCGCCGTACTTAACGATTGAGCTCACAAACAGCTCCTTGGCCTTGGCCAAGTTATCCTCCGATCGACTTCGGATTGAAGATTGTTTAACTGCCTAAGCCTGAAAATATCCATTGTATGCCAAAAGCTGCAAAAGGGAGGACCCTGAATGTGGGTCAAAAGCACCAAAAGCTCAAATTTTTTCTAAGTCCTAAAGGGTTAAAGTTTACCTGGGCAGCGTGCTCGCTCATCCTCGCGGTAAAGACCTCCTCATTTGGGCATTCCTCCGTCAGAGACTGGAAGGTAGCGTTTGTCATAATGCCCCTCGCCATCTGAAGAGCCATCTTCTGAATATCCTCGGAGAACAAGTCCATGTCCTCCGTGAAGGTCCAAAAGGGCTTCCTCGGAACTTTGTCCTTTAAAAAATTGGAATCCCGAAGTGCCCTCTTTCGGACATGCTCCATCATCCACTGAGTTTGGGCACGCTCATCTGCAAAATCACGCCGAAGTTTAATTATAACGTTATCCCTTAGCCATTCATCTACAAGGTCTAAAATACCAAAAAATCCTAAACCCATAAATGAATGGCTAAGGGACAAACCTGGTTGGAGTTCAAGGCCCTCTTCATCATATTCACTAACATCCAACACCTCGACAGAGATGTCCTTGCCTTTCCTCCTTCGCAGCTCCTAAGCCTCTTCGGCAGACACCTCCCCTAACGATGTTCCCAGTGCCTCGACAGCAACATCAGGGCTTAGAGGGGTAAAGTGGATGGCCGGCCCCGAAGGTGGGTCAACACGAACAGGAGTTCGGTCAAGTACCTCCACCTCACCTTCGGGCGGAGGTGGAAGGGAGTCCTTTTTAGCTTTCTTCGACTTTGATGTTGAAGATGGTCTGGCCGGCGCCTTCTTCCTCTTCGGTGCCTTCTTATTCTGCTGCTCCCCCTTCTCGGCTTGGCTGAGGAAAAGACTCTTGTAGAAAGTTGCAAACTTATCACCCATCTCTGCAAAAAGAAGAAAATCAGTGTGAGTACGAAAAAGTTATAAAAAGAAAGTGGGAAAGAA
This sequence comes from Aquilaria sinensis, assembly GCA_005392925.1. Classification (NCBI taxonomy): domain Eukaryota; kingdom Viridiplantae; phylum Streptophyta; class Magnoliopsida; order Malvales; family Thymelaeaceae; genus Aquilaria; species Aquilaria sinensis. The sequence goes on from SMDT01002134.1 coordinate 65,488, forward strand.
GCTTACTCTCCACTAGGTCCAAGTATGTAAGTTCGCCCCGAAGGTGCATGACCAACCACGCTTTCTTCCCATCAACCAAAGGCTTCGGCATGCCTTCGTTAGTAACATGTTCCTTGATTACCCCAAGCTCCCGAATGACCTCTTCGGTCATGAAACTCCATTTAATGGGGAAAGGGTAGAGAGAACGTGGAGGGACATCAGCATCCCAATCTGCGACAGCCCGAATACAGCTGTCGAACTCCTTAAACTGATACTCCAGTTATAAGGTTAACAGCTTCCTTGGATCAACTGCATCAATGGCTAAGATACCCGAAGCCCACTTAGATGGCATGTTTTTCCACTGCTCGTCCACTTTCAGAAAAAAGAACTTTTTCTGCCACCTTCGCCAACTATCCTTTGTTTCGAAGGTGAACGTGTATTTTTTACTCCCAGATCCCCGAGGGAGCAAGAAGTAGAACCCGCCCTTTGGAACAGGGTGAAGTTTGTAGTATTGCATGAAAAAGATGAAGTGGGGCTCTATTTTGAAGACACCGCACATACAAAGAAAGACATTAAAGTAAGAGTAGGAGTTCGGGGGAAGTTGGTTGACTGCTATGCCATTAAATTGGCAAGAGTCACAAACCATCTTCGGTGGGGGATACTGAAGTCCCGCCTTTAGCTGTGCCCTGAAGACCGTGATCTCATTTTTTCGAGGAGCATAGCTAGGCATACCAAGACTAAGGAGCCTGGTGACGGCATAGGAAGGGAGAAAAAATTTAGCCGACCACTTCTTCACTTTCTCCGAAGTGGCACAGCTTGGATAAGAGTTAAGAGGGAGTCAACTCTCAGGAACTGAATGAGCTTCAGCTTGGGAGGAAGACATGTTCAGAAATAAAAGACCCTAACCTCGGGAAGATGAAGTGGAAAGAAATGAGATGAAAAACAAGTACTTCAAAAATAAACCCACCTAGTTCAGAACGAAAACAGTAACTTCGGCGATCACCACAAACTTGTCGGAAATTGCTCCGCCGCTAGCACCACCGCCAAAGAAAGATGGAAGATGAGAGGAAATCACAAAAGCAAAAGGAATGAGAATTGGAGAAGTGTGGAAAACTCTGAAGGAGAAAGGGTTTATATAGACCAAAGAAGGCAGGCAAAGCGTCGCCATAATGACCCTTCGCAGACGAAGGGATGCAACCGACATAACGGACGTGACTGTTCGCCTATCACCTAGTCACACGTGTCACCTGACGCGAGAAACAAGGGCACGCCTTCTGACATTAGCAGGCCTACATAAGCCTAGCCCGAAGTGACGTGACTACCTGGTCAGAAGACGTGATGATTCACTGGTAGGCAACAAAGAACAAGAATCTTAAAGGGGGGAAATATTTTTCCCCTCCGAAGATACAACTTCAGAAACATCAAGAGCTTGGTCAAAAGCGATCATTCCCATTTGATGCCGAAGGCACTGCTTCAGCCAAAAGAGGCATCTTGAACCAAAGAGATGCCCACCTCGAAGAGGGTGACTGAGGTCAAAATTCAACCCTGCTAACCGGGATGCTTGTCACCTCCAAAAAAGATTTCCATGCCACACGCCGAAGATACAACTTCGGCTTCTCGAGGGGGGCATGTGATAACCGAAGGGCCATGGCCCTCGAGGTCTCCTGATCAGCTATAAGGAAACCACCCTCGGTGGGAGCTTAGCCCCTACCTCGGGGCACTCTCAACACCACACTCGGTTAGGAACATGACTAACTTCGAGAATAAGTGTCTTCCACTACCCTCAGATTTATGAACCTACCGACCTTGGAAAAGTAGATCCACCATCTTCGACAGAGGAAAATGCCTCCCGAAGGTAACCCACTCTACTGAAGGGTCTTCCTCGATAGCCCTCGGGGAAAATCTCTGCCTGAAGAGGTCTCATACCTCGAAGGGATCTCACGGAGATACGACAAAAACGGTTAAGGATCCTTTGACGAAAAGACCTGGCACACGCCCCTGTCCTCTGGCCAGAACGTCCTACAACCAACTAGAGATACCTATCTTCGAAGGTACGGATCGAATCTGACCGAACACGTGTCATGATCTGAACAAGCTGTGTCAAACGGCCTCTTCCCTCCGCCCTCCTATAAATACTTGGGAAGGACCTTGGTAAGGACACGAGAACTCTCACTATTTTCCCTACTCTCTGCTCTTTACTAATACTCCCACAAATACTGACTTGGGCGTCGGAGGCTCCTCCCCCAGAAACACACTCCGGGGAGCTCCTAACCCTTGTTGTTCTTCTAAGTGTTTCAGACATCTTCACACCGAAAGTTCCCCCTGTGGGCCAACATGTCATTCAACGAAGATGCTGCCGGGCATCAGTGAGCATTATATCTTATATAGACAATTTCTCCTGTACATGTATTTCCATTTAATCTTATGTTGGCTATGTGATTTATAACATAAGATGGTCTCTTAATGTGATTTCATGACTAAGTGGGTACAAAAATTTTCTTGGTGTGTTTTGGGTTATGACACATTATAGAGAATGAGAATTTGGACTTTGGTAAGTTTTGGGTGATGAAACATTACAAAAAGTTCATTTTTTTTGAAAGCTTTGGCCTTGAGAATGTCATTGGTCCTTGTCTTATGATACACCTTATAATAGCTCAAGAAAAAACCAATTCAATTGTGTCCAAAATCATCTGAATTCAAAATAATTAAAATTAGTTGGAGTTGTTGCATATAATTTAATTTAATTAGCTAAATGACATTTGCTCTTCGATGCCACCTATCTTGCAGTTTTAGAATCTAAATCAGACAAAAATAAGAGTTCAAAATAGTACACCACATAGTAGCTCAGGAAACAACCAATTCAACTATGCCTAAAATCATCAAAATTAAAAATAACTGAAATTAGTTGGAGTTGTGACATATAATTTAATTTAATTAGCTAAGAGACATTACCTCTTTGATGCCACCACTTGTAGTCTTAAAATCTAAATCAAACAAAAGCAAGAATTAAAAATGAAATTTCAAGATAATTTTCCTCAAGGTAAATGTGATTTGCTTTTCTTCATGAGGCCTCTATTATATATACATGTATAGTTAGAGTCATTCGAGTTGTTTCATATAGTTTAATTTAAGTAGCAAACTGACATTCTTTTAAGGATGTCATTAGCCTTGCAATCGTAAAATCTAAATTAGAAATAAAGAAGAGTGAAAAATGAAATTCCAAGACAAGTTCCCTTAAGGTAAAATGATTTTGCTCATACAATATATAAAAATATAGGTAAAGACATAAAGCTTTAGCTCATATACAAGAACCTTAAAATAAAGACATAAATCTATTCCTTGATAGATCAGGTGGCCAATTTTGGCTCCTTTCCTTCCATTTCATAGTTAAATTGCGAATCCTCTGTCCCAAACATCTATACATCATTTTTCTTTGCATTTTGCCTCTTATCTTCGCTTGACAAGGTTGTTGTTCTCTCTCTCACCCTTCCCCCCTCTTTCTCTATCTCACTTCACACTTTTGTCAAAATAAAGACATAAATCTATCCCTTGATAGATCATGGGTTGATTTATGCTACTTCCCTTCCATTTCATAGTTACAGTGCTTGGTACTACGAGCCTTTTGTCACACAGATCTAGCCAGTGAACTCACACGATTCATCAATTCCATTGAAAACTACAAGATGATGGGCAAGTTTCACATCAGTGCAACCTACATCACACTTCTTTGCATTTTGCCTCTTATGTTTGCTTCACAAGGTTCGCACTCTTTCTTTCTCTTTCAAATACATATAAACATAATAAGCATTAGGTTTTATGTCTTAGTAGGGCTTTATATTCTCTGATCCATTTAAAACGCTCTAAGACTTGAGTCAAAATTTTGTCTACCTCTTATAAAATAAGAAAAATCAACATATAGGAAATAAAGGAGCAGAAACAATTGTGAACAATCTTGAATTTTTTTATGCGACTAACTATTAAGCTCATATAAACCCATAAATTTAGTGACTCAAGTAAAATCATAATCATGGTGGTCCTTTAGAGTGGATGTCTGTTGTTTACAAAACATTGATATTATAGTTGCTAGAAAATGAGCCATGATTATGCCTAGGTGGTTGTTTTTCTACTTATTGAAGAACACCAGCCTAATCTTCATGGGATCATGTCTTGGATCATAATCAAGCCTTCATTTGGTAAGTCTTCTAATTTTTATTTAGTCCAAAATTTTTGTTTTGGTAAGTACAAAAACAAGGTTTCACTAAGTTGATGGGTATGGCTCAATTGGATTCTTTAATCCTACCAAAATCTTAATATGTCCAACAATTTCTTCCATTGCACTTTCATTTTCATGTGTGGTGTTGTTAAAGCTCTGGTTGGTGGTCAAAAGGTGTGCAAGGTTTTAATTTACTTAATAGTTTTTAGAATTTCATGCTTTCATCATTTGTTACAATGGAAAACACTTGAGAGGCATTAGATTTAGTGTAGGACCCATGTAGGGCTAACTCACCTAACATTATTCATGCCTCCATCATTTCGACGGACCATGAAGGTCCAATTTCTGAGTTTTCAGGCTATTCCATCTAATGTTAAGATCAGTGTATCAAATGAAGGTTGTTGTTACTCTAGCTAGCGAAAAGATTGAGACGGTACCACAAAGCTATAGGAGGGTGGCCAATTTGTTTGGTGGTCTCATATGATAGGTCTGAAAAGTCTAACTTTAAAGTTGTTTAGCAAAAGAGGAAAGCAATCACTCTCTTTTCTTCTAAAACTAGAATGATTATTCTTTTATTAAGAGTTTGAAATTTTCCAAGGAAGTTCAAGCTAAACAAGAGAATTTGTCCTCCTAAGTCTGATTCTATAAATCCCTTTCTCAATTCCTTCCTTCGGCATCCTTCAAACTTAGTTGTGTGAGCCTAAAGTTAAAATTAGTTTATCCTCTTACCATTAACTACAACAGAGATCAATTTGATGAGTCTATTAATCTTTTGTCGAGTAGTCACAAGTCTTTGGTTTTGAATAAAAAACTCCAATAGTCTAGTCTAGCGGTCTTTTATATGGGTGTTTTGCAAAAAAGATATTGGTTAGGTCTATGCCAATAGGGAAAAAGGTTCAATCTCCAAAAATTTATTTATGTCTTCATGTCTTGGTGCATGACATTTCTTATCCTTGTTCATAATAGCCAAGACACATTTGGATACAACATTCCTAAGGTTCCCAGTATAAATACAACACAAGGTAGATTTATTATATCAGAAAATTCTCACAACAAATTCTAGTTTCTTGCATTTTTTTTTTCAAATTCTTAGTTTGGATGCTTAATATAATGATCCACTACAATATATTTCAATGCCACCAAATACATCATTTTAATAGACATCCTTATAATATTTTGAAATTTTTATTGGCTCTACTAGATTGGTTTCAATAATACCATATATAGATGGTAGATTGCGATCAAATGTAAGTCACATTTATATATATGCATGTGTAATATGTTAATTCTCTATTTACAATAGTATATACATATCAACCAATTTTTATTAGATATTAAGTTACTAAATTTTCAAAGTCTTAAACTAATAACCATTATAACAAATATATACGAAGAAGTTAGTATATTAATAGATACCTATGCATATTAGAAATTAACATCTTCATATAGGATTGAGATAGACTTAACTTTCAAACTTAAACCACTATTAGTAGTTCAAACTCATAATAGCATTAATACAGGTACCACTCTTGAGGTAAATGATCACATGCAAATGAGAAACGACTTTGGGTTTGGGAGCAAAAGCGTTGGAGAACACAGGCACAATATTCAATCATTGATAAGTGGGCAAAGGACACAAACTATGGGCAACTACTTTTCTCATCCTGAAGCCCCGTCAAATGGTAAATCATTACTGGATTCTTAAAGGTGTGTATGTGCGAGTAATTTTGCAATAGAAAGTCATATTCTATGACAGTCATTTTATTTAGTATAGCATATATCTATTTTCTAAGTAGAACATTTGCTTTTTAATAAAATCATTTTTCCTTTATGCAAAAAGATATGCTTTCTTGAAATTTATTTATTTATTAACATTAATTGGAAAAAATTACATTGATGAAACACATGCTATTCAAAGAAGAAACTTGTACCTACATATTTAAGGGTTGCAAATATGCAACTCAACTATTTATTTTTTCTTATTAGGTTGCAGCAAAGAAAATTTGTCTAATTGTTTTTGTAACTTTATTATATTGAAAGTGCTTTCTAAATAGATGCAAGAATTCCATACGAAACTAACACCATCCACTGCAGATGGTGCTTGCATCAAGTATTTGAAACTTACAGATCAAAGTATTTGTGATGGTGCTGGCCCTGATGATTCTCCTGCATGTGATAACACTTGCCAAAATGACAGAAACCATTATTTTGGATTTTGTGATTATGCTCAAGACATGATAGAAGTTTATGGGCAAGATCGTATTGACAATGAAGAGGATTTTGCTATTGGTGGAAATAACAATTCACTTTTTGCTTCAAAGTTTGCTTCAGTTCACCGTTTAAATGATAATTCAGATAATCCTATTTATAATGATCACAATGACCTGCAGGAGGGTGAGGATAATTTATTATTATTTGATGCTCCTACAGGCGAGACAATGGTTGCCCGAGTGTTGAATTGTTTTTGCTGCACTAGGCTGCAAACTTAACCACACTTCAATGTGCCTACTAATAAATGATTAAAAGGAGAATCTATCATGTGTTCAAGTTCCCTTTTTTCTTTTTATTGTTGTGCTTTCTATTTTTGTTCTATAGCACATATAGTATCAATAAATAATAAATAGAGCTCTTTACCAGTCAAAGTTTAGCATAATAGTTGAAAAATATGATTCTTGAGATGAGATTTAATGTGCAAAATCATATTCTATCCTTCATCTTGATATATATGGAACATAAAGAAAATGAATGAATTAAGTTTTTCTCTTGAAAAAAGGAGTGAATAAGAGATATTTGTCCCATTGTCATATTCTTGTTATGACTGATATCATCATTGATGTTATTGCTATTGTTCTTTTACTCATTCTTGCCATAAAAGATATATATATATATACACACACGCTTGACACCTCGGCCTAACCATAACATATAACATTTTTGAAAAAGTTAAACACATTTCTATGTTTGTAGGAGTGGTTAAAGTGCAATGGTTGGTTTCTCATAATGTTACCCCTCTGGTTTTGAAAATTTGATTGGGCTAATTTGGATTAATTTATAATTAATCTTGCTCGGTTAGTTTCTATTGAGGACGTTAAATGGTTTTTAGTAACTAATTGACAAATTGGTCATTTTTGCATGAATTTATTAATTAAATTGGGTTTCTGAAACTTGAAAGAACAATTGACTTGAAAAAAAAATTATGGGTAAGTTGAAATTTTGATATAATATAGAACCAATGTCAAAGATTAAGTCTTCAAGGGGTTAATTAGAGGAAATTATGAAATAGAAAGTAAATTGGGCCAAATATAACGAGAACAAATTTGAAGGGCTCAATTGGATGAAATCATGAAGATGAAAGGTTTAAGAGAGTTAGTAGGGCACTAACTTTCTTGTTTGTTAATTGACATGAAGCCTACAATTAAGATGGAAAAGTGGTCCTACTGTAGTGACCCTATCCCAAATAGGATCTTCCCGATAACACTATGGAATCAGAGTCCTGCACTAGTTGCAATTAACTAGTTAATTACTTGTCTCCTTTTAAAAACTTTCATGTATCTAGTTGCTAACCTACTATGCACTATGCATGCAATTGCTTCAACTTGAATTTTCTTTAAGAAAATAAGTGAAAAACCTCATCAAAATTTATAAAGCATAACTAAAATACAATTCAAAGCATAAAGCACAGTGAATTTAACTATAAGTAATAATCGTGCATATGTATCATTATACAAATAAAGATTATGCACACGGCCAAAAAACAACCTAATAACTACTCGACCTTGGAACATCGGAGGCTAGCTAGCATGCATACATGTATAAAATGTAACTACTGATACCCATGCTCCAACTATGTCCTTCCATGTGCCACTAGCCTCTGTAGAACACAAGTAACTATAATTAGCAATGAGCAACTTAACCAACGAAACTAGAGTCATTAATGATTCACTAGCTAGTTTACCTATATGCAAAACATTAGCTCAACAAACCTTTATGGTCACCGGATTGTTACTGACAAAATTTGCACAACATTAAAAAGAGTGAAAATTCGAAGATTCCTAAGAAGGGATTCGAGCACCTGCGTACACACATATATATGTAATATATGTAATCTATTATGTGCCCTATGTAGTTTAAGGGTGAACATATGTGCATATATTGGGTCCCTTTGAGAACCTTTTTTTTATCCTAGTCCTTGCATTGTCAGCACCCTATGTGTAGCAAGTTCTAGCCTTTAACTCACCCATAGCAAGCTTTAGCTTGTTGACATCTTAGTTAGCTAAGCTCACTAAATATCTTTCCCTTTTTTGTTGCATAGGTGAACATGGTGGATGCTCATTACGTGAATTCTAGATAACTCACTAGGTGTACTAGGCTCTCGCATGGTACCTTAAGCACTTGGTTAGTGTAGGCCTTTATCATACTAAGCCTCTAAACAACTAGTTTTACTAGGCTCCCACTTGCCATCTTGATCTAATAGGCTCACCTAGATCACTAAGGTATTAAGCTTTACCCATCTAACCTACCAAAGATGTATTAAGCTTTGGCTTGTACCTCGAGTCACAACAGGACTACGCCACAATAGCACTAAGCCTTCATCAATGGTACTCTATTATCCACCATTACTTGGTTCACCTTATTATGGTATGATTTACCTTTGATGGACTTATTTCACTAAGTTTTAAAGAACTCATCTTGAACACTAGGGTTTTGCATTGGTATCTTAAGCCCTAATGTGGTGGAACAAGGTCCCTGTATCTTGAATTACTTAACTTGTAGGCTTTTAAGGACTATGATCCTACTTAGTTATAATTGGCTAACAATTACTCGTAGGTAAATTTTGAACAATTTACGTGCAACTAGTTACTTAGCCTACCCTACAAGAAGATATGCATGCTTTTGTCCTAGCAATACAAATCAAATAACCAAATCGATTAAAGAAAACATTACTCAAGCATTCCTTTTCAAACATACTTAAAAACATGCCAAGATAGTAAAACACTAGTTACTTCAACTTCAAGAAATAGTTATTGCACACTCTTTGACAATAACATGTACCCAAAAGTAATTCAATGGTCTAACACCACAATAACATGTACCCAAAAGTAATTCAATGGTCTAACACCACAATGTATCCTAATAGAGATAGTGCTTTAATACACAAGGTACCATATATACAAGGAAAAATACTACTAAGATCATATACTTGAGCTCCTACCTTTGAGCTATTAAGCTCCAAGTTCAAATCTCTCACTTGTCCTTGTGCAACACTAAGCCTCTAGACTGTCAAGGCACAAACACTTAGTTAGTGCAAAAATTAGCTTAAAAGTAACTTAGGAGCACATGTTAGTATTTGTGCCCAAAAGTCAATCATGAGATGATTGTATTTTGCACATTGAGTCATGATATTTTATTAAGGCATTAATCCAGTAATTATGTTTGTTGTTTTGTTTCTACGTAACATAATAAACATAATTATAACCTTAGAATAATGATAATCTTAAATGTCCTTGGTCTAGTATTATCATGGAGAGGGTTACAAATACATAACGACTAGCATATGTGGAGACTAATATGAGATATGTAGTCTACATATGGGTACAAGTTGGAAAACTTGTGTACTGGACTGACCCACCATGAGAACGCTACATGGATCGTTATATGAGTGTCATAAGTGATTCTCATAGTGATCATAGTATATGTAGTCCTTTGACCCGAGATCAACAAAGTTCCCTACATGTGAGTCACATACTTTGATACTTACCTTTGTTACTCTTAACTAAGTGAACTTGAAGGAGGCCATTGGGTATGTCACATATCATGCGGAGAGTTTTGTATGATCAAGATGGGATTTGTCCCTCCTATGTAACGAGAGTGATATCTTCGGGCCCCTTGATAGAGTGAGACTAACAAAATACATGACCATGCTCGGATGAGTTGATATATGATATGAATGACATCAATTTAAGTTAGTCTACTTGGTAATCAAAAAATAAACGATTGGGCTATACGAGACTGACACATTCCATGTCTCGTGCTTAGTCTTGATATCTTGGACAAAGGGACAATGGCATATACGGATAATGATCATAAAGGTTTAGTCGAATCACCGACAATCTTGTCACTTGGGTAGCAATTACGTGTTGCTAGACACCGCTTATTGCTTATGATCATAAATGTGATTTATGATCATTGCCAACGTGGTAAGAGCCTATTAGGTTGCGCACATAAAGCCTATTTGGATTATTTGGGTGCATGGGCTAATTTATTCGGGTTATGGTTTCATGATAATTTCGTGTCAATAATTGGCCCAAAAGTTAAGCCATTATTATGCCTGAAATTAAAGCCTAATTGGATTAGGTCTTTGAAACCCATTAGGCCTGGAAGTTGAGTCTCACTATAAATACATCATATAGTGAGAAATTCACAGCTTTGCCGTAGCCTTCCAAAAGTGACAGCCAAACTCTTCTCTTGCTATTCCTTGGATGACGCAAGCTAGCACTACAAGCGTAAGAGAAACGTATCTACTGGGACGTGGTGGAGGCGTGGTGATCCCGAGAGGCTCGTGTGGATACCATAGAGAGCTTGAACACGTCAACTGTTCAGGTTTGTGATTCAACTCAACAGTTGGGTGAAAGATCTCAACCGAAATTATGTATGAAAATTTTTGAACACTCAGTTTACCCCATTTCACTTGAATCCTAGAGGATTTTGATTATATTTTGCTGTTCTTGTTTGACTCCTTAAACCTTATAGCACAAAGTTCCAAGCAAGATAAGTACTTGATCCTAAGAGGTTCGTGTGAATACCATAGAGAGCTTGAACATATCAACTGTTCAGGTTTTATGATTCGACTCAACAGTTGGGTGAAAGATCTTAACCAAAATTAGGTATGAAAATTTTTGAACACCCGGTTTACCCCGCTTTACTTGGATCCTAGAGAGTTTCGGTTATATTCCACTGCTCTTGTTTGGCTCCCGAAGCCCTACAACACAAAGTTCCAAGCAAGATAAGTACCTGAAAAATGACAAACTTAGCCATAATTATCCCCTTAGTTGTTAGGCCCGACATTAGATCATGCACAAATAAGCCTAAGGGAGTGAGTACATTATCGTACTTAATAAGGGTCTCTTGGGGTACCTATAAAGAAGATAACAAGCAAGTACGCAAATGGGGTATACAAATAAGTAACAACCAACCAATGATTAACAAACCAAAAATATACTAAATATGTAATTCATGAATATATGATATACAACATGCACAATCCATGTGACTTCTTACACCCTAGGTGCCTTATTCTTATTGTGAGCTTAAATGGCAGAGGTACTTGAGACATGAGTCCACATATCCTGAATCCTTTACCTTTCTTAAGTCCTACTTATGGGTCCTAATTTAAGTTATCACCTCCTCTCAAATATTGCCCGTCTTTCCCGTAACTTATTGTGCAAGGTAGCAATCTTATGTGGTTCAACTTGCCAAGCTTTTAGAGGTTAGCTTAGGGCTCCTTAATGGCTTACTTACCAAACCATAAGGTTTGGTTAGGATCCTCTTAGGTTTCCTCTTCATTACCCAAAGGTCTAAGACCTCTCACTTAGGCCAACGAAGACCTTGAAACTTAATCCCCCTAGTGCTCTCAAAACAACTTAAGCACTTTAACCCCCTTAGCCACATTTCCTTACCCTATATTAACCACATCACCTAGCCACCATCTAAAAAACGTATAATTCCTAACTTAGGAATGAGTTCTAGAGCCAAGCAAAGCTATGGAACATCTTAGAATAGCCTAGGGATTATAATCGAAAGATTGAAACATTATTAAGGTGCCTTGAGCATAAGGGGCTTGGGCCTTGGCAACACGGCACCAAAGGTGTCAACAAAGCAAACAAATCCCTGGTCACCTCAAGAACCATTGGTGATGCATCCCCAATGGGCCTGTTTAGTTTTTCGTGCCCTTGTGTTATCTTGCACAAATCTTTCTTAATCTTTCAATCCCCAAAGCCAATCCAAAAGGGTCTTATTTATACTTCATTCCCATATTTAATACTACATTTCTATGCATTATATGAGCTAATTAACTTAAAACCTTACCTCAAATTCAGCTACAAAGCAATAACAAAAAAACAAGCACCACAAGCACATTTGAGCTTAATTTAGCTCTCTTGAGTTCCATACCTAAACCAATGTGATATGGTACCACAAACTTGAAATCAAGACCATTTATAGCTACTAAATCAAATTAGAACCAACTTAATCCAAGCCAAGAAGCTTACTTTAGGTTTTATGCCCAAAACATACAACAAAGAGCTTAAATGAAGCAACTATACCACAAATGAGCTACAGGCTTCTTGATTTCAGTTTGGGACCTTTAAATTTGCTAGAAATTTATGAAATTTGTAAGGTTTGTAGTAGGCAAGATGCTAGAGAAAGAGTATCATGAAACTCCAAAGAGAAAGAAATGAGAATAGTGGTCAACTTTTTGCTAAAATATCCTAACAACTCCACCAAAGCTCACTTCTAGCTTTCTTGCCTCTTGGCAAAGTCTTTTTTGTTTCAATTTGGCCACCAGTCCCACACTCATAATCGTCCCTCCTTGTCCACAAAGATTATTTTAATGCTCCTATACTTAGCCTCTTAGACACATAAGTCACTTATGACATAAATGGTTCATTTGAACACGGTGAAATTTTTTGCACATTTTCTTCAAATAGTGGTTCTGCTAGCTAGAATAACTCATGGTCTTAAATTTAATTAGTAAAAAATCAGTACATGAACCTAATTCCATCATAATTATGGTCATGAACTCACTTAGTTCAAAATTATCATTTTGCCTTCATGATCTTTGGGTGTCAAATCATACTTAGGAACTCATTTTTACTTTACTTAGCTTGTCTTTATTTCTTAATAGGATACTAATTTGAGGAATTTAGTAAAAAAAAAATTAAATAAAACATTAATTACTAGGTCAAAGCTAGTCATTAACTAGGAAAGTTGTCACATGTTCCCCTTCTTTAGAAATTTGGTGTCTCAAATTCTGACTGAACTGAGCAAACTCACTTGGATATTGCTTTTGCAAATCTTGCTCAGTGTTCCAAGTGGCCTCTTCCTCACCATGGTTAGATCATAGTTCCTTGGCCATTGGAATCCACTTTCTTCTTAGTTTATTTACTTGATGATCAAGAAATTTAATAAGGTGCTCTTTATAACTTGCCTGGGGTTCACAACACATTTTCTTAGGGAACTTACATTGAAGACATTGTGAATATGGACCAAACTTGGTAGCAAAGCCAATCGATAAGTGACTTTTCCCACCCTTTTGAGGATTTTAAATCAATGTATCTTGGAGCTAACTTAACCCTTTGGCTAAATCTACACCCTTTATCGGGGAAACCTTAAGGAGCACTTTATCTTTTACATCAAACTATAAGTCCTTTGTCTGCACATTGGCATACTTGGCTTACCGGTCTGAGGCAGCCTTGACCCTTGCTTAGATTAACTTAATCTTTGCCATGGTCTTGGCAATGATTTCTGGGCCAACAATAACTTCATCTGCCTTATCTTCCCAACAATGAGGCATTACATAGTGTTGCACATATAGAGCTTCATAGGGCACCATCTTAATAACTTCTTGATATTTCTTGTTATAAGCAAATTGAATCAATGGCAGTTGTTGGTCCCAATCCTTTCTAGAATTTATCACAAAACTTCTCAACATGTCCTCCAAGGTCTGGATCACCTACTCAGTTTGCTCATCGGCCTAATGATGATAAGCATTACTTAGTCTCACAGTGAAGCCCATAGGCTTTTGAAAGGCCCTCCAGACTCTTAAGAAAAAAATAGCAATCTCTATCAAATATAAACTAATCGAGGATTCTATTGAGCCTCACCACTTCCCGAATATATAATTATGACAACTTCTCCATAGTGTAAGTAATCTTAATGGGGAAAAAGTGTGCAGACTTTGTGAACCTATCCACCACCCAAATTGAATCATACTGACTCCTTGTATTGAGCAACCCAGCATAAAAGTCTATGGTGATGGATCCCCACTTTCTTTCTGGTAGGGGTAAACTTTGCAACATTCCTAATGGCCTTTAGTGCTCTGCCTTAACCATTTGACCAATGAGCCATATAGACTAATATTTATATATGTCCCTATTAAACTTTGGCCACCATAATTAAGTCCTAAGGTCATGGTACATCTTATTTACACCAGGGTGAACATTAAGCTTACTTGTATGCACCTTTTGCAACATTTATTGCCTTAGGTCACTTGGCAAATAGAGCTAGTTGTCATAGTAAAATAGCTCATCCTTGTACTAAATTTTTTTCAGTAAAGTACCATGCTTTTCCTCCTTAAAAATTTTCTTCAAGTTTGATTCCTTGTTTTGAGCTTCCTTAACATTAGCTAGCCACGCTGGCTAAATCTCAAGGAGCTTGACTTAAGCCAATTCCCAATCTCACCAAGTTTTACACAAACTCAATAATTGTTCCACATTGGAACCTTCTAAGCTACTAGCTGCTTGATCCTTGGAAAAAATCACCCCAGAATACTTATGGCTCAAGGCATCGGTAACTACATTGCCCTTACCTGAATAGTAATCTATCGATCAATCATAATACTTGATATTTTTAATCCACCTTCTCGGCCTCATGTTCAGGTCCCTCCAGGTAAACATATACTTTAGACTTTTATGTTTGTAAAGATCTTAAAGGACCTTTCTATAAAACATTGTCTCTAGAGCTTTAAAGCAAATACAACGGCTACCAACTCAAGATCATGCACTGGGTAGTTCACTTCATTAAGCCTTAATTGCTTAGACCCATATACAATCACTTGCTTATCCTATACCAACACACATCCTAATCTTGACCTAGATACATCGGTATAAATCACAAAAGTCTTATGTGGATCTGGTGGGATTAAGATAGGAGAAGAAGTTAACCTTTTCTTGAGCTTCTAGAAACTCTCTTCACACTCAGAAGTCCAAATGAAATTTTATGCCTTCTTTGTGAATGTAGTCAACAATAAAGCTATCATAGAGAATTTTTTTAATGAATTTTCTATAATAACCTGCCAATCCCAAGAAACTTTAGATTTCACTTGCGATGGTTGGGCATGTCCACTCCATCATTGCCTTTACTTTTTCTGGGTTGACACTTAATCCTAGAGCATTTATGGTGTGCCAGAAGAATGGAATGTCACTTGCCCAAATTTAGCACCTTGATAGTTTTGCATAATATTGATTGTCTTTAACCACTTACAAAACTGCATTTAAATGTTCTTCCTATTCTTGGAGAGTCTTAAGAGTGCACTAATATATCATCAATGAATACCTCAACAAATTGATTTAAGTGGGGCCTAAAAATTCTATTCATGTCATCCATGAACAATATCGAAGCATTAGTCACTCCAAAATGCATAACTGTATACTCATAATGTCTATACCTAGTCCTGAAAGCAATCTTTAGGATATCTTCTTCCCTTACCCTTATCTGGAAATATCCAGACCTTAGGTTTATTTTGGAAAGACCTTTGTCCTTTTAACCTATCAAGTACGTCATTGATTTTGGGTAGTGGTATCTATTCTTTATAGTTACTAATTCAATTTCCTATAGTCTATGCACAAACGTAAAGTTCCATTTTTCTTCCTCACAAATAACACTAGGGCACCCCATGGGGAAACACTTGGCTTTTAAAAGCCTTTTTCAAGAAACTCTTCTAACTACTTTTTTTTTTCTAATCCATTTTAGGTGTTGACATTTGATATGGGGTTATGGAAATTGGTTCTACCCCAAGCTATAAGTGTATAGAGAATTCAATTCCCTTTTATAGAGATAACCTTGGTTGATCTATAAAAAATACTTCTAGGAACAGATTAACTATCACCTTAAGTTGCTCCTCAACTGCCACCCTATTTAGTAAGTAATATTCTTCTTTACTCAAAATGGGAATGGACTCCATCAACTTGAGGTGCAAGCACTTGGCACTAATTGCCAAATCACTTGTGCAAGTGACACTTACACTTGAGGCATCTTTAAGGGTGGCCTTACAACACTCACAATTGATTTGGGCCTTATGCCTCCTAAACCAATCCATCCTGAAGGCAACATCATATGGGATCGAGGCTATAACCAAAAGTTACATAAAAACCTATGAACTTTTAATTCTAAAAGATACCCCTTAACCATTTCATTGGTGACGATAATGTTTTTCCTGATAGTTCTAATAAACCGTACCTCATCTATCAAAGTTCTTTGCAATCCCAACTTAACAACCATGCTTAAATAAATAATAGAAATAGCCGTGTCAAACAAATCTTAATGTTACTATCTTGAATATTAAGGTTACCTTGCATAGCTCTCAGCTCCCTAGGTGTTTGGCCCATCAAAATAAAAACATGTGGCTACATAAGGGCTCTTAGGTCTATTTTTGGCTCCTGATGCTCTAGCCTTTCCTCATCCTTGTTCTTGCCGAATCCTTGGGCATTCCCTAGCCTAATATCTAGGCTAATGGCATTAATTACAGAAGTTACTCCTGAGGGTGCAAGGTTTGTTACCATGGAATTCTTAACACTGTAGGCAATGCTCTTTCCTATTCTTCTTGCTTTTCTTAGAGGGACCTTGGCCTCCTTCTGAGTTAGGCCTCTTTTCCGATAACCTCAAATGCATCGAGGCCATTGGCTCATAGGCCTTATCCTTGGGTTCTCTTTTTTATAACTCCCTTTCCAATGCTAAGGCCATTTGGATGGCCTCATGATATGTCCAAATTTTGAAAACAACCAAGAAGCTCCTTCACTCTGCCTTAAGTCCACGAACAAACTTCTTTGCCTTTATTTCATTTTTTTCATCCATACGAGGAGCATACCAGAAAAAAGAACTAAACTTTCCCTTATACTCATGGGCCATCATATTCCCTGAGCTAACTCATCAAATTGTATTCTCTTTCGATCTTAGGTGGCCTCACTATTGAATTTATCCCAAAATTCCTTCTCAAAATCGGTCAACTTAAACTCCTTAAGCCTTTGTCCAGGTCGGCTCTATATATATATGCATATTTGTGTGGTATCTATGTGTGTGTGTGTGTGTGTGTATGTGTGTGCGCGCGCGGGCCTTACCTTTCAATAAGAAACGTACCAAATCCACCCTAGCCTTGTCATCCATCTTCAACTTCTTGAATGTTTTATTTATCATGCACAACTAACTTTCAGCCGCATCAAAATCACTCATGCCATTAAACTTGGGAGTTTTAAGGTTTTGGCATATGGAGATAAGCCTCATGTAGTTTGAAATAATGGGTCTCTTTTTTCTCCTATAGGGGTAAATATCTTCTTTATCCTCCTCATGGTCTATTTGAATACGTTCTTGCACTTGCTCTGGACCTTAAACTTGCCTTTAGGGTGGGGGATTTCTCCTTTAACCTTGGTGCACTGGTAGGCTGTGCTACACTTCAGCCCTTATCCCATTAGGTTCCTTTAAGATCTCTCTTCCATTCAAAGGTTGAGCATGTTCCTCAAGTAGGATAGCCATGCCATGCAGCATCTAGTCCATGAAATCATTAAGCTTATGCAATAAGGCCACCACCTCTCTCATACCCACCCCATTAGGGTCACTTGTTCCCCCACCAAGAACTTGAGCCTCAGTAACATAACCTAACCGAGTGTTCACCAGGATACCTGTAACCAAAGCTAGAAAACCACACCTAGAGAAACTTATAAGCAGTACTAACTACACTTAGCATAAGGAATACTTAGATCTTAATTCACCCATTGCCTCTACTAGGACCATTAACCTACTTTGATATCAAAATATGGTGAAACAAGGTCCCTAAATTACTTAATTTTTAAGCTCTTAGGGACTGTGATCTCACTTAGATATAATTGGCTAACTATTACTCATTGGTAACTTAAAACAATTTATGTGCAACTAGTTACTTAGCCTACCCTACAAGAAAATATATATATATTTGTGCTGACAATGCAAATCAAATAAGCAAATAAATTAAAGAAAATATCACTTGAGCATCCATTTCAAAACATACTTAAAAACCTGCCAAGACGATAAAACATTAGTTACTTCAACTTTAAGTAATAATGAGTGCACACTATTTGGCACTAGCACACACCCAAAAGTAACTCAATAGTCTAACACCATAATGTATCCTAATATAGGCAATTTCTTAGTACACAAGGTACCATATATGCAAAATACTACCAAGATCATCTACTAGAGTTCCCATCTTTAAGCTATCAAGCTCCAAGTGAAAAGCCTTCACTTGTCCTTATGCAACACTTAGACTCTAGATTGTCAAGGCACAAACGCTTTGTTAGTACACAACTTAGCTTACAAGTAACTTAGGAACACAAGGATCCAAGCAAGATAAATACCCATAAAAAAAAATAAAGATATTTCACCATAACTATCCCTTTAGTTGTTAGGCCCAACATTAGATCTTGCACAAATAAGCGTAAGAGAGTGAGTATATTATCATACTCAGTAATTCTTGGGGTACCTACAAAGAAGATAACAAGCAAGCATGAAAATATGGCATACAAACAAACAACAAGCAACCAAAAACATACTAAATATGCAATTCATGAATGTATGATATGCAATATGCACAATCCTTGGGACTTCTTACACCTTAGGTGCCTTATTTTTTTTTCATAATATCACATGATAAAGGTACTTAAGATACTAGACCATGTATCCCAAATCCTTTACCTCCCTTAAGCCACACTTATAGGTCTTAGAGTAGGTCGTCACCTCCTCTCAAATATTGCTCGTCTTTCCTTAACTTATTGCACAAGGTAGCCATCTTATATGATTCAACTTGTCAAACTCTTGGAGCTTAGCTTAGGGTTTTTTAATTGCTTACTTACCAAACCACAAGGTTTGGTTGGGATCCTCTTAGGTTTCCTCTTCATTGCCCGAAAGTCTAAGACCTCTTACTTTGGCCAATGAAGACTCTGAAACCTACCTTAATCTATTTAGTGCTCTTTTAACAACCTGAACACTTTAACCCTTTTAGCCACTCTTTTTTACCCTACTTTAACCACATTATTTAGCCACCAACTAAATAATGTAGAATTCCCAAATTATAAATAATTTATAAACCCAACCAAAGCTACATAACATCTTAGAATAGCCTATAGATGATAACCAAGAAATTGAGACATTCTTAGGGTGCCTTGAGCTTACGAGGCTTAGGCCTTAGTGATGTGGCGCCAAAGGCGTCACCAAAGGCAACAACTCCCTGGTTGCCTGGAGCATCCTTGATGATGCGTTCTCACCATTGGTGATATGTCCCTAATGGTCTGTGCAGTACTCTGTGCTTTTGTGCTATCTTCTGTGCTTTTCAGCTCAACTTAGCTGCCTTGAGTTCCAGACCTAAAACCAATATAATATGGCACCATGAACTTAAAATCAAGGGCATTTATAGCTAATCAATCAAATTAGGCCTAGCTCAATCCAAGCCAAGAAGCTTACCTTAGGGTTTATGCCCAAAACATGTAATAAAAAGCTCAAATGAAGCAAATGCACCAAGAATGAGCTAGAGGCTTTTTTATTTCACTTTGGGACCTTCAAATTTGCTAGAAATTTATGGGATTTGTAAGGTTTGTAGTAGACGAGCTACTAGAGAGAGAAATCCATGGAAATCCAAAGAAAAATAAATGAGAATGGTGGTTAACTTTTTGCTAAAATATCCTAATAACTCTATTAAAGCTCACTTCTTGCTTTCTTGCCTCTTGGCCCTCAAACTCTCTTTCGTTTCAATTTGGCCACTAGTCTCACACTCAAAACTGCCTCTCCTTGGTCCCAAAGAGTGTTTTTATGCCTCCTACACTTAGCCTCTTAAACGCATAAGTCACTTAAGACATGAATGACTCATTTGAACGTGGTGAGATTTTTACACTTTTTCTTCAAATGGTGGTTCTAATAGCTAAAATAACTCATGCTCTTAATTTAATTAGCAAAAAATCCTTACATGACCCTAATTCCATCATAATTATGGTCACGCCACTTACTTGGGTCAAAATTACCATTTTAACCTGTTGATTTTTAGGTGCTAAATCACACTTAGTAACTCATCTTTACTTTACTTAGCTTATCTTTCTTGCTTAATAAGATGCTAATTTGAGGCATTTAAATAAAAACCCTTAAATAAAACATTACTTACCGGGGGAAAGCTAGTTGTTGACAAGGAAAGTTGTCATAGCTAAGGCCCGACTAAGCCATTAATGCTTACTAAATCCTCCTAGCATGCCTAATGGTCTTTATTGTGATGCTTGTCACCTCTACAAGCTTGAAGTCAAACTAGCTCCTCCTAGGGTCAAACTTGGATCCTTAAAGATTTGTTAAATTCTCATAGCTTCGAGGAGAACTTTAGGAGTCCAGAGACACCATTGACTTTCTTTTACCCTTAGGCACTCTAGGCATACCCCAAGCTCCTCCATGGAAGCCTCCTTTGCATGACCCAAAATGGCACATATTTAGGCCTGTGACATTGTAGTCTTAGTGGTGCTGTAGCCCCACAAGCAAACGATGATGCCTGTTCTTTGGTGTTCCTGCACCGCAGCTCTAGGTGGCTCTACAGTGCTGGGCACCCAAGCCCTGCTGCACATCTTTGCCTCTGTAGCTACTATGAGGGCTCCAAATGCAACCAAACTTGCATACCAAGATAAGCTCTAGATTTGTTTAGCTACTACCATAGGCCCATTCCATGCTAAACTAACAAAGCAACAAGTGTTCAATTCTTCTATACAATAGCTTGATTCTATCTAGGTCATCATAAGTAATATCTACCACAACCTATGTATATCCCCTAAACCACTTGAAACCACAAGCTAGCAAGCTAAGATATGCACCAAATGAGTATGTAAACCAAATCCCTTACCTCGATCGAAGAAAACTAGCAAGTAATCAGGCACCACATAGCCACAAAGGTTCCACTAGGCTATTTCTATGGTTCCAAGCAAAATCTAACTCGCAAGGCACGAATTCAAGCTCAACCAAGCTAGAATCAAGCTTGTATAGCCTCAAGAAGCCAATACTAAATAAAAAACAAAGAGGGCAAATCGTACCTAAGCTCACTAAGCGTGAAAAATGCCATCCAACGCTCACTATACCAAAACCATGTAAGAGAAAGCTTTTTCATGCTTGTATACCTCATGGGGCTTTGATTTCTATCAAGAATTGAAGGGAAATTGGAGATTTGGCCATGGATTTTGAGGGAAAAGAAGAGCTATGGGTTTGAGAAGTCAGAGACAATAAATAGTACCTCCCAAACCCTTCAAAATGGTTTAAAAGTCTTAACGTTTCATGACTTTCCTCCAAATTTTAATTTTTTGTCAAAAAGACCTCATTTTCAAATAGTGACACTAGCTGAGACAATTTTGTCCCAAAGTTTGGTTTTGTGTCACCTAGGTCCAAAAAAACTACTTTTGAGTTTTAAAACCAAACATATCACGTCAGGGTTCAAAATGACCACTTTGCCTCTAGTGACACTTAGTTGCCAAAATAACCTAGGAATTATCAACCTTTTAAACACTTACTTGATTTGCTTATTCAAGTTAAATGAGGCATTAAACTAGGGATTTTGACAAACCAATTCCTTTTAACTTAAGTTAACTTAATCTAAAATGACTTATTTTACTTTTACATGCTTCAAACAAATTTCATTTAAAATTCGATATTATGTAGATACTATTATCCACTTGAAAGTGAATTTTCATGATGTTATTAAGTTTTTGTGAATTTTTCTTTTTTAATGCTTAAAGCTAGAAAAATTTATTTAAAAAATTAGTAAAAGTATAAAAACTGTATCTTTAATGGATTATTACACTTACATAATATTATTTTTTAAATAAAATTAGTTTTGGGTAGAAATATATGAAAATAAAAATAAGTCATTTTGGATTAAGTTGAAATGAATTGGCTTTAAAAGTGTAACCTGACCATTGAAGGTCAATTGCCCGGAGGGCTACAACATTTTCCCCAGTTTGGAAAATTTAGTCCTTTGAATTAAATCTCCTCACATTGGTTGAAACCTAGTATATAGTGCCCACATATCTTAACTAAACCTACAAAGGGATGTTAATTCTGATACATCCCACTTGGTACTTGCCTACCTAACTTGCTCAACTAATACCCCTTGGCTTTCAAGTCGGGCTCTCACTTGTATAGGTATTATAATCAATGCTATACTTTGTCTTCATGCCTAAAGGCACACCAACGACAATTACTCATAGTTCTCCCCACCTTAGCGCTGCTTCCTCTTTGAAGACTATGGCATGGTACCCTACTATCCTCAACATATAGACACTACTGAAGGATCTTCAGTAGCTTAACTCTATCCCTGTAAGTCCAAAGACGCACAACCTCTTATTACTTCCCTTGGTGCCAAAACCTCCTAGTGCAAGTTAGCTTAACAAGTCTAAAACTTATCCCCTAGTAATTGTACCAGAAAAGTTTTAACCTAGGTCTAGCACCTAATTCTTCTGTACCAAAACCCCTTAGTACAAGATAGCTTAACAAGGATGGAATTTCTCCACTAACTTATGCATTGATAGTTCTTCACCATAGGCTTGGTACTCGGTACTCTTGACGACCACTAGAGTAAGTATGTTAATAATGTACTATGGCTTTGCCACAATACACCCTTAGCACCTAAAGGCATACTCTGGTCCATGTTGTGCTATACTATAGGGCTCTTCTGAACATATGGTTTATCGAGAATTATAAGTCCCGACGTACCCTAGAGTACTAGAGTATAAGTCTTTGATGCTCCCATCCAACGGCCTTTACGCTTCAGGCATTATATGCATCATGCGAGATATGTATGCACCACCTAAGCATATCAATCCTACCATCATTGCTATTCAAGAGTCCTTTACACCTGTATTCCTACTAAATAAAATTTCTCTAACTTATGCACCAGTACCTCCAAGTAGCTTGTAGCCTTAGGGCTTCACTTGTATCCCTTGGCTCCGATGTCCTAACATTAAGTATGATTCTACTAGCATGCTATCTAAACCAAAGGTCCACTCAGATTATGCTTGGTGTATGAAACCTACACACTAATGGGCTATTTGTTTTTAATTAATGGCAATTAATTGAGCTACATTTTTGCGGGTATGAGGTGGGTCTAAAATGGGTTAAGAGGATTAGCATGTTAAGTTCAAAATTAGGGCATAAAGTTGGTTTTATTTACACCTATATGCCCTGGTTAAACCGTAACTTTGCTTTTCTCCCCTCTCCTACTCAAATAGATTTGTGAATTGTTGTTGTTTGTTGACCACCTGATTAAGCTCTGCCAGCGTCCTTGACCTAGAATCTATTTATTTTCATCTGTCCTTCATCACCAAAGCATGTTCTACCTCTCAAATCTAGGGTGGAGGCTTTTGTTCTCAAGTGTAGCTTGAATGTCACCTATAGGGAAAAGAAAACCGAGGGCCTTATTTTGTTAAAACAAGCCACGACCTTCCTTTAGTTCTCCACTACTGTGGCATGAGGATGAGATTGGTATCTCAATGAAGGGCATCAAAATTGCTGGCCATCGACTTTATTTGGACATGTGAGCCACCTTTCTGATGGATCCCAAGGTTTTAGATGAGATTAATTTATGGAGGAACCTAGATTTGATGATAGTGACTAATTGATGGTGGAGTGTGAAACATGGAGGGATGGAGGAGATATGAGAATGACGAGTGGTGCGAGATGGCATTATCTTGTAAATAACCTTAACTTCAACTTTGTTTTTATTTCAAAACTTTGACCCACACATGCCTAGTCAAATAATGGGGTTGCATTAATTGGAAACAGGTGAAATGAATTGCCCCTAAGTCCTTTTCCAGACCTGCAATTAAAGCCTTACTCACCAAACATATTGAATTAACTCCTCGAGTGTGTCCTTAGCACACTTGCTCCTCAACCACCACTGCTTACCTTATACTTGAAGAACTTATGGGGCTCCCAGCCTAGTAGCAATGTACTATTCGATGCTGGGCCACCTTAGGCTTCTTCTACTTGTCAGTCGATTGGACACTTAGGACCATACACTAGGCTCCATATTCCTCCAATCTCGACTGCTCCCTAGGCGTTTCAGCCCCTCATTACCACCAATTACCTTAGTGCCTTCATGTAATTATTAATTACTTAGTTTGATTATAATCACAGATGGACTGCCTTCATTGCCTACAAATGACTACCATACCATGAACTACACTGTACCAACCTCTTATTAGAATAATGTGTGGATGCGATCTATTGTAACCACCTAACCTTCCTAGGTAGGCGAATTGATTTCATGACTTGTCTTAGCTCACTATCTGGAGGTAGTTAGCCATGAAAAACCCTTCAGGTGGCTCAGCTACTACAACTTCACCTAGTGCATTAAAGTATTTTCCTATACATCTTAAGATAGGTATTATCCCTTGGAGTTGCAGGTCTTAACCGTTAGCCCCTTATCAATCCTGCAAGTCACCGACCCTTCCTTCATAATGCACTAGGGTTTAGTAAAACTTGCACTTACTTTATGCTCTTTACTAGCTTAACTCGATCTTCTCCGACTAGGGTTCAACCTTTCACTTTTCCCTACTCTGGTGAATGCCCACAACTCTTGGAGTCACAACTTAGACACTTGAACACATTTTACCTATATTAGACTTGGCATTTTTAAACTACTAAGTGAATCACTTAGATAGGTGAGAGATTCCACTATGATTATTCCAAGCCATCTTTTGACCGATCATAGTTAACTCTTCCTCATGGGCCTACCCAGCTCTACCATGAAGGGTCTAAGCAAAGCTTACTCTTTTTGACATTACTATGCCATTCCCGACCTGCAGCTTAACTTTTTACTAACTTACTGGCATTAAAGGCAACCAACATCTACCACAATTTCCTAAGTTCCATTTGGGGACTTAGTCCTTCACCTACTTGGCTAGCCTCACTAAACGAGCACATTTCTTCCCACAAGTCATCTTGGTAGTCCTCGACTCTACTTAACCACGGGATGGTGACTATGAATCATAAGTTATCCCTTGATCCATGGCAGTCGTTTCTATTGCTCGGATTCACAAAGGTGGGAGGATGTGGCTAGTGGATGTTGGTTGAGAGAGAAAGGTCTTTCGAGTTCACAAGCTGGGAGAATAAAGTCAAATAGGTGGTAGAGAAATATAAATTGAACAAAAACAAGAGTCAATTATGAGACTAGTTGTCTTATCCTATGCAAATATCTAACACTTTCCTCTAATAATGAGAACTCATTAAAGTCGTTAAACTTAAACAAATTGGCTTTAAGATTGATCATTTTTTGAAACAAACTTTTCTTATTTACAAATAAATTATTTGGTAACTATCTTTAATAAACTTCAAATTTGTAAAATAATTTTCTAATAGTTAATGA
Source organism: Aquilaria sinensis (assembly GCA_005392925.1). Lineage (NCBI taxonomy): Eukaryota > Viridiplantae > Streptophyta > Magnoliopsida > Malvales > Thymelaeaceae > Aquilaria > Aquilaria sinensis. The sequence continues at coordinate 91,083 of SMDT01002134.1, forward strand.
ATTGTTTAAATTATCAATTTTTCTTCTTTTAAATTCTATTTCTATTTAGTAACCTTTGTAGCCAAAGGGATATCGCTTGTATGACCTTTGGAGTTGAGAGGGCCTAGTACCACCCTTGGAAAGCAACTCAGCTAACCTCGGACTGGGGACTAGCACCATCCTCAAACTAGTATAGGGCCAACCTCAGAAAAGGACCTGACACCATCATTGGGTGGCAGCCTAGCCAACCTAAAAAAAAGCAATCCACCACTCGCGGTAGCACCAAGGCCTCCCGAACACATTTTGGCCTTTAATAGGCCCCCTCAGCGACCTTGGAAGAAAACAATAAAAGCCTAGCCCCTAAGATCGCTAATAGGAACCTCCTACACACCCCTGACTGGATGTCTAAGCATAACTGCCTACAAATAGTTAGAGCACCTCTCCCCAAGGTATGGACCGAACATCTGTAGATCTGGTCTACCACGTGTCTCAATCTGCTTGTCTAGGGCAAAATGGCCTTCTCCTTAAAGCCTCATATAAATACACGAAAGCCTCCTAGATAATGCACATGAGAGACTTTCTTTCTGCCTACTACTCTAAAAGCTCCTCTCTCCCATACTAACTTAAGTGTCGGAGGTTCCTTCCTCAAAAAAACACTCTAAGGACCCTCCGACCTTTTTCTTCTAATGCTGCAGATACCATCCAAGCAAAGTATCTTTAGAGGTCACCATGTCCTACATCAAAGATCTCTTGGAGCATCATTTAGTGCCGACTGTAGGAAACCACTCTTAGGTTGCCGTTGTTGTGAGACTCGGCGTTATAAGGACAAAGGAATACCCAAGTCCCAGTCCACACCTAAGCCTCAAACAACAACAGATCCGCCACCTCTGGAGCTTCTTTGCCTAACAATGAAAGACCTCACAGTCACGATGGGCTTTCTATGCGACTTCCAGGGCTTCATCATCACCGAAATGACACAGCAATTCGACTAGCAATGGTTACAAGTTCATCAGCATGGGAGGACACCCTCTCTAGAAGTTCACTATGAGAAAGGTTGCCGGCCGCCTAAATAGAGTTCAGATAGTAGGGGCTTTCATGAGGAATCATCGACTAAGCATCTATCAACAGACTGACACACGACGGCGAGGTCAAGGGAGCAAAGGGTTTCACGACAGCAGAGCCCTTCTCCCTAGGGAACTTCTTCCCCTTGCCGATGAAGTTACTCGCCTAAGAGAAGACACCATAATAAAGTAACTTACTCTTCAAAACAGCTTCGTAAGAAAGTTTCCTTTGAAGTAACAGTATAATCCAAGACTTATTTCCATCTGTCTTTGGTTTAGGCATTGTGAGGTAGGTATTATGTTTCTTAATGACGCCTAATTCTTGAAGGACCTATTCAGTCATTAAATCCCATCTAATGAGAAATGGGTAAGGTGGGCATGAAGACACTTGATCATGCCAGTTACCCATTTCCCTAATACGGCTATCAAACTCATCAAATCGAGACTCTAGCTATTTGGTTAGAAGTTTTGATGGATCCATCACATCGATAGCCAAAGTTCTTGAAGTCCACTTCATTGGTTATGGCGGAATAGGGCCCTAGTGCCCTAATTTGCTAACACTGGTAGGCTCTTTGGGAACTATGTCCCACTTAGGTTTCAATTAGCTAGTTATTACTTATGAGGTATCTTAAATCATTACGTACAACTAGTTATTTAGCCTACCCTACATAGGAATTATGCATGCATTGTCTTGGCTATGCAATAGCAATAAATTAAAAAAACATTGAAAATAGTGTCATCGAAATTAATGAAAACACAATTCAAAACAAGCTAAGAAATAAAAACTTTAGTTGCTTTAACTTCAAGCAACAACTATGTGCATAAATCTCAAACTTATATGCACCCAAATGTAACCCTAATGTTATACACACCAATAGACATTAGTAGAGACAATCTCTTTGTATGAAAATACCATATATACAGAAGAAGAGACATTTATCTACTAAGATCCGTCCTTTGCTCTTCACCCAAGTAAGCTAGCTTCAAGTGATGAGCCACACTTTTCTTGTACTCACTTGGCCTCAAACTATAAGGCAAACACTTTGGTCAGTCCTAGCTTATACCGCAAGTAGCTTAGAAACTTAAAGTTTCCTACTTAGAGAATATCTTTAAACCAATAAAACTTAGCCTTAATAGTCGCTCCTTATCAACTGTTAAGCCTAACTAGCCCCTTTGATACCTACACAACACTTAAGGGGTGAGTACTCTAAAGTACTCAGTAAGGGATTTGATACCTGTAGGGGAAAACAAATGCAAGCATGCAAGGCATAACAAACATACATATATATAAATACCATACAGAACAAATCAAGCAAACAACATCACAACCAGAAACAAGAATAAGAAAAACAAACAATACACTTAATGAATGGATGGATGACTGAGTGAAATATGCACATGCAAATGTACTTAGGAATTCCTTACACCTATAGGTGCTAGACTTGCCGTGAGCTCTTATGACTGGGGTACTTGGATATTAGCCCTTGTATCCTATGCTAGCATTTAACCAACCCTATGACGTCCTCTTACGGGCGCTTTAGAGTAAGTCATCACTTACTCAACCTTTGCTTGCCTCTAACGAGTTACTTAGAGTAAGACACCACTTACTCCTTCTTTACCCGTCTCTTTCCTTAACTTATTGTGTAGGGTAACTGCCTTATGTAGTTCAATTTACCAAGCTCTTCAAGCTTAGTTTAGGGCTTTTTAGTGGCTTACTTACCAAACCTTAAGGTTTGGCTAGGATCCTATTAGGTTTCCTAATGATTGCCCAAGGGTCTAAGACCTCCCACTTGGGCCATCAAAAGTCTAAAACCTGACTTAATCCCCTTAATGCTCCACTAACAACTTGAGCACCTTAACTTCCATAACCACACCACTTAGCTACCACCTAAACAATGCATAATTCCCAACTTAGGAATGAGTTCTTGACCCAACCAAGGCTATGGAACATCTTAGAATGACATAGGGATGATAACTGAGAGATTGAGACATTCATAGGATGCCTTGAGCTTGAGAGGTTTAGGCCTTAGTGATGCTGCCGACAACGCGTAGCCAAGGGCATCAACTCTCGAGATCCTGGGAAGTTGTTGGCAATGTGTCACCATTAGGCATTGCCGTGAAGATGTGTTGCCAATGCTCTTCTAGCATTGCATGACTGTATGCAAACTTGCACGAAACTTGCTCAATCTTTCAATCCTAAAGGCCAATTCACATGGGTCTTGTTTTTACTTCATTCCCGCATGTAATACTACATTTTTATGCATTATTTGAGCTGAATTAAATCCTTTACCTCAAATCATCTTTAAAGCAAGAAGCAAGCAAAAAACACACTTGAGTTCCATGAAGTTCCTTTGAGCTCCAAGCTTGAAATTAACCAAATCGAACACCAAGGGCATGAAATTAAGATCATTTCTAATCATTTAACAAGCTTATAACTAACCTACAAGGATAAAACATTCTTATCTTTGGGTTTGAACAAAAAACTTACAAGAACAACTTTGAATGCACCAAATACACAAAAAATGAGCTAAAGGCTTATTGGGATGACTTTGGGACCTTCAATTTTCATGGAGTTTTGGGTGATTTGGGATCTTTGATAAGGAGGAGCTATGGAGGAGAGAGAGCCAAGAAAATGGAGTGAAGAAGATGATGAATAGTGTTATCCATCTTTTCTTACAATATCCAACTACTCCACTTAACCCAATTCTCTTCCACTTGTCAGGTTGGCCCTCAAACATAACTTTGATTCACTTAGGCCACTTAAACTCTTCCTATGCCAACATTCCTTGGTCCCATTGAAATGTTTTTCTTACCCAAGCACTTTGCCTTTAAGTCACTTAAGCCATTATAAGACATAATAACTCAATTTCTCACTTAGCGCATTTTTCACCCATAACTTTCATTTTTGGGTTCAAATGACTTAAAACATTTATGGTCTTAACTTACTTACCTCAAAACACTTGCATGAACCTAATTTCACAAAAATTATGGTCATGCCACTGACTTGGGTCAAAATTATGATTTTACCCTTTTTGCCATTTAGGTACCAATTACACTTTGGAACTCAACTTAACCTTGCTTAGCTTACTTTCCTTGCTTAATAGAACTTATTTGAGGAAAAATAACTTGGGATTTACTTATATTGGCATCCAAACTAGGGGAAATACTTAGAGAGCCTTTACATTGGCAGCTCTTTCCATTCTTCCGGTACTTTCATAAAGACGTACTTCTTCTGCCAACCTCTCTAACTATCCTTGGTGCTGAAGGTGAATGTATACTTTCTACTTCCAGTCCCTTGAGGCAACAAGAAATGAAATGACCCTTCAAAATAGGGTGAAGTTTATAGTATTGTATAAAAAAATGAAGTGGAGCACTACCTTAAAAACCCTACACATACACAGAAAGGCATTGAAGTATAAGTACGAGTTCAAGGGTAGTTGGGGGTAGCTGATTGATGGCAATGCCATGAAACTGGAAGAAATCAGAAACCATCTTTGGAGGGGGACACCGAAGGCCGGCTTTTAGCTGGGATTTAAAGACAATTATGAGGATGGTAACTTGGCTCACCACGTTTGGGAACCTTAGTCTTGACATAAGAAGGCAGGAAAAACTTTGTTTGCTACTTCTTCACCTTTTCCAAGGTGGCGCAGCTCAAATGAGCATCGAGAGAGGCCCAACTCTCTTTGGTAGCATTAACTTTGGCACTTCGAACTTCCATCCCAAAATCCTAAAGTTCTAACTTCGGAAGGAAAAAAATGAGAAAGAGGGAAGAAAAAAGCAACTTTGGTAAAGCACCCACCTATTTATAATCTGAGGAAGCTAACAATTGCTGCAAAAGACTGCCGAAAATCGCTTTACCGCGAGAAACTACCAAAAAGAAAGAGAAGATAAATAATAAGCAAATGAAGGAAAACAAAGAGCAGAATGAGAACTGAAAAACTTTTGCTGAGGATGGGGGAATATATAGCCCAAAGAAGGAAAATGATAGGATGCCATAATGACTGAGTACTGATGAAGAGATGTGACTGACGTAACCGATGTGAACAATAACCAATAAAATGGTGATATGTGTCACCAACTGCATAAAATGGGGGCACGCCTCCTAAGCTATCAAATTTGTAATGCATAAATTGAGGGAGCAGGTCTCCCTACCCTCAAAATTGTAGCAATTTTGGAGGGAATCGAGCTCCTTGCTAGGCAGGAAAAAACCCTAAGGAAAAAGTGTGATAAGCGAAGCTACCACGCTCGACCCATTGAATGTACATCTTCAAAGGTGTGGCGCCCGCAACAAACCAAAGAGGTGGCTACCTCTATCGTACCAAAGGTATGGTTTTCTAAAAAATGCATCAAAGGTAGAGTTCCCCTATTGAGCCAAAGGCATAGCTTCTGCTCTATCCAAGAGAGGGCATGTGATAGCCAAAAGGCTATCGCTTGTATGACCTTTGGAGTTGAGAGGGCATGGTACCACCCTCTAAAAGCAACTCAGCCAACCTCGGATTGGGGACCAGTACCACCCTCGAACTAGTATAGGGCCAACCTCGGAAAAAGACTTGACACCACCCTTGGGTGGCGGCCTAGCCAACCTTGGAAAAAGCAGTTTACCACTCTCGGTAGCACCAAGGTCTCCCAAACACGTTTTGGCCTTCAATAGGCCCCCTAGTGACCTCGGAAGAAAACGACAAAAGCCTAGCCCTTAGGATCGCTGACAGGAACCTCCCATACACCCCTGACCGGATGTTTGAGCATAACTGCCTACGGATAGCTGGAGCACCTCTCCTTGAGGTATGAACCGAACGTTTGCAGATTTGGCCAACCACGTGTCTCAATCTGCTTGACTAGGGCAAAACGACCTTCTCCTTAAAGCATATTATAAATACTCAAGAGACTCTTAGGTAACACACATAAGAGACTCTCTTTCTGCCTACTACTCTAAAAGCTTATCTCTCCCATACTAACTTAAGCGTCGAAGGTTCCTTCTCCGGAAAACACTCCGGGGACCCTATGACCCTCGTTCTTATAGTATTGCAGATACCATTTATGCAAAGTATCTTTGGAGGTTATCGTGTCATACATCGAAGATGTCTTGGAGCATCAACCTTCTTTCAATAAATATGAGACTAATTGTTAGTGCCTAACAAAGTTCCAGGAATGATTTATAAAAGTGAAAAAGGTTAAGACTTAAAGACAAAAGTTAAGGTGTAGGACTAAAATTGAACTTCCTCCGAGAACAAATAGTTAAGCACACCTGACGACTTCTCAATCCCCGCCTTCTCATAAAGAACGATTCATTGCCGTTGATTTCACTGCAACGAACGGCCAGAGCAGGAGCTCATTCTACGACGCGGATTGACTTTCTTAGCCGTTGATAAGGCTTTTAATCCGACGGACAAAATCAACCCGAGCAAATCTCCTCTCGCTATTCCCCTGCACTATATATTCAACACATCTCCATCTTTCCCAAACCACCTTCAGAAATTTTCAAATTCCGAGAGATTTCTGAAAGTTTGCGTCAAAATGTCCGGCCGAGGCAAGGGAGGCAAGGGTTTGGGCAAGGGAGGGGCGAAGAGGCACAGGAAGGTTCTAAGGGACAACATTCAGGGAATCACGAAACCCGCGATTCGTCGTCTGGCTCGCAGAGGCGGCGTCAAGCGTATCAGCGGTCTGATCTACGAGGAGACTAGAGGAGTTCTCAAGATCTTCCTGGAGAATGTGATTCGTGATGCTGTTACGTACACTGAGCACGCCAGAAGGAAGACGGTCACGGCCATGGATGTTGTCTATGCTTTGAAGAGGCAGGGGAGGACCCTTTATGGGTTTGGGGGTTAGTTTACGCTTGTTGGCTTTGGAGGTTGGGGTTTGGGGTTGATGCGTTTCTGTAATTGCTTCTGGGTTTGGTTTAAATGGTGGTTTTGTTGGTCTTTTGCAAGTTGTAGCTCCTGCTAGAAGCAATGAAATGTCGTCCGTTGAAAGTGTTGACCATGTGTTTGTAGATTTGATTGAATGCGTAGCTCTGGCTTGAAATTAAAGAAATCTGCGAGGCCAATTCAGAAAACTCATCAAGCTATACCTGTTTCGTGCTGTGCTTGTCTTTGCTTGTGTGCAGGTTGATTTGCTTGGAATTTGAGAGGCTAGATAAAGGAGAATTAAGGTAAATAGGGAATTAGAACGGTGAGCAGTTTTTAGAGGAATAAGTTTCTGTTGTTGAATGTCCTGGTCTTCCAAAAGATGCAGTGTCTGATGGTGGATTTTTACGTCAGATATGCTTTGATCAACTCCTGGGGGACTGCACATCTAATGAGCGGAAGGATACTGTAGCTCTACGGTTTTATTACCAGATGAGAACGGAATTGAAATCCAGAGTTAGCTTGACGAAGGTTCGGAAGGCATGAAGATGAGTCAGTTGGGGTGGGGAAGCAAAACCGGGGAGGTGGAGGGAGAAACTGGAGAAGCAACCAGAGATCAGAAGCCATTTAACCCAGTTCTGATGTTTCGGTTAGGGATTTTGCAGCATGCATCAGTGGGCACTACTAGGTTAAGATATTGGCCTATATCTATGTCTGGGACATAACAGCCCTGCATTTGGATGTCTGAAACAGGCCAAGTAGAACAATTGCCAGGAGCAAAGCCCTCTTTAAGGGGAATAACTCTCGACGGAAGCATTTGATCTAGGGAATGTTGTATGTAAGATGTTGGTTCTTTGACATTGAGTGTTTTGGTATCTGGGATTGTTGTGCCATTATTGATCTAGTTTGATTTGCAAGAGATATCTCAGAATCAATCCAATATTTTTGTTGATATATCACAAAAATATAATGTTATGCAACAAAAGTAGTCACCCTCATCTGACTATACCAGAGGATATTCACGACTCAAAAAGAATAGCTCTCAAACAGTGGAAGAATACAAGGAAACAGGTAACCAACAGCAAGCAACCTGATAAAATTTGCGGACAAGGGATCCAAATGCTGATATGAGCACAGCCGGTGGAAGAGTGATAGTGTGAACGGCTGCTGAATTGGGAAGGTCCACAGTTGGGCGTCTTCCCGAAGTTGTAGTTGGAGCTTCAGTTGTCAATGGTGGAGCCAAAGTTGGTACTGTTTGAGATTCTGGGGTTGAAGCAGATGGTGTTGGCTCGGGAACAAGGGAAGCTGCTGAATTGAACAAAACATATCAGTTGCCAAACCTAAAACCATGTATGCTGAATCAATCTGGTGAACTCCAGAGCAGCCTACCTGATGGGCTAGGGGAAGATTCCGGGGCCAGAGTGGGAGCAATTGAGATTGGCCCGGAACATTACATGATCCGAGTCAATACCAAGCTTATTTTGTTATTTTTATGAATCAAGTAAGATTGATATGCTTTTATCAATAGTCTGTAGTTGATGATGATGATGATGTTATATTTGATTGGGAAATACATATATGGTACCTGGAGCAGGGACTGGTGCAGAAGAGGCTGCAACCATCAAGACAGAGAAGGAAAATTTGTTCAGTATACTATACTGATTAAACCCATAAAATAGTGTTTTGAAACCGTGTTCTGAGAGTGCCCTTTTACCTTTGCATTGGATGGGAACCCCAGGCATGTTGCAGGCGCGGGGAAGAGTGATGGCTAGAGTACGATTAATGGGGATGCTGAAGGGGACGCCTCCAGTAACAATGAGGCACAGGCAGTTCATGCCACCACCATCCAGAGACTTGAGGGAGCTGCAGCAGGCTGCAGTGGGAGAGGATCTGCTGGAGCTGCTGTTGGTGAGGAAACTCATACATGGAGACACACTGCTACGCATGGAGGCAGTGCAACGGGATGTAACCTGGCCATGGACAGTAAGAATAGACAGAAGAACCAAAGAAATGACAAGAATAGAAACTGGTGAGATTTTGGTCATTTTGCTGATGTCTGCTAAGAGAATGATGGAATGTTGGATGGTTTGTAATTGGAGAATAGAGGTCGGAAAATTCCTGGGAGATTTATAAGAGGGAAAAATGGAAGTGGGAAAGAAAGGAATTGGGGTTGGTTTTGGAGATCAACTACCTTAACTAATTTGTCTATTCTAACATTTTTGGCCACGTGGTAAAGTCAAAAGATTAAGTTTGATATTTTTTAGTAGTTACTTGATTTCATTTGTTTCTTTCATTCTTTGGGTTTCCTTTTTGTGGAATGATTTTTGGTATGTGATTTTGAAGATCAATGTCTGTCCTTCATTTATCCTCAGAAGGAAATGCAATATCATTGGGGGAGATTTGTCTTCCATTCTTTGTAGGTTATCTGCAAAATCTTTTTTTTTCTAGGTTATCTATGTGCGCACACGCGCGTTGGATTGAAGTCAAATGAAATTGAAATTGTGTATTTTGTGTGAAGCAAAGGCCTTCAAGGCCTCAACAGCCAACCCCACCAGCACTCAAACACAAGCATAAGTCGGCCACCCACATTGCCAGGGTAAGAAAATTCTGACTGACCAATAATGTTTGGGTGATAGCTTGTCATCGTGACAAATGGATCATTAACTTTTATGGGGCTCACTGCAAGAAAAGGCTGGAGATTCGTCTATGGGATAACTTGCTTTCAACCTACCATAGTTTCAAACTTTTACATTTTGCAGGGAAGTATTTGATAAATACCAACAGGAAGTATCTCCCACCATAGTTCTGCTTCGGAAAAAACCTCACCTGCAGACACTGATAAATAATTGGAGGAGTAACAACTTTATATCCGAAGTCACGAATTGCAGGAACCTAAAGCCCTCAGTGCTAAAACAAGAAGACACTGATTTCTATATTGATTCACCTCCAACTAATGTTTCCTAATCCACTTCCAGCCGCTGCTCCTCGTCAGATCAATTTGGAAATTTGTATTTGTAAAGGAAACGATAAGTCCTGTCTTACAGCATCAGTTTTCTTCCACCTCTCGGGCTTATGTATAAGGTGGATGTACGTGTGCCTCATTCCCATCAGAGGTTGCTTTTCCACCAAGATCTCTTTCCTGTAAGCCTCTCTCAGCACTAGAGTTTGTGTCCTAATCTTGTTTGAAATATAAAAAATACCTGTATGATGCACCTGTGCCTTCTTAAACCAGCTTCCGAACCTGGAGTGGTTTGAGGTTTTTCTCTCTCGACGCGAAGTCGGAGTCGCGTACGCACTTGAACTTGGCTTCGATAAAGGTACGGAGGAGCAGCAGCCGCCATCCCCACTGTCCAAGGCGGACAGAGTGGGTTCTGCTCCACTGGCGCCAACTCATTCCCATTCGGCTCGTGACTTCATTGCCGCGGTGCGGCCTACAAGGCCAGGGGTTGAGAAGTATCGGAAATCTTGGGAGAAGATCAAATTCTGTCCTCTAACTCTTTATAACTTTCTACTTGAGTCCTATTAACTTATTGATTTTTTATTCAAATCCCCAAACTTTTGAAACCTAAAGTAGGCACCTTTAACAAGAATGTGGAGCTTGTCCTCATAAGACATGAGTAATATATGACGACTTGTTTGACCAAGAAAAGAAAATGAAGATGTTTTGGTTTGTTGTTAAATGGAGAAATAAATTTGAGTGACTAATGGGGAAATGTCATGTTTATCCTTCATGTTCAACATTCTTGAAAAAACATGGTACATTCAAATTACATCTCCTTGTAGAGGCTGTATTATTGTGAATCTAGATAGTGTTGATTAATACCTTTCATGGTGTCAAGTGCATGTTAAAAACATTTTGAAGTTAAATTCCACGATTTGAGAGTTGCACTTAGGATGATGGGTTTTAGAAAAAACAGGCTTAACGTATTTGAGGCTCAAAGTAACTTGCAAAGTATATCACATTATAATGGTGACATGAAGATGTTGGGTACGAAAGATGGCCATCTATTGTTTATAAGGATTTGTTTTTGTTCGGAACATTCAAAACTAAATGAGGCACCAATGACTTAAAAGCTTAGTTATTGTTTGTTTACCAAGTTTAAATTCTCAAATAATCCATTAGCAATTTGATGTTTCCTAGCCCTAGATCATGGATATTTCATAGCAGTAAAATACATAAATGTTCCAATGATTTATTCAAGTGCAAAAGAGGTAAAGGGAAGGGGAGAGAACAAGTTGGAGCACTCCTCTTGATCATCTTTAGCTTAGCCTTAACAAATTGTCCTTAATGACGCGACTTGGTGTAGTGTAACCTTGGATCCATTTTGTTGGGTCACCAAATTCTTGACTAGCGATGGCATTCACTTCATTATCAACTTTATGTGTAGGAACAATACTTGGCTTTGTTGATGGATTAATCATGCTATTGTCAATAAGGCCTTGGCCTGTATGTCGGAGGGTAGCAGCATACTTGTCAGTAGGATGCCCAACTGCTTGCTGAAAGGCATAATATTGTCAAAGATTGTAGTGCTTGAATAATGAGTTCAGTGGAGGAGTAGGAGCAAACTGCTTCAAGAGGCCTTTCTTTTCAAACTTTTGTAGTACCTTGTTTAATAGTAGGTATAACTTAGTGAATTAATGATGTGGGCGAGCTTACATCTGAGTATTGATGGCATTGACCTCTACTTCTTTTGATGTTAAAAAGTTAGGTGACTTCTTGAATTTGACTTCATCACCTTTTCTTTTTGGCCCTGAGTTGATAGCATCCTCTATTTATATGCCTACGGTCACTAATGCTTTGAAGTTTGGAAGATATTGAGCAAAAAGAAGTTGATTGTAGATTTGGAGAAGGTTATTAACCATTATTTTGAATGCTTCTCTTCATTAAGTCAGTTGATCATTTAAGAGCCTTTAGTTCTCTATCAAAGATGAATGTTGAAAAGGTTTTCCTTATCAATTGTTTAATAGTTTCAAGATCTCTTCTTGTGACATCTACCTCCATGTTGTATTGATAGTCCTTTTGGAACTCCATTGATATATTTTCCAAAGTCCTTGAGTGAGATGGTTCTAAAATAAAAAAATCATTTGAGTGCAGGGTTGGTAAGAAATGGTTAGAACATTTAAGCCATCAAGTCAGCATTAGCACCTAGTGGAGTCATGGCTCTTGTATACAGAATGAGGTGAGTTTTGTGGCATCCACTTCTATTGAACTTATCAAGCTTGGGCATCCTAAACTTCTTGATACACGAGCCACAGGGAAGAATGACAACACATCCACATCTAACAATGCATTTTTTTTTTCATCCTATTCATCATTTCTTCCAAAGCTTACACCTTCTCATGTAGCGGGGCATGGGATAGACACTAACGAAAACTTGAGTGTGTGCCTCGCCTTAGAGGGCTTCACGTAAGGTGGACTCAATGAACATTAGCACATTTGGATCAACTTGAGTACTCTTGGTGGGAGTTTTGAATATGAGCTTCTTTTGGGTGCCACAGTGAAGTTCATCAGAAAGAAGACTCATAGAATCTTTAAGCTTAGACAAAGCATCCATCATCTTGTTTTGTGCTTCTTGGGTTTTGTTGAGGCTGCCAATGCTTCCTTGAAGTCTCTCAAGCATCATTTTAAATTCGGACTTCATTCCTGGTGTGAGTAACCCTTTAGAGTGGCCACATGACTTTTGATTTCATTATCTTAGGTCTAGCCAATTTTAGACTATGAGCATGTATATGATGCACCTATATGTATGCATGTTTAAGCATTATATGGATAAGCATGTTAAGGGACTTTATGTGCATGCAGGCATGTAAATACAAATAGACTGTATCCATGATAATAAGGAGGAGCATGTATGCATGAGTAAGCTACCATGTAAGTGAGCAGGTTAATGGTATGGCTAAATGGGCAACTAGAGCACTAGGTTGTGCTAGCGTAAGAAGAGAAATGACATTGTCCCCAGGATTTAAGCAGCCTAAAGTTCTATGTTTAGCTAACAAGGCAATGACTAACATAAAGTGACCTTAAAAGTGCTTAAATTATGGTGAACTATCTCGAACTAAATAAACTTGAAGTAACTAGACTATAAAGCTTGATTTTAAACATATGTCAAGCACGTAATCTTGTTTAGGTGGGATGTGTGAATGTGTCATGTGTGTATGATCATGTTAATCTGCAATGTGATGCAAATATTGAGAGAAACAACACACCTTGCTAGTAAAAAGGCACCTAGGGATTGGTTCTAAAGCCACTATGTACATGAGGGTGAGTAGGGTGGGTTAAAGGTTTTCTATCATGTGACAACTTTTCTAATCAATGAATTGTTTTGATGAGGTAAGTATGTTTAATTAAAGTGTTTTTATTTAAATGCCTCAAATTAGTTTTTTATTAAGCAAGAAAAGTAAGCTAAGTAAGGTTGTATTGAGTTCCTAAGTGTAGAATGGCACTAAGGGGCAAAAAGGCATAATGGTAATTTTGACCCAAGTAAGTGGCATGACGTTAATTTCAATGAAATTAAGGTTATGTAAGTAATTTTGACCAAATGAGTTAAGGCCATAAGTTTGTTCTAACCGTTAAAACCAAGAATGAAAGTTAGAGGACGAAAATGCACTAAGAATTAGGGCTATTGTGCCTCTTATCGCATAAAAGATAAAAGGATAGGGGCAAGGGGAGAATTTGTTTATGGGACTTAAGCGATGGCTGGTAGGACAAAAAAATTGGTAAATTAAAACTTGTTTGGTAAGTGGAGGAAGATAAGTCAAATATATAGTGGGATAAGGTGTAGATTTTCTTTTAGACAAACAAAAACAACAATTCATCATCTGTCCTAAGCTATTTTCATGCCTTTCCTTCCTCCATAGCCATTGGTCTTAAACTCTTCCCAAATTGTTCTATTATCCATGAAAATTAAGGGTCCCAAGGCAATTACATTATGCCTTTAGCTAGAAGTTGGTGTATTTGGTGCTTTAGAGCTTATTTCTTCAAGTCTGAGTTGAAACCCTAAGGTATGTTTTATCTATGGGTTTAAGTTGGCTCTAAGCTTGAAATATGGTTAGGAGTGGTCTTAATTTAGTTCTTGTGGTGCCCATATTTTTTGGATTTAGGCTTGGAACTCAAGGAAAACAAAATTGTGCTCAAGTGAGTTTTGTGTGGCTTGTTTGCTTTAATCTTGCTTTGGTTTGAATTTAATGAAAGGGATTAATTTAATTCAAGTTAAATTGATGCATTTCATGCTTAATTTATGGATTAGAAGTTATTGTTGAGGTGCCTAAATTGTAAGAATGCATGGAAACCAAGTTGAAAATGAGAGGGCATGAAAAAAAGGGTAAGAATGAACTTGGCTGGTGCGCCTCTAGGGTTAGTGCAATCACACTCCCTGGCTGGTGCAACTACACCAATTTTAGGAAAGGGGCCAAAATAGTGCTAGGATCACACCAAAACATAGGGTACAATTGCACCATGTATTGTATTTGCTCAAGATGCCACCTACGTGGCTAGTATAAATCAATTAAGGTTTCCATCTACGTCCATTATTATTGGAAGCATTAAATATGTCCCTAAGTCACTTCTAAGATAATTATAAGAATTAATTAAGTAGGTAATTAAGTTAGTGGTTTAAGAGGGCTAAGTTCGATGGATAAGTAAGGGTACCTTAGGGAAGAACTAATGTGCCAAGTGGGGGCGAAGTAGGGGTTGGTTTCTCAAATAACCTAAAAGAGTCCTAATCAAGCTTAAAAAGGTTGGTATGCAAGTCCACTATGGGAGCTTGAGTCAAGTTCAAAGAACTTGGCAAAGTAAAGCCATTAAGTCGGTTACCCAGCAAAATAAACAAGGGAAAGATGGGCAAGTGACGGGAGTTGGTAAATGGAAGCAAATGATTTAGGATACATGGGCTAGTGTCTCAAGTACTTGTGACAAGTCTAAGACATTTTAAAATGTAAGAAGTCCCAAGTGTTGTATGTTGTATATCATTCACTCATGCATTGCATTTATTATCATTTTTCTTGTTTGTGGTTGCTTGTTGGATGCTTGGATTTTTTTTTTCCATATGTACATGTTTGCTTGAGTTTTCTTGTAGGTACTAAGGGACCCCTTACTGAGTATAATAACGTACTCACTCCCTTAAACTTATTTGTGTAGGTATTAACTCAGGCCCAACAACTAAGTGGATAGATGTGGGCTAAGTTTCTTTCTTTTTCAGGTACTTACTTTACTTAGAACCTTTTGTTTCTAAGTTACTTATAAGCTAAATTTTGTACAAAGTGTTTGTGCTTTTACAATTTAGAGGCTAAGTTTTGCAGAAGGACAAGTGAAGGCTTTGTACTTAGAACTTAATAACTTAAATGTGGGAGCTTAAGTAGATGATCTTAGTAATATTTACCAAGTATATGAAGTACCTTGTGTACTAAGACATTGCTTCTATTAGGATGAATTATGGTGTGTGACACTTGAGTTACTTTTGGCTGCATGCTAGGGTTAAAGAGTGTGCACAAACTATTACTTGAACTTCAAGTAACTAGTGTTTTATTGTCTTGGCACATTTTAAATGAAATACTTGAACAATGTTTTCTTTACTTATTCTATTTATTTTAGTTGCATTGCCTGGACAAACACATGCATATCTTCTTGCAGGGTTGGCTAAGTAACTAGTTTCACGTAAATTATTTTAATTTACTGAGAAGTAATCGTTAGCCATTAGTAACTAAGTGAGATCATAGTCCCTAAGAGCCTACAAGTTGGAGCTTGAACATAGATTAGGAAGACCAAAGTTCTATGCTCCATGGTGTTTGGGGCTAAAATGGTCCATATACATGCATGAGTAGTATAGTCATGATGTAAAATACATGTATTTCAACAAACCATGTTATCAAACAGCATGTATAACAAACACCATGCAAAAAACACAAAGATTTGGTTTAAGGCTTATTTTAAAATAAGTTTCAGAGTTCAATCTTTTTATTTTTAATTTTAAAAAAGCCTCTAGTAAAGTCACCACTTTGAGCTTCATAAAACTCAGTGGCCTTTCAAGTACGGATGCAATTATTGGCACGGCTTCATGTGGATCATCAAGTTAGAGTGTATGAAAATAGAGTCATCAATTTATTTTAAAAAGTAAGTAAACACCAAGGTGATAGCCGAAGGGCTATCGCCTCTCTCACTACATACTTACTGCCAAAAGCGTGGCCGGGAAACCTGGCGTCATCCGAAGGAAGCGCTAACATTGATCTCGGAAGGAGCGAAGTCGAACGCCTCGAACTCAGGACTTCGGCTAGAACGTCAGGAATTTCAAAGATGTTGCCGGCTCCCCTGGAGGACCAAACGGATCATCTTCGGGGATAAAGAACCAGCTATTGCAAGTAGGAGATACTCTCCTCAAAGGCGGAACCCCCGAACCAGGGAAATCGCCGAACTACGGGCATAATTCCCGAAGAAGGGCATCCGTACCAAAGGACGGCCTCACCCAGAGGACCTCGGGAGTACGACATGAGCATTTAAGGAGCCTCTAACATGTCGCCCACAGGCGTTACACGCCGCCTCCAACGGCGGTCTGACGCGCCGACGCCATTCAAGTCTTGTCACAAACTGTCTTAGTCCAAGACTCAAAGGGCCTATAAACGGCTACTTGTCCCCTACGCCCGAAGGTACAGAAAGCATCCGAGCGAACACGTGTCATGATCTGAATAGGCTAGGCACTCCTATAAATGCCAGGAAACAGGCCCTGGCAAGGGATTCGACCCTCTCTCCTTGAGAAAACACAAGCAGGCAAGGCCTTCTAACCCCTTAGTGCTTCTCCTCTATATTCCGTCAGGACACTAACTTGGGCGTCGGAGGCTCCTCCCCGGAAAAATACTCCGGGGACCTCCTAACCTTTTTTTCTGAGCATTTCAGGCACACTCCTCTGGGAAACCTTTGCTCCAGACGTTCTTCCCTTCAGGAAGTCCCTCTCGAAGTCATAATGTCACCCGACGAAGATGCTGCTGGGCATCATTTGGCGCTGTCTGTGGGAAACCACTCTCAGGTCGCCGTTGTTGAAACTCGACGTTCAAAGGACAAGGGACTTCTGAAGTCCTTGTCCGCGCCTGAGGCTCAACCGGCTACCGAGCAAACCCTTCCAGGGACTTCCTCGCCTGAGGAAGAGCATCATCTAGTCGTAACTATGAGTTTTCTGCGCGACTTTCAGCGCTCTGTTGTGGCTGAAATGACACAGAAAATAGACCGAAGGTGGCCGCAACCAACTCAGGCCCAAAGGCCTCCCTCGCCAGCACGCCCTCGGGAGAAAAGCCCTAAACCTACCCACCGCAGTTCGGGAAGCGGGGATTCGTGCGAGGAGTCTTCGACGGAAAACATGCTCCTCGGGACACGGCCTATGGGACAAACGGGGTCCAAGCAGCCTAAAGACCCGCGCCAAAGGAGCTCATCACCTGAGGCGAAGTCCCCATCCCCTCGGCGCCGGAGTCACTCCCTGAAGAGATGCCGACAATTTCCCTTCCCAGAAGCCTACAAGCATCAGGAGGAAGTGCCTAGTGCCACTTTCCTTATGAAGAAGATATTAGCGAGGTTGGAAAGAGTGGAAAAACAGGTAGCTCGCAAACCGGTCTGGGCAAGGCTGTCTGAAACTTTCTGTGGGGATGAGTCGCCGTTCACCCGAGCAGTAGTTGAGGCAGCCATGCCAGGTGACTTCCGGGTGCCTCGGCTGGAAACCTATGATGGCCGAACTGATCCACAGGCCCATCTAACAAAATACAAACGCAGCATGATGATGCACGGTGCTGATGACGCTACCTTGTGCAAATGCTTTGAGGTCACCCTCACAGGACCAGCAACAGCATGGTACAATTCGTTGGCTCCAGGAACCATCAGGGAGTTCCAGGAGTTATCTACGGCCTTTACACAGCAATTCATTGGAAGTCGGCCGACGGCGAAGATGCCTGTCCAGATGTTCGACATAGCGCAGAAGAACGGAGAAACCATCCGCGACTATGTCGAAAGGTTTAACAGAGAAGCCTTAAGTGTTCCAGACTTCCGCCCCGAAATACGCATTCTCGCCATGACACGGGGCCTTCAGAGGGACTCACAGCTGTTCTACGAATTTTCCAAGGACCCTCCGGACACGCTTGGCGAATTCTACCGAAGGGCCGAGCAGCACATGACGGCCGAAGAGCTAAGGATGGGTGGACCGAAGTCCGATCACATCCGCGCCGAAGGGTCCAGTCAGCAAATGCGGTATTCAACTGACCAGGCGGGACGACCTCGAAGAATTAGGGGAAGGAAACCCCCAACCTTCACACCCCTGAACACCACGAGGACCAACATCCTCATGACGATGGAAAGACAGGGGACCCAGATTCAGCGGCCAAGGGCCATGACCGCTGATAATAAAAAGAACATGAAGAAGTTCTGCCAGTTTCACCGCGACCACGGCCACGACACCGAAGACTGTTTTCAATTGAAAAAATACATAGAGTCGCTGATAAAACAAGGCCAACTTCGGCGATATCTGCGAATGCCTTCCCCGAAAGGGAGAAAAGAGGAAGAAGGAAAGGCAGATGACGAGGACTACGACTCCGACAGACGGAGGAATAGAAGTCCGAAGAGGCGTCCTCCACCTCCGGCGGGAATAATACAAACAATTACGACAGGACTCCCATCCTCGGAAAGAAAGAGGAAGGCCAGAGAAATATCAGTGATGGAATATCAGAGTCCGACGAAAAAGCTGGCCCGCAAGGATGGTTCCACTGTCATCTTCCCCCATGACGATCCGCTTTTGGTCATGGCGAGGATAGGAAACTGGGACGTCAAGAGAGTGTTGCTTGACGATGGATCAAACGCTGACGTCCTCTTTTCACATCTGCTGCCGAACTTGGGCATATCCAACAGCGATCTCAAGCCCGTCACTTCGCCTACTTTCGGGGTAGGACCATCCGAACTGCCCGTCCTCGGATGGATCGATCTTCCCCTAATGATGAAAGGAACTTCGGTGGACGGGACAGCTGAATTATTCGCCTCCACAATGACAAGGTTTATTGTCATGGATGTTCCTTCGTCATACAACGCCATCCTTGGGAGGCAAACACAGGGAAATCTGCACATTCGCCCTGATGTAAAATACTTAACTGTCACTTTTGCCACCAAGGATGGAGACGCAGAAATCTTCATTGATCAGGGCGAAGTAAGGAAAGTGTTCGTCAAGGCACGAAAAGCTCCAGCAAACAACTTCGCGCAAACTGTAGAAGCAGAGGCTTTACCAGGTGGAAAACCAAAAAAGGGCGAGGCAGAAGATCCCGCGAAGGTAGAAATGGAAGAGGTAGAACTTGTCCCAGGCCGAAGTACCCGAATAGGGAAAAACTTGGCCGAAGGAGACAAGAAAAAACTTGTATCCTTTCTACTGATGAATAAAGACCTGTTTGCCTACTCGCCGAAAGATATGCCGGGGGTAGACCCTCGCATAATACAGCATAACCTTAAAGTAAGTCCGGAAGCAAAACCTGTCCGGCAAAAGAAACGGGGCATCTCAGTCCATAAAAATAACTTCGTCAAAGCCGAAGTCCAGCGCTTACTGGACACAGATGTAATCAGGGAGGTCAAGTACCCCGCGTGGTTAAGCAATGTGGTTATTGCCACAAAAGAAGGGAGCAGTAAGCTCCGAATGTGCATCGACTTCAGAAACTTGAACGATGCCTGCCCAAAAGATTCATACCCTCTCCCATCAATAGACCAATTGGTAGACTCGACTGCCGAATACGGGCTCCTAAGTTTCCTAGACGCCTTCAGTGGGTATCATCAAATAAAGATGGACCCCGAAGACGAGGAGAAGACTGCCTTCATCACGGAAGGTGGAACGTATTGTTACATCAGGATGCCCTTCGGGCTCAAAAATGCAGGAGCCACCTACCAGAGGTTGATGAGCAAGGTCTTTAGTGACCAAATAGGGAGGAATATGGAAGTCTATGTCGATGACATGATAGTCAAGAGCAAACTGCCTACCGACCACGTCGCAGATCTAAAGGAAACTTTCCACCAGCTCAGAACCTTCGGGATCCGCCTTAACCCCGAAAAGTGCATCTTCGGCGTAACCTCGGGAAAGTTTCTTGGGTACATGGTATCAGAAAGAGGCATTGATGCTAACCCCGAAAAAATTAAGGCTCTGCTCGAATTCCGAACTCCCGTCACAATAAAAGATGTGCAAAGACTCACCGGAAGGATAACCTCTCTTAGTAGGTTTATTTCCAGATATGGAGACCGGTGTCGAGCATTCTTTAAAGTCCTCACTAAGGCAGCAAAAAAGGAGGGCAACCTCGGAAGTGATGATCATCCTTGGAATGAGGACTGCCAAAAGGCCTGGGAAGAACTCAAAATCTACTTAGCCCGTCTGCCCACTCTGCGACAACCTCGCGAGGGAGAGCCCCTCGTGTTATACCTCGCCGTCATAGAAAAAGCAGTAAGCTCGGTCCTTGTGAAAGAGGAAGGGCCGAAGCAATGGCCGGTTTATTATGTAAGCAAGTCCCTGCATGGCGCTGAAGTTAGGTATCCCTTGCTACGAAAAGCTATATATGCCCTGGTACTGGCAGGGAGAAGGCTACGGCCATATTTTCAGGCTCACCCTATCATCGTCTGAAGTAGTCTACCTCTACGGGACGTCATGAGGAAAGTCGATCATTCAGGAAGGCTTTCCAAATGGTGTATAGAGCTTGGCGAACACGACATTACTTATGAACCTCGGAAAGCCATAAAAGCTCAAGCCCTGGCAGACTTTATTGTCGAAGTACCCATCGCCGAGGACAACCATATGGATCCCGGCGGAGGTGAGCCAGAATGGACTTTATATGTCGACGGAGCCTCGGGCTCCGAACACCAGGGAGCTGGGGTAATTATCAGAGGTCCCGAAGGTCTAGAAGTAATGAAAGCCATCAAGTTCGGCTTTAACGTCACCAACAATATGGCTGAGTACGAAGCTCTCATAGCAGGGTTACGCCTAGCCAGAAAAATTGGTGTAAAAAACTTAAAAGCCCACAGCGATTCCCAGCTGGTAGTTCGACAAACAGCAGGGGACTACCGGGCGAAGGACCCGACCTTGGCAAAATACCATGAACTGGTAGCAAAGCTTATCCGAGAGTTCGACACCGTACGAATAGAAAATGTGCCTCGTCGAGATAATGCCGAGGCAGATTGCTTGGCAAAGTCGAAAACATGCACCGAGGTGCTAAACCACCCGAGCATTGCAGTGCTGAGCATAGTAACTCCGGGAAAAGGCTGGAAAAATCTGATAAAAAGATATCTCGCAACCAGTGCGTTCCCCGAAGACCCCAACGAAGCGGTAAATGTGCGGAGACGTTCTGGTCTTTTCTTCCTAATTAGAGAAGAATTATATCGGCAGGGATATGCAAATCCACTGCAGAGGTGTGTTGGCAAAGAGGATACTGAAATGATCCTCGAAGAAGTTCACGAAGGTGCTTGTGGTTCGCACATTGGAACCGACGCTCTAGCAGCAGTAATACTTCGTCAAGGATACTTTTTGTCGTGCCCTAAACTACCCCTGGCCCATTCGGGCCCAATTATATAAAACATGCAGCGGAAGTTTAATTAAACCGAAGGGGCTTTTATTACTCACTAAGACTTATGGGCACGAACCCCAGGATACTTACTGGTACTAGCTTGTTTGTGTTCTTATTAAAGGTTTAAGCTTAAATGCTCTTGGAAACAAACTAGCACCTATGTGGATTTCATGTGTTCATTTTCATGGTATTTACCAAGCTTTAGCCAAGATTATGCATGGCAACCAAAACACCAACTTAAGTTTGAAAACTTAATTTCATGCATATGCTTCGCATGCTTATGTATTTTGGTGTTCACTAGTGCACGTAATCTCTTAATGCTTTTAAAAGCAAACTAATGCTTAGGCATACATTAATTTCACATATGTGCACCTATTCTTCTTATTAGCCATTCCTTACACATGCATCCAAATTTCATGCTTTTCTAAGTTTTCTTGTATGTTCTTTTTAGTGTGCACATACTTAATCAAACATAGCATGTTTTCACATAAACATGGGCTTATGGGCCTTTTCTGTACTTAACATGCATATGGCCCAAAATTAATAAGAACATATTCAACTTTGTCCAAAATCTTAGTTAAGCCCATTACACACATTTAAGCCCAATTTACACATGCTTCCAGTTTTCATGAAAATCATACTTCCATAAAACATGCATGGGCCTTGGTAAGTCCACCAAGCAATAAAAACACCCAAAGTGTCCATAGTCCATATTACAAGCCCAAAATACTAAGTTTGGCCAAATTTTAGCTAAGTCCATAAATTTGGTCATTTAACTAAGACCAACTATTACATGCTTAAAAGCAAGCCATAATCCAAAGAACACAAATCCACCTTAAGACGTTGTTCCCACAGTTTCTAGACTCGTAGTCCTGCACACAAAGTCCACATTTTATTAGCTTGATTTTCAAGCAACTAAAGGTAAATACTTAGAATAAATTGAGCAAATAGTATTTACATACTCAACCTCAACACCACAGAAAGAGTACTTAGGACTCTTAGCTCAATCTTTCGAGCACACTTTTTCCTACAAAGGTAGAGTAGGGCGGGTGAGATTTAAATCTCAATAAGGATTCCATATGGCTTCCAAAGCCTAACTTATGGCCTTTAAGGCCCAACATATGCCAAGAATGTAATGGCAATAATTATTCCAAAATTCCTGCAAAGAAAACATAAAGACAAAGAAAACACAAAGATACATGCATATACAATAATAATCGAAATCGGGGGTTAGCATGCACATCAAATTCATAGAAGCACGCAAACAAACGCCACTTAACACCTTGATTTACAGAAGGGCAGCAAGCATCCCTCAAGTTTCATTTTATTAATTTCACATACTTTTCATTTTCGGAGATCTCACTTAGCATAGGAATTTAAGGTGGCCTACTTAAATCCTAGCCCGTAATGCTTGCTTACTTAACTTAGCTCATGAGCGATACAGAATTGCTGAAGCAATAATTTAACTTATGCCCTCTTAGCACACCTAGGATCATATGGTTCTTTGACCATCACCTAGGGGCCCGAATACTCAAAGAGTATAGGAATCCTTACCAACACCGAAAAGCTCTTAGGAGCTTGTTTTCCTTCGTTTTCCTTGCTTGCCGGCTCTAGAAATGATTTTCTAGCATAAGAACCAAAATGTCCAGATTTATTAGAATCCATAAAAATACCAAGAATACTTGGTAATTAACTTAAAGAAATCAAAATACCAAGAACACTTGGTTCATACTTACGGAACCTCAATTAGGAGGTGAGACCGAATTTTGTGTGCTTGATGTTCTTCGGACTTTCTTCTTGATTCTTCCTCCCAATGAGCTTAGAAGCTCATATACACAAAGAACTCCTTGAGAAGAGTTCAAAACCTCCAAGAAATGAAGATGGCCGAATTTCTCTCCTTGGTTTTCTTTGAATCTTTTACTTGATTCTTGCTCTTTGGGTGTTTAGAGCATGAATTCAACCAAGAACACTTGGTTTTAATTTATGGA
Source organism: Aquilaria sinensis (assembly GCA_005392925.1). Classification (NCBI taxonomy): domain Eukaryota; kingdom Viridiplantae; phylum Streptophyta; class Magnoliopsida; order Malvales; family Thymelaeaceae; genus Aquilaria; species Aquilaria sinensis. The sequence continues at coordinate 114,504 of SMDT01002134.1, forward strand.
AGCATGATTTCTAGTGATGGCAGAATTTTTGGAGGAAGGAGAAGAGTTAGAAATGTTCTTGGAGAGAAGAACAAGTGTTGGCCAAAACTAGAGAGAAGGGAGAGAGAGTTTGTAGAGAGAGATTGAAGAAAGAGAGTGAAATGGCTTGAATGAGGTGAGATGAGTGGGAAAATGTATTTTGTTGAATGGGGGAGTGTATGTCCGGTTATGGGTGTCCAAAATGGGTGGGAATAATGCCTTAGTGGAGTAATAATTCAAATGGGAATGGGAGACAAAGTGGGGGGACAAATTGGAAGAGTGGGTGAGGTTAAATGATGAAGTGGTGAAGGTGGGGGGACAAAGGTGAGTGGAGGTGTGGGTGGAGGTGGAGGTGGCATAAAATATATTATTTTGAATGGACATGGCTGGCCATGGCATCCAAGGCCATGAAAATGGGTCAATTCCCCACTTAGTCCTCCAATCTTTTGAATTTGGGCAATTGAGCCCAACTTACAACAATTCCTTTGTTCAATTGAGTCCTTCATCTTCGAAATCCACCATTTTCACCATTATTTTTCTTGGCCTAAGCCAAGCTTAATTTCATGAATCCTTAACACTTAATTTAATGTCCCCTCACATTAATTGAGCTAAATTCCCAAATTAGGAAAATTCTTTGGCTCCCAATCCACTTACCCCGGGACCTAATCAGTTTGGATTTTTCCGGGCATTACACTTTTGGCCTACCCTAAGAAAGGACGCTAGGCAGTTCGTCCAGAAGTGTGGTAATTGCAAAAGACACGCGAATATCCAAAGTACACCCTTGGAATTGGTAACTTCGGCTAACTATCCCTGGCCCTTCGCAGTTTGGGGCATAGACCTCATTGGGCCACTCCCGACAGCGCCTGGAGGCGTAAAGTTCTGCGTAGTCGCAGTAGACTATTTCTCTAAATGGGTCGAGGCAGAACCCTTGGTGACTATCTCGGCAAAAGATGTGCAGAAGTTCGTATGGAAGAACATTGTATGCAGATTTGGCATACCGAAGGTACTAGTAGCCGACAATGGGTCGCAGTTTATAGACAACGGGTTCCAGGAATTTTTCAACAACCTTGGAATAAAGATGCACTTCGCCCCCGTAGCTCACCCCCAAAGCAATGGGCAAGTAGAAATATCTAACAGGACCATAAAAGATGGTCTGAAAAAGAGGCTGGGGGAAGCAAAAGGGAAATGGCCAAGAGAGCTCCCAAGTGTGTTATGGAGCTACCGAACAACACCCCGAAGAGCCACAGGGGAGACACCTTTTTCACTTATTTTCGGTACGGAGGCTATCATCCCAATCGAGGCAGTGCAACCATCAGTGCGAGTGCAAGTGTTTGATGAAAGGGGAAATGACCTCGGCCTGAGAACCAAGCTTGACCTCATCGGCGAACACGGAGAAATAGCCGAGCTGAGAAGAAAAGCTTTTCAGCAAAGAGTGGCCGTGGCTATAAACTTGCGAGCCAGGCCAAAGGGAATAAAAGAAGGGGACCTCGTTCTCTGAAAGGCTGAATTTGGACCCCGAAGGCCATCCCACGTGGTACTTCGCGCAAATTGGGAAGGTCCTTATCTAGTGCTTGCCGAAGTACAAAAAGGAGTTTACAAGCTCGATGACGCCGAAGGCATAGAATTAAAAAATACATGGCATTCGGATGCCTTGAAAAAATTCTATGCTTAGGATTTTGGTGGGAAAATTGTATTGTACAAGTTAGAAAAAAAAAATTAAGTACAAAAGACTTAGCCAAAATTCTTGAACATAAATTGTACAAGTTAGAATTTCACAAGGGTGATCGCCGTGATAAGCGTAGATATGATTTTTCGAAGTCTCTTGAGCGAATGTGTTCGGGACAACGGGAAAAAAAAAATTTCTTTGTACAAAAGACTTAGCCAAAATTCTTCAACGTAAATTGTACAAGTTAGAATTTCACAAGGGTGATCGCCGTGATAAGCGTAGATATGATTTTCCAAAATCTCTTAAGCGAACGTGTTCGGGACAATGGGAAATGAAAAATGATTTTCTGAAGTCTCTTGAGCGAACGTGCTCGGGACAATGGGAAATGAAAAATTTCTAAGTACAAAAGACTTAGCCAAAATTTTTCAAAAGAAAGCAAGAATCTTTATTAAGATGGATCTGCTTACAAAGAAGGAAGCTTGCCAAAAAAGTACAAAGAAGGAGAAAAAGAAGGCAAAGGACCCTAAGGCAAGCTAAGGAATCTTGGCATCTCGGGAGCCACCAGCTCCTGCGTCCTTGCCCACCGCCTTCGGCACCGGAAGAGGGAAGGGCAGTTTAAGGTGCTCAATTTTGGACCAAGACCACCGAGGACCCTCAGGGAGGTTTAGGGCCTCTAAAAAGGAAAGGTCCAGATCTGGGAACCTCTGCAGAACTTGATGCCGAGCGAGGCAAAAGCCGTCTTGAAAACCGACCTTTGTCATTTCGTTGGCTTTCTCCTTCTCGACCCCTAAAGCGTCAAGTTCCTTCTCCAGATCTATGATCTCTTTCTTTAGTGCCTTCGTCTTCTTCTTCTTCGGCTCCTTCTTCAAAGACTCGATCTCGGCCTGGAGCACGGCCTTTTCAGCAAGAACCTTCGCCAGGAGAGCCTCAAACTCAGACGTCTCCTTTTGATGTGCTTCGTTTGCCGAAGTTAGCTCCGCCACCTTGGAGCCAATGTCAGAAATCTTTTGGGAGGAGTCCTTCAAAAGTTTCTCTTTTTCCTTCAAAAACTCCTCACGAACGGTAGCAACCTCCTTCTTCGCAGCTTGAGCCATCTCCCTATTCTTGGCGACCAAGTCAGAGCACATGGCCTTAGATTTTTCCAGGCAGTCTAAGACCGAGACTCGAAACGCCGCCTGCTTCGCTGCCCGAACTCTGAGGAGGCCAGTGTACCCCAACAGCTGCAAAGAAGTAAGAACAAACTCAGTAAGACAAAAAATGAGCCAAGAACTTAGAAGAAATCAAAAGGAAAAAACAAAGGCGTGAAGTATACCTGGGCAGCGTGCTCGGAAACTCTGGCAGCAAGGGACTCATCGTCCGGGCACGCCTCGGAAATGGCCTTGAAGGAGGCCTCGGTGAGGATCCCCTTCGAAATTTGGTTGGCCATTTGCTGGGAGTCGCCGGAGTACAAGTTCATGTCCTCCGTAAACGACCAGAAAGGCTCCCTTGGGATCTTCCCCTTCGGGATATGGGAATCCCGAAGGGCTCATTTTCGAGCGTGTTCGACCATCCAACCCAAAGACGGTACCTCCTCTGCAGGGCAAAACAAGAAGCTTGTCAAAACAAGTAATTCTCAAAGTACAAAAAATAAAGGCACCCCAGCTCGTCTAAAAAACGAACCTGGCGGCACCTCGGCAACATCATCGTCGGAGCCCTGGACCCCTTCGGCAGAGATCTCCTTGCCTTTGCTCTTGCGGCGCTCCTCCGCAATAAGGACTTCCACCAAGGCGTCCAGAAGAGCCGCCGGGGAAGTGGGACTCCGAGGAGGGACGTTAGCGGCGACTTTGGTCGGCGGGACAGCAGCTACGTCAGGCTCTTCGCGCGCCTCCTCGGGAATTTCCAGCTGAGAAGGAAGCGCGTCTTTCTTCGCCCGTTTCACCGAGGATGGCCCAGCCCCAGATGCTTTCCGCCTTCGGGAGACGGCCTTCTTCGTCTGTTCGCCCTTCTCGGATTGGCCGAGGAAAAGGGACTTGTAGTAAGCAGCGGACTCGTCCCCCATCTATGAAACAAAAGAAAAACATCAGTGTGAGTCCAAGAAGTACCTATAGCAAAAAGGTTCTGAGATAACTTACGCTCATAAAAGGACTCGTAAGTAACCTCCTCCCGAAGGAGTTTCACCAGCCAGGAGTCTTTCCCAGCGATGGCAGGAGCCGGCATCCCGAGGTCCGTCTTGTGCTCCTTCACTACCCCTAGTTCCCGAAGGACCTCCTCGGTCATCAGTTTCCACCTGATGGGGAAGGTGCAGAGGGGGCGCGAAGGGACCTCAGAATCCCAGTCGGAGAGTGCTCAGATCCGTCTGTCGAAGTCCATGAATCTGGATGCCAACTCAGGAGTCAGCAGCATCCTCGGGTCTACGACGTCCATCTCCAATTTTCCCCGAGCCCACTTGGTCGGAACGTACGACCAGGCCTCCTCCATCTTCAGAAAGAAAAACTTTTGTTGCCACCCCCGCCAGCTGTCCTTAGTGGCGAAGGTGAACATATACTTTTTGCTCCCTGATCCCCGAGGTAGCATAAAGTAAAAGCCACCCTTCGGGACTGTGTAGAGCTTATAGTACTGCAAAAAAAGAATGAAATGGGGTTCTATTTTGAAAACGCCGCACATACAAAGGAAGGCGTTAAAGTAACAGTACGAGTTCGGGGGAAGTTGATTTACGGCAATGCCATGAAATTGGCAAAAGTCGCAAATCACCCTCGAGGGAGGGTACCGAAGTCCGGCCTTCAGTTGGGCGCGAAAAACGGTAACCTCATTTTGGCGGTTCATAAAACTGACCTCCTGAGGTCCAGGAAGTCTGGTGGTGGCGTAAGAAGGAAGAAAGAACTTTTCGGTCCATCTTTCCAATTTTTCTGAGGTCGTACAGCAAGTATGACCGAGAAGGGGAAGCCAACTTTCCGGGATAGGGGAAACAGTTGGCGAAGACATTTTTGAAGAAAAAATGACTTCGGGGAATGAAAAACCGACTTCGGGAAATCTTTAAAATCAAAAGACTCTGGAAATCAAAACCCACCGAATCTTTTGCCAAAATCTGGGTTTGAAGCCGCCGTCGTGAAAAGTGGCCGAAAAAACTCCGTCAACAGCACCAAAAAACAGGGGAAAATGCAAGAACGATTAGAAGGCAGGAGGGAAGCAAAAGCAGAAGCAAAAGGAGATTATGACGGAATAGCATATATATAGGCCGAGGGGGGTAGGCGAACCGGCGTCATAAGTACTCCGCGAAGGCGAACAGTCGCCATAACTGCTCATTGCGCATAAAAAGGCGCGCCTGCTGTATCCGATGCAGTCCCCGCCAATAACAAGCTGCCACGTGTCAGCCATCGCGCCAAAAGAGGGACACGCCTTCTGACACCCCTAAACCCTAGGCGCGCCGCTCCAGACTGACACGCCTGGTTACGAGACGCGACGTTGCGCAGACCTACAAAAGGAGAGAAGTAGGCTACCTCGAAGACACCAAAAGACAGGCTATGGGCGAACAGCCTACGTCTTCGGACAAAAGGTCCATCTTCGGCACAGGTATTACACCCAAGGCCCCGAAGGGCGCTCTCCGAAAGCTGACAAGCCGAAGTTTCCACTTCGGCTTTCTGAAGGGGGGCCTGTGATAGCCGAAGGGCTATCGCCTCTCTCACTACATACTTCCTGCCAAAAGCGTGGCCGGGAAACCTGGCGTCATCCGAAGGAAGCACTAACACTGACCTCGGAAGGAGCGAAGTCAAACGCCTCGAACTCAGGACTTCGGCTAGAACGTCAGGAATTTCAAAGATGTTGCCGGCTCCCCCGGGGGACCAAACGGATCGTCTTCGGGAATAAAGAACCAGCTATTGCAAGCAGGAGAGACTCTCCCCGAAGGCGGAACCCCCGAACCAGGGAAATCCCCGAACTACGGGCATAATTCCCGAAGAAGGGCATCCGTACCAAAGGACGGCCTCGCCCAGAGGACCTCGGGAGTACGGCATGAGCATTTAAGGAGCCTCTGACATGTCGCCCACAGGCGTTACACGCCGCCTCAAACGGCGGTCTGACGCGCCGACGCCGTTCGAGTCTTATCACAACCTGTCTTAGTCCAAGACTCAAAGGGCCTATAAACGGCTACTTGTCCCCTACGCCCGAAGGTGCAGAAAGCATCTGACTGAACATGTGTCATGATCTGAACGGGCTAGGCACTCCTATAAATGCCAGGAAACAGGCCCTGGCAAGGGATCCGACCCTCTCTTCCTAAGAAAACACAAGTAGGCAAGGCCTTCTAACCCTTTAGTGCTCATCCTCTATCTCCCCTCAGGACACTGACTTGGGCGTCGGAGGCTCCTCTCCGGAAAAATACTCCGGGGACCTCCTAACTTTTTTTCTGAGCATTTCAGGCACACTCCTCTGAAATGAGGATCCAAGTGAAATGGGGTAAACCAGGTGTTCGAAAATTTTCATGCCTAATTTTCAATTAAGATCTTTCACCAAACTGTAGAGTCGAATCACAAAACCTGAACAGTTTACGTGTTCAAGCTCTCTATGGTATCCACACGAGCCTCTCGGGATCACCACGCTTCCACTGCGTCCTGGTAGATACATTTCTCTTGCGCTCGCAGTGCTAGCTTGCATCCTCCAAGGAATTGCAAGAGAAGAGTGCGGCCGTCCTTTTGGGAGGCTAGGGCAAGAAGCTACGAATTTCTCACTAAAAGTTGTATTTATAATGAGACTCAACTTCCAGGCCTAATGGGTTTCAAAGCCCTAATCCAATTAGGCTTTAATTTCGGGCTTAATAATGGCTCAACTCTTGGGCCCATTATTAATACGAAATTATTGTGAAACCATAACCCAAATAATTAGCCCATGCACTCTAATGATCCAAATAGCTCTATGTGTGCAACCCAATAGGCTCTTACCACATTGGCAATGATCATAAATCACATTTATGATCAAAAGCAATGAGCGGTGTCTAGCAACACATCATTGTTACCCAAGTGACAAGATTGTCGGTGATTCGACTAAAGCTTTATGATCATTATCGATATATGCCATTGTCCCTTTGTCCAATATATTAAGACTAAGCACGAGACATAGAATGTGTCACTCTCGTATAGCCCAATTTTTGGTTTCTTGATTACCTAGTAGACCAACTTAAATTGATGACATTGATATCGTATATCAACTCATCTGAGCATGGCCATGCATTTTTCTAAGTCTTACTCTATCAAGGGACCCGAAGATATCACTCCTATTATATAGGAGGGACAAATCCCATCTTCATCATACAAATCCCTCCGCATGATATGTGACATACCCAATGACCTCCTTCAAGTTCACTCAGTCACGAGCAACAAAGGGAAGTATCAAAGTATGTGACTCACATGTAGGGAACCTTGATGATCTTAGGTCGAAGGACTACATATACCATGATCACTATGAGAATCACTTATGACACTCATATAACGATCCATGTAGTGTTCTCATGGTGGGTCAGTCTAGTACACAAGTTCTCCAACTTGTACCCATATGTAGACTACATATCTCATATTAGTCTCCACATATGCTAGTTATTATGTATTATTGCAACCTGCTCCATAATAATATTAGACCAGGGACGTTTGAGAATATCATTATTCTAGGGTTACAATTATGTTTATTACGTTACGCAGAAACAAAACAATAAACATAATTGCTGGATTAATGCCTTAATAAAATATCATGACTCAATGTGCAAAAATACAATCATCTCATGATTGGCTTTTGGGCACAACACTAACAGGAGTTGCCCTAAATTGAAAATAATATTCCTTACATAGTCAGAAAAACCCATTTTCATGGTTAGAAAAACCAAATAAAGACTATGGAAAAATTAAAAAATTATATTAATATTGACACATGAGGAAGGAAAAATAAGTGAAAAGTGAAGAGAAATCAAACTTAGTTTGATAGAACTCTAAACCTGAATGAAAAGTATTAGTGAGATATTTAATAGAAAAAAATCAAGAAAAATAAGATCATATTGGTAGCGAAATATTACCGGAAAAAAAATAAGTAAAAACAAAAAATTAAATAATGTTAAATGACAAAAAAACTAAAAAAAAAATGACTTAAAACAAAGAAAAGCATAAATTTATCAGTTGTTAAATTGCAACAAGATAAACTTGTATGCTCCAATGACTAATTTGGAAAGAAAAAAAGTTTAGTAACACAAATGAAAATAATAAAAGAATAAAGGTTATAGGTAGGTATTACCAAATCTGGTTTGGGCTTTTGAATGCATTGGCTTTGGGTTGCTTAACGAATCACAATTTCATTTTTTCTTTGATTCCCTCTACAATGATGATGGATAGGTGATTAGGTAGCTGGGCATCAATGATGAAGCCAGAGAGGGCCCTTGGAGGTTGGATGGTTGCCAATAATGGTGTAATGCAGTGAATCTTGGTAGGGACCTAGTTGTTCAGTATTCTTCCCCTCAATTAGGCATTGTCAACGGATAGGTAACGCTCTAAAATGGCTTTAAAGGCAGTCGGACATGGCTTGGGGAACTAGAATTAATGTGGTTGTTGGTTTGGTGGCTGGAGACAGTAGTAGTGTTTAGAAGTGCTAGTGCTAGAGGGAGGAACTTAGGGTTTCTGGGGTGCAAAGAGAAAAAATTTAGGGACCAGAGTTACAATTTCAAGTTTTCTTAGCTTGGAATATAAAGTTGCGAATTTTGTGTATTTTCTAGCTAAAGAGTGATCTTATTTATAGTCCTAGCATGTCCTTGAGGGACTGGAGACTATCCTCCCTGGTGTATAATACCAAGTAACACTGTTAGTGTTACTAATGGTTCTAATCCGTTACCACGTTTTCAAATCAGCATGGGAAGCTTGAAGATTAAGGGATAAACATCAGCAGTTATTTTTTTAGCTTCCATTTTCCATATAAAAATATTCCATTAAAGCACACAACCTTAGAATAAAAGCAACTTGAGGGTTCTTGGAGAAAAAAGCCATATTCATAGCTGATTGCTTGATTATGAAACCGAGAGCTCATGGTTCCCCTTGGTGGAACCACACAAGATTTGACTCGTTGGAGGCTGGAAGGACTTGGGAGAGTCTTCAAAGGACACAAACATGTTCAATAGTGTTGGTGGAGGTGTTCTGGGATCAAAAAGTCATTGCAGCGAAGTGTGCGAGTTACCAGTGAAGAAGAATATATGATCGAGTATTTAAAACAATGAGTTTTTTTTTCATTGTATTGGGCTGGTGAAGGTATGCATAAACATGGGTGAAAATAGGTGGATATGGCTCTAAGGTGTAAATTCAAAACTAGTGAAGAAGAGCAAAACATAAGGGGTTTTTTTTTTGTTAGTAGGTCTATTAATTGATGATGATTATGTAGTTATGATCTTTTATGAATGTTTTGTATGGTTTGGATTTGGAGGAGTGTGGGTGTATTTCTACGTGACAGTAAGAAGTGTTGTTTGCTAAGTTGTGTGAATGTGGAGTTTGGTTGTGTGTTCTTGGGATAGTGATGAATGGTTATGAAACAATTGCATGTACATATTCTACCAATATAAGAATGTATGGTTCTGTTCACAAGTTGTATTGAATTTTTTTTATGGGTCTGAATATAAGGATGTATGGATCTATATACATATTGTATTATTCTAGGGTTACTATTGGTCCAACTGCATGTTTTGTGGGTGGTATGTATGGTTATGTTGGATGGTTAGTAATCAACCTGTGTGTTCTTGTGATCTTTGAGCATGTTTCTATTATTTTAGTGTGTACATTTGATTTTGGTGTATGCATAAGAATGGTGTTTTAAGTGTGAAATATTATAGGTATTTTTATGTACAACGATATAATAAGGTATGGTTATATTAACAGTTTGCATGATCCTACAGTTGTATGGTTGTGTTGGAAGATTGAACTGTATGAAGTGTATGGTTCTATTGGTAGTTTGTATTATTTTGATTTTGTGTGATTCTATTGACATTTTGAATTATTCTGATCTTTTGTGGTTCTATTGACAGTTTGTATGTTTCTGATTTTGGTGTATGCATAAGGGTGGTGTTATGAGTGTGAAATAGTGTGGGCTTTTTTTTTTTTGTGTGCAATGATATAATAATGTATGGTTCTATTAATAGTTGGTATGATCCAGCAGTTGTATGGTTGTGTTGGAAGTTTGCATTTTTATGAAGTGTATGGTTCTGTTGACAGTTTCTATTATTTTGATTTTGTGGTTTTGTTAATAGTTTGAATTATTCTAATCTTTTATGGTTTTGTTGATAGTTTGTATGTTTTTGACAAATGAGTTTATGCAAGAAATATGGTTTGCATAGTTAAGGGGAGTGGCTCAAGTAGTGACTCAAAGGACCATGATTCAGAGTTTGTGGTTTGTTTTCAGTATCAACTATATGTTCACTAACCTAAAGTATCTGAAACATGTTTAATTTACATTGTTAGAAAAAATGTGTAGTTGTTGTGTAAAAATGTGTAGGATACCATTGACAAGCTCCTCAATTATTGTTAGATGAGTACGGTCCAAAGTAGTTAGGAAGATAGCTTTGAGGTTGGAAGGGTAGTGTGACAATGAATCAAAGGGTAGCGATAATGATTCGGATGTGGAGATCGTTGGGTGAAAAATTGGTAATGCATATAAGTACATGACATGTTTGTATGCAGCATGATAAATTTAAGTATTTAGGATGTACTTGTAGAGTTAGTAGACTAGCAATGGGTAAGGGAAGGAAAAACAAGGGAACGTTGTATCATTACTCATGAACAAGGTCGAAGAAGAATAAATAAGATGTGGAGGTAAAAGAAGATGACAATGAGAAAAAGATGAACGAATAGAGAAACGAAGATGGTACGAACAAGGAGGCAGGAGGTAGTGGGGAAGACAAGTAGGTTGAATTGTAATATGATAATTTTTGTATAGTTGCGTATTAGACTGATGCAGGTTTGTATTTTATTAAGTTATATTTGTATGTTTGCAAGTGATTCTTTTATGTTCGTGTTCATGGCAATCATACTTGAACATGGATGAACTATTGAATTTTGCAGCTGGGAAAAGTGGTTATGGATATATTGTTTTTCATGTATGCATATGTTAGGCGTTTGTCTTTAATCAAGGTATGTTTGTATGACCTTGAACAGAGTTGCATTTTACTGTTCTTGGAACTTGGTTGAAGTTTTGTTGTGTGTGTTTTATGCTTGTAAATGTCAATGGGCTTTGATGTTTATGGATATTATGATGGTTGTATGATTTTGAGCAATGACTGTATTGAAATTCAAAAATGCGTGCACCTCGCTATTTTCATATTAAAATGTTATGTGTTTATGTTTGCAACTTAGATATATGTATTTAAACATAGTAGTATACATTGTTTAGTCACTTTAATCATTTAAGAACGATGCAACTGTGAACCAAGGTCAATGAAGACAAAAGGAATGAAATGTAGTAAGAAAGCTTGGCAATTTGATGTTGAACTAAAACAGTCAAGGTTTGTCCAATGAAATTATATAGTACTTATAAGTGTTTTCTTATAGGGATAGTTGATATGATTGTATGATGTTTTAATATGCAGAAAAGTGCAGGATGAACCCAGTAAGAAAGGGAAGTAGGAGATGGATGTTGAGGTTGATAAAGAATCTGATGAAAGGAATGTGAAGAGTAAAAGGTGATGGTTATTGTGAATAGATAGGCTTAGGTCATAATGGGGTAGTGTGTGATGCTCTATCGCACATTTCTCAGGGGAAGAAAGTTAAGCCTCCCAAGGTAAGGAAAGGCAAAGAGACAAAGAGTGACAAAGTGGTGTTTGTCGATTCTAAGGATGAAAATGGTAAATTTTCTAGGTGAGTAAATGTATATTTTTGTCTATCCAATATCATGATGTTGTCACTGAACAATGAAAATTTAAAACTAGGTTTAATACTAGGTGTTCACCACGAAAGATAACGAAGGTGTTGGGGAGAATTTTGAAATCTGAGAAGCATGTTAGAGTCGTTGAGGAGTTGGGATTTAGTGAACTGTTGAAGTTGAAACGTAGGTTTTTAAGTAAGGAGTTGGTAGAGTGGCTGGTTGATAGGCTAAACTCGTCAGATATGACAATAGAAATGGGGTAAGGTAAGACGGAGTTGATGTCGGAAGATGTAAGACTTATTCTAGATGTCTCATTTGGGAATATTAGAATTGGTGAAGCAAAGTATACGAAAGTGTGTGAGGCATTTGTTTCTGACTGGGAGGGGTGCTGGACTGGAACCAAGACAGCCCTTATCTTACATAGTTAGATAAAGCTTTAGAGAAAGATCTTGAAGCTGGTGACTAGTTCAAGCGGGATTTCATTGTGTGTCATCTCTAGTTTGCTTGCACCATCTAGAGCAGTAGAGATTTGTTAGAGGTTTCTAAGGTTTGTGAAGGATCTGCCAAATTTCACAAACTTGAATTTCTGTGATTATATACTCTTGGAGTTGGCTAACTCTGTGTACTAGTGGAAAAGGGAAGTTAGGCCCCAAACATTGAATGGATTGCTCTACCTCCAAGTAAGTTATATTATGCTATTTGGTGCTAATTAACCATAACAGTGTTTCGTATGTACATAAATGTAGTGTAATTGTGTAAAAGTAATGTGAGTAGAAAATGTATTAAATTGATGATTAATTGTATTGAATTGTGATTTTAAAAAGGTGAGACTGAACTACCCTAGTGGTATGTTGTCTTTTTTAAAAGAATGTACTAAATTGATATTTAGTTGTATTATACCGTATTGAAAAGACATTAAAGTATTGTACTATTCTGATTACCTTTGTCATGTAGATGATTTACTTGGACCGAGTTGTTCAATTCTTTTAGGGGAATGTAAAGAAGGAGCTGTCATGTATAAAAAATTGGGAACACGACATAGTTGTGAGATGCATATATAAGGAGAGGAAGCAGCTTGGAGGATTTTGGGAAAGGCTGGGCCAATCCTCAATTCAATAAAGATAAATCATGCATGGTTAAAGAGTTTTTAGGAAGTCTTAGTGGCAAAGGTTAGATCCTTAGAGTTCGAATTTCATGAGAACTAGAACCTACTACACGAACTTTATTTTGATACGTATTATTCTGGGAAGTGTTTATGTTTTGGTATGAGTTTGGCATTGATATGTATTAATTTGTGTTTATGTTTAATGTCTTATAGGAGAAGCAAGTGGGAACATAGAGATAGTCGTTGGCACAAACAGTGGCATGTGGGACAATGAAGTGAACCTACTTGTGAAATATGGGAGAGAAACAAGTGAAGCATACCAATGAATTAGGGCGCAGGTAGAGTGAGTGAACAACTGATTCCCAAAAATCAAAAAGGAGTTGCAACCATTTATAAAACTGATGGATGAGAACAATATAAGTTGCTCATAGTTGACAGAGTTCACAAATGAGTCGTTGGAACTGATTCACCAGATAACACAGGCTTGCTACCAATTGATAAATAGTAGTTCAAGTAAACGATATATGAAATTTAAAATGCACAATTAATAAATCATCGAGTTTGTGCTGAAACAATTGGAAATTATTGTTTAAGGAGAAAGCAATCGGATAGTGGGCAGAAGGTTGGTGATCTTGAAATATCAATAGCAAATCTTGATGTTGGTGTAGGTGGGGTGAGGGAGGTATAGCATACAAACAAACCTTGAAATGGTGATGGCACAATTAAGACAATGAACTATGGTTTGTATTGGCCTACATATCCAAATTATACTACTGTTATAAATATCATAGATGTACGTATTGAAGGTGGCGTTGCTGTTGACATTCAAGTAGGTAAGAGTATCGGTTTAACACCAATGTTAGGAAGAGTGAAGGAATAAGTGGAAAAAAAAGCAGAGGAGTGTATCGAAGGATGTCCAGTTAGGAAGAAATTGAAGCTTGCTTCGTTGAGGTGTTTAGTCAATGAGAGCTTCCTTACACTTTGGGAGAAGATTGAAATTGAAATAACAGTTATGGATGCATGGTGTCTAGTCCTAAACATAAAGGAACAAAAAAGGGTTGTTCGCCTGTGTATTTTCATTATGTAACAACTATGGGTAAGATATCTAAACTACCAATATCATATTAAGCTATTAGTACTTGAATAATTTTTTTCTTGTAAATGTAGTTAGCTTTTTCTATATATAACCGTAGGATGGATGTCAGTGATGCGGAGGACAGTGTTAAAAAGAGAATAAGTCAACAAACTTCTGATACAATTCAAGAGTGGTTGAAAGCGAACCACATATCCATAATCATTCCATATGATTTGGTATGCCCCTTATTAAATTCTTACTGTATTAAAGTGCCAAAGTAATAGTGGAAGCATGTGGAATTGTGATTTGTACGTAACTAAATTTAATTTGTGTCAATCAAGATAAGGCATTTGTGATTTTGTTTGATGTTTGAATAACTGGGAAGTGTGGTTTATATTTAATTGAAATTGATTTGTGTGAATCTATATGAGGTATTTGTGGTTCTGTGTGACATCTAAATTACTGGCGACAATGTTAATGAGGTTCTGTATAATGGATTGTTTATGTTGTGTATATTGATAGGTTTTCTTATTGATCCTAAAAAGGGCCATTACTTTGTGGTGTGCATTGACTTTGGAAATGTTGTTATAAAAGTTTTGAACAAACTAAGGGAGTAGTGGAAAGACTATGGAGATATGGAAGGGCAAGTTGTGAGTAATAGCCAATTATAATATTTACGTGTTACGTGAATATGAGAAAGAGATAAGTTTTGACTTCCTTTCCATGTTTGTTTGTGATCAGTGAATCCCTTTTTGGGAATATTCAAAGACCATCAATCATCTAAAGGCTGCAGATTTTAGGGCATATGAGTGGTAGCATTTCACACTAAATTGGAAGAAACAAATGAAAAGTAAAGCATACTTATCAAACAATAAGGACTGTGGTATTTTCACAATGAAGCATATGAAATTGTTTGAAGGAGGGGACTTTAATAGTGACCTTGGTCCAGTAAGTTAGCTATACAAATAACAAATTGTCAAATGTTGAACAACTTATTTTATGGATGAATAATAAAATGATGTAAGAAAAAAATGCAAACCAAGGCATCCAAGGAACATTGGTAGGTTGTTGCAGCAACAATACTGAAAGATGAGACAAACAAAATCAGAGATACATTCTTTAAGCATCTATTTAGAATGTACTAATATAGTATCTTTTCTTTGCCTTTGAAGTCTAAAATCCAAATTGCATAAGCACACAAAAATCCCTGTTGGTTGAAGAACTTGCAAGAACAGCCAACCATCTTTAATAATGGGTCGGATCTAACAAAAAACATATGGGGATCACATCATCCCAGTGATAAATTGAAACACTCATCCCCAAAATCATTGCTGAGAAGCTGAAATTTTGCACCAATAGTGTATTTAAATTGCTCTTGAAAATCTTTAAACAAATTGAAGCAGTATACATGAGATGCATGAATCAGGATATCATTTTGGAGGGAAACCTCATACTACCCATAGTTATTAAATCTTTCTCAAGTTTGTTGTGCCTCCATTCTTTAACCCATATGTAAATTGCTTTGAAAATATCAAGCAATCTATTCTATTTATTGGCTAATGAAGCAAGGACATTATTTGTGCTCTCACTTCTCTATGTAGCAAGCATCCTTGAGGCGAAAGACATAATGAATATGAACATAAACTCTTGAAAAGATAAGCTCCATTAAAAATGGTATTTGTATGCTACTGTAAGGTAAATGCGTGCAACTGAGTTTGACATGTTTATATATAGAGGACATACAAAAAAATAGAGTAATACAAGAAAAATATAGAATATTGCAAGTTCTAGTTTGGGGATACCTGCGAGAAGATATTTATACATAAGCATGAAGCCCAATGCTCACATACTTGCCAGATTGGTTTAAGCTAATTATCGTCAGAACAACCAAACTCATCAAGCAACTCATACCACATACGATGTAGTTCATCCTTAGTCAAGCAATGATACACACATTTCAGGATCTTTGAAGAAAATCCAGGTCAGCAATACTAATGGCGAAGCTTTGTAGGTGCCTTCTCCAATATGTGTCACAAGCATAACCTATGTTTTGCTTGCTTGAAGACACTGTCAAAAGCACTTAAAAAGGCATTTTTTTAATCCAAGAAAAGCATCATCAGCTCAATTCCATCCATACTTTGCAAAAAAGTCTTCAGCAACCATTCAAATGCCTTAGCATTTTGCTTCATTAGAAAGGCACACTTGAACATTTCATTCTAATAGTAGTAGTTGGCCCCAGCTATCAGAACAAAAAACATATTGTAACGGTTTGTCTGATATGTAGTGTCCATAGAAATGAAATCAACAAAAAGTAGATAATTAGCTTTCATTTGCCCATCACGTCAAAAAACGTTTGACAAGCTCCGCATTTTATTAACCTCCGTGGTATAGAAAAAATGAGGGTCTGTTTTGGCGGGTTCCTTGAAACACTGAACCAGTGACACAACATCATCCTTAGCAGCCACTATAGGCCTCTCTATAGTAACCTTTTTGTATAAGTTTTTCATTTTTAGCCCAGACTACTAAGGCCTCCCAGCCTTACTGTTAAACACCACAAAAGTTTCAATTATTCGAATGCCACTCTTCACCAACGTCATTAAGGTGCCAAATTGCTCCATTGTCTTGTCTTTGCTCATGTTTAATAGATAGTGCATGTAATGTGGCATAAATGGATGATTATGCTTCCTAATATACCGGTCACAAACCTATTGGCCATCTTTATTGCACTTGAATCTAATATAGGTAGAGCATCCATACCTAAACGAATGTTTCCAATATGAAGCTGCCTCGGCAGATGACTTGGCTGAATTCTTGGAACCTTGTCAATGATAGCAAAAATTTGTTGTAATGACGTGATCACGCTACCACCAAAGTCTATTCCAATGGGCCTTGAACCAATTCTCCACAACATATCTACTAAAGAATGAAAAAGTAGCATCTACATTCTCAAACCTAATGGCCTCCACTGAATCCTCTTCAACACCATTTGAACCTTGGATAATGCCATAATCAATTCTTAAATCTAAAAAAAGTGTGTTACCAAGATGAGTAATAAAAACATAAGAATAATACAATCATTCATTGTAAGAATACAGAATAGTCCCAAATTGTTATGATATGAGTTCTAAAATAATACAATCAAACAATAGAATGACAAGTAATATTACAAGAATAAAAAACATGAAAACAAAATTTCCAGCTACCTCCATCATCTCTCCCATTATGGCTGCCATTATCACAAACCTCTACATTGTCATCCTCATCACACCTACCTATAGACCATAGCAAAACATACTCCATTACACCACTAGAGAAATAGAAATGATAAAATCAAAATGGAAAAGAAAGACACCTTCAAACTCAGTTGTCGGAACACCAGGCCCACCACCACCACCCAAATCCTCACCATTACAGTCACCATTCCTTTCATCTCTATCATCGTACCATTTTGATTGAAGCAATCAGTAAGAGCTCCATAATAATACAATTTAACAACAAATTCATACACAGGAAAATGAAACGAGTTCCAGAATAATACAATCAAACAGCAGACTCATACACAAGAAAACAAAATGAGTTTTAGAATAATACAATTAAACAATAGATTCATACATATGTAAGTGAAATTAAAAATAAAATTTGCTAAAACAAAATTTCTAGCTACCCTCAATGTCTCTCCTACCATGGCTGCCATTGTCACCTGCCTCTACATCATCTTCCCTACCACATTTCCCAACATACCATACAAAAACATACTCCATCATACCACTGGAGAAACAGGCATAGTACATAGTAAACTCAAAATAAAAAGGAAAAAACCACTAAACTCATTAGTTGAAACATCAGGACCACAAGCGCCACCATAATCTTCACCATTACAATCACCATTCTATTCTTCTTGGTCATCGTACCATTCTAATTCTTCAATGAAGCATTCATCATCTAAGGTTTCGTTCAAATCAATCAACATGTTCTATCAATCTTGTTGTACTTGAAATTCAACCCCTAAGAAAACATTTAGTTTAATATATGAAAATATGATAATAGATATAGACTGCCAAAATGATGAAATGGTTAAGTTAAAAAAAAAAAAGAAAGGAGTGAAAATGATGAAGTAAACCATGTAACAACTAAACTTATGTTATTATAATTCTAATTTCTATAATTATTTTAAACTGACAAAATCTTTCCTACCCACATGGATGCCACCGCTAACAACCCAACTTACCTTATTCAATTTAAAACCAAATGGTACCTAACGCCCATTATCCTAGTGCATTAACACTTAGGAGCACATCCAACTTCGTGTGTCCATGATCCACAACAAAAATTTTAATGTCTAAATCTTGATCAAATTTGGCTAGAATCTTAAAAAATCTCATAATGTTGCATTTAGTCCCTAATTCTGCTCTGACTTCCAGCTTTCCCCAAATTGAAATAGAATCTTTAGTTAAGCTTAATCTCATGGATTTTAATTTCAACACCAAAGGTACAACTATTATCCAATTTACTCAAATTTCTTAACTAAGTGCAATTTTAATCAAAATCACTCGAAAAACACAAAATTTCATACAAAAAAATAATACAACATAATTAAGACCTAAATAAAATTTAAAAATAAAAAAAAAATTGGTATTGGACATGATAATTTTTTGACATTAAAAAGAAAAAAATGCCCCTAACACCACCACAAGTATTCCGGGCATTTGTTATGGCATAAAGCTTAAATACCTCCCACTCTCTTATATTATGATCAGTCAGAGACATAAACCCCACAAGTATGACTCATTACAACTCAGTGCCCTAACTCCAATAAAGCACCTACTTAGCTTTTTGCACTGGACGCGTGAGATCACATGGCTTCGTAGTTGCTTGATTTTAACGGCATCTTTTTTTCTTCATCTAAGATATGGCATGTTTGGACTCAAAGCTCTTGCAACTGGCTCAAATGTTTCCACTCCCCCTCAAGTCCAACCTTCCCTCTATCTAGAAGCTTTTCAACCATTGGCTCTCGCTTCTTGATGCTAACAAACTCATATTGCTTCAATTCTTTCTCCCTAATTTATCTTAATTCTGAATTAAGTTTTCAGGTTTTTTTGTGTTTGTTTCATTCCTCTTCCATATTATAGCATGATTTGACAACTTTTGTACATGGATTTTAATTAGGAATATTAAAGAGTGGCTATGAATGCTAAAGGAGATTTAAATACAAATTCTTTAGATCAAAGGATATAATCTTGATTTCGACAGGTCAAAGGAATTCAAGTGTCCATTGTGGTTCTTAATAGAATTAACAACTCTCAATCGATGAACCCACTTCCAAAAGAAGAACTTGTGGCGAATCAACCTCCCAAACTCAAGGCAAAGAAAGGATGGATCGAGATCTCAGTGGGCCAGTCTAATAAGGAGAACTACAACAACTACCAACCTATAACCATCCAGGCAGTGCCTCCTTTAGCAAAGGTAAAGCTAATTGAGTCTCCTTTAGCAAACAAGCTATGCACGGTAACGAAGAAGATGTAATAGCTAAGGCAGGATAGGAAGAAGATGAATAGGATCTTGAGAGAAAGGGATCGGCTGATAGATTTTCAATTTCAAAGAGGTGAAGGAAAGAGGCAAAATCTAGAAGTAGCTTAAGATGGAGGTGGATAAGCTATTCAGATTAAAGGGCTTAATGTCAAGGTGTCGAGGATAAAGTATTTCAAGGTTAGGATGCAGGTGACAGTAGAAGGAAGGAAGGGGCAGCTGGCAATCATGGCAAAGGTTTCTGAGATAGTGACATACATCGGATTCCACACTGGGTATGCAGGAGTCCGTTAGTGACTAATGGCTGCCCGGTCACGTGATGCGACGTGATGCCCTCAGGGGATACATTGTATGATTTTTAGAAAATGGGGGACTGAGTTATAACGAGTCATACTATAGGGGTTAAGTGTCCAAGTGGTAATAGTACAAGGATCGAAGGGTTTTTAAGCCTATGGCGTCAACCATAGCTGAATCATAGCAAATGCAAAATTTGCTATGAAGACAATGATCACAAAAAATCATATGAAAGATTGCCATCACTACTAGGAACCATTGCGTTATTGAGGCATAATGATGGCAGTAATAATCATCGGAGACTTTATGATGAATATTTGTGGATAAATAAGAGTGACAATTTTGCCTCAAAAGGCCACGATGACGTATTTGTCACCACATACGATGAAAGAAATCATCACTCTTTGAGGCAATATAAATCGTAGCAAAATGTCTCTTAAATTTGTGATGATTTTTTATATTTCTAATTTTTTAGAAGAATTATTTTAATAGTGTATTATTAGTGTATTTGTTTTAATTATTATATTATATTAATTATTATTAATAATTCATGCCCAAAATAAATATAAATATAAAGTAAATAATGAATTATTATGAATGTAAATATTAATTAAATATATAAATGTATCTCATAAATACAAACTATCAATTATACACATAAATGTGCCTCACAAATACAAAAATATGTATAAAAAAAACCCTAAACCCAATCATGCCCTTACTAATTTAGTGGTGTTGATTGATTGTTTCTCACACTCCTATTTTTATTAGTGAATGACTACAAAAACAAGTGTGTTGGTTTTTATAATTTTGCTTAACTCATTAAAAAAATGTAAATTTTCTTAATTTAGTTCTCATAATTATATACATCACTAACTTCACTTTTTGAGCTTTACTAACAAATTCCTATCACGAAATTAAATAATAAAAACACCAAAAATTAACATCAACTCACTAGCAAATTTCTATCACTATTTTTTAATTAATTAAGCCACCAAAAGAATCATAAATCAACATTCACCACACTAATAAATTCTTATAACTAACTTGTAACCAATTAAACCATTTAAACAATTAGAAATCATCATCCACATCGCTCATCACTAACACATGCTCAATTTAATAACTTCTAACAAATTGAAACCAATTAAACTTGTCTCCAAGTAGAAACTACACTAAATAATGATGTTGGGTAGAAATTGTGAGGAAATCCACTCCTAGAATGTCTATTTATGAATGGGATGAAGTGGAGGAAAAGAAATTTTAGACTCCCAATGGGAGAAAAGAATGAGAGATAGAGAAATGGTGGTGGATATAACAACAAGAGTTGTAACAATTACAATGAATGATTCTATATAAAAATTGTCACACTATCGAGGGAAATTTGGCCCATGTTTTCACATGGAATGATAATTTTGTCTCAATTGTTAAAATTTTCATAGAATTGTCAATAACCCACTGCACAGGTTTTGGAAAAAAATTTAAAATTTTAAAAATTAAGTATCCCCACAATAGTTTCAAATTGGGCTTTGATTTTGCAATGATTCTAAATGAAAATTTTCATACTATTGAGGTAAATTTGTTGCCCACGTTTTCATTTTGAGTGACGATTTTGCCTTGAATGCCCATATTGTCGTAGAATCATCGCTAAGCTTACCATACAATAATTGTGAAGAAATTTAGAAATTTATACATGCCGACAATAACTTCAAATGGAGCAGCAATTGTGCCTTGATTGTGTGTGATGATTGTTCTTTAATTTTGTGATGTTTCAACAATTTTCATACTAAATTTAATTCTAGTACATCCCAGTGGCTAAACTGAAAAATTTTAAAAATTTTTGGTTTAATTGAAAATTGTTTTACCATTTGAGGATGTCATTTTAGTAAATTTAAAGGCTTAGGGATTAATGTTGTAATTTTAACAATTTATCTTCTAGATCATTAGCCATGCCAAAAAATGGAAAGTTTTTGTTTGGAAGATTAATGTAGTTGCATTAGTTACTAACATTAAAACTTACTTTAATTGGGTATTTCAACATATGTGGGGTTATGGTTAGTATTAGGTTTGGCATTTAAGGTTAATGAAGTTTAGGGTTTATTGTTTAGGGTTAGGGTTTAGGATTCAAGGTTCAGAGTTTAGGGTTTAGGATTTAGGATTTGTGGGTCGGTTTAGGGTTTAGATTTAGGCTAAATTTGGAAGTCTTTTAAAATTTTGGAGTTTCTGAATTTGGAAGTCTAAAAAATTTTTAGAGTTTATAAATATGGAAGCTATGTAATATAATGAACTTTCTAAATATAAAAGTCTCCAGACTTATGCAATATCTAAATATAAAATCTATTGATAATATAAAAAGTATTCAAATATATTAAAAAATACAATAACTTCAGTCATCCTCTCATCATTATCTGTGGAATCATCACCAAGTGAATAATCTTTATCCTTGGAGTCATCCCCCTTTAGCTATACAAGCTCAATTGTTGGATGAATATCATTGATAATCAAAGGGTAACATGAGAAGTCAACGAGTATAGAACTCACACCAAGAGCTGGTGCATAAGTTGTGATCGATGGTGAAAACTGCACAATTTTTTCTTGAAATGGCTCATTGTTCACTCTAATGCTGACGCTTGATCAGTTTCAGTATGAACCACCTCATTCGATTCATCTGATAAGATGGATTGGTAATTAATGAAGGCTCTTGGCTTCATTTTCACAATAGCCCACCACTGTTGAAGGCTTGTGTTTAAATATTCACATCAGTACACTTGTTGGGCCAATGATGCAAAGATGAACGATTTGGAGGGGGACAATTAGGACTTCTATTTAACGTCGACTGCTCCCTAGTTGGGGAAAGTCTATACACCTTGTGTTGGATTGAGCCAAGCACACTTGACATCATGATCCTTCTTATGTCCACTATGATGAAACTCCATACAGATGATCTTGTCAATCAGAACATAAAAATTGCACCTGTTTGAACTCTAGGTCTCACCTTTTACATAATCACCATAATTTTGCACTGCTTTATCTCGATAAGCTTGAAGCTAACTTTCACTGTAGTTAGGGAATCTTTGCTACATCACTTTATCAAAGAGCATGGACAGACACATGTGAAACTTAAGTAACAATGAGAGGGAGATAAACAAAAAAAAAACATTAATCACTTACATGACAGCTGGTTGCATCTTTTGGCAATTAAGAAAGGTGAAAATATGCACTTGATGTCTCTACATTGAGTCTGTTACAGCCCTCCTGGTGGGAAGCTCATTGAAGGTTTATAAATTAATAGATCCTTAGTTTAATACCTCATTTGCGGTTCAATTAGCAAGGTCAAGCAAGTTAGTTAAGGTTTATGAGATTCCAAGGAGATTATGGCATCAAAAAAGGTTTGGGGGAAAAATGGTAAATTTACATATCGAGGTGATTGGCCAAGTGCCGATAGTAAAAAATGTGATTTAAAACCTAACACTAGCTTTGAAACCAAAATTTAGCTTGAATAAGCAGGATTTGACCAAGTTTTGACTTTGGTTACTATTTGAGGAAGGGGGCTTTTTGAAAATTTAAGAAAAGTTTGGGGGCTAAAAAGGAAGAAGGTTTGTTTGAAATTTGGTAAGGTGGTGTGGCAGCCACTTTTGATCTTTTCCAGCCTAAACCCAAGGTCCTTCTTCTCCCATTGATTTCACCTTCCAATCTTGCTCAAAATCAAGTGTTTATGGTGGAAATTGAAGGTTCCATGGGTATATAAGCAATGTATAGCTCATTTCAAGTGAGTTTAGTGAATTTGAAGCTAGAAATCACATTTTCTAGTAGGGCCCTTGTTTTACACGAGAGGTAACTTCATTTTCTTGTTGTATCCTTGTTGGTTTGGCTTTTGGTTGCTTGGGTGTTAGTTGGGTTGTCTTAATTTGGTGCCATTTGGTTGGAATTGCTTGGAACCTAGGGAAACTCTTAGTGGAGCATTGTTCATGGTGAAGGAATGCTTGATCATTTCTTGTACCTTGGAATATAGGTAAGGGATTTAGTTATTCTTTTGCTAAATTGATGTATGTTATTTGAATGTTGGTTATGGAGCTTAATTTGGTGAGTTAGTGCTCAAAATGGCTCAAGTAAGGCATCCTTTGTGCATAGGCATTGCGAGGAGTTTCGTGCCTCTTGTTTCGCAGGAGATGAGAATGCACCATGGGGCTGTGCGTTCACATCGTGGCCTAGAGTCTACAATGTGTACACACAGAACTCATGGTGCGTACGCACCATTTCCAGAATGGGTGGGTTGTCATTGTGTGTGCGCACCAAGGATGTGGTGCATTCGCATTGGGCCCGAGAGGCCTAGTTCATGCATAAGGGAGTCCTTAAGGGCTCAAGGGACCTCAGGGGTAATTAAGCTTACTAAGTTTCTTCATGACTAGTTAAACATCAATTTAGTAAAGAATTACTTGCTAAATTAATATATGGAACTTGTATGTTGGCCATGGAGGTTGATTTGGTAAGTTATTGCTTGAATTGAGCCAAGGAAAGTACGCCTTGAGCTTAGGCAACATGAAGAACAATCTATAGCTTTCCCCAGGCGATGTAAATGCCCCAGCCCATGGTGCGTTCACACAAAATCCAAATTGTGAAGTTGACTAAGATGCGAATGCATCATGGCCTGAAAAGCTAGATTGATTGCATGGGTATTCCTAAGGCCTTGGGGGACCCAAGTTAAGCTTGCTAATCATTTCCATGGTTAGTTAAACATTAATTTAGTAGTGAACCAAGTAATGGTGGATATGGAGCACCATAGATGAAGGCTTAGTGCACTTGTGGCCTAGCCAAGTTTTGACTTGAGGCATAATGCTGTACTTTAGCAGTTGTAACCCAAGTGTAGGTTATTGTAAATAATGAAATCTTGTGAGTCTGAGTGTCAAACTACAAGGAAGTGAATTAAGAAATACAAATTACAGAAGTAAAGAAAAATTTGACAAAAGGTGTGAACAATTTTGTCTAAAAACTCAATTTTGAGAAAATAGCTAAGGTTAGGAAATCCACTTTTAGTATATCAATTATGATTAATTTTAGTCCATCTTGCCACTTAACTAGGATTTACACATAAAGGAGGCCCCAATGGGGCAATTTAGTAATCAAATTCCAAAATTGTTAGGCATAAGTTAGCATTAGCTTTCATTGATCTTATAACGTCAGCACTTATAAATGAGTTCAAGTATCCATCATGCCAAGCTTTGAGCACAATAACTCAAGATTTCAATATAGCTGGCATAGCCATGTTCTACTAAGGGAATTAATTAGCTTTTAAACCAACAATTCAACTATGATGAATCAAGAATCCCACTTAACAAGGAGGGCAGTTAAATCGATTAAGAAAGTGAATACCACTAACTTTGAAAGCCGTCTAAATCAGTCGTAACCTTTATACCAAAAGCTTCATCCTTTCACCTTAGCAAAAGAATGATTAGTTGGTCATGATAAGAGTAAACAAAATGTATAAAAATGAAATAAACGTAAACTGAAAGACAAAAGTAAGGACAAGAGGAAAACACGTTGAATTCGAGATTAAAAACAAGAACAAAACCAAAAGGTAAAAAGCTAACTTTAATACAAAACATCAAAATAGCCTAAGAAATAGCCTTAATTCATCCTTCCCCCAAGCTGCCTATTTGTAGAGCCTTGGGGTAGGTGAAATAGTAAATGGTAGGCTAGAATAGTAAATGGTAGGTGAATACAAATTAGCAAAGGCAGCTTGAGCTTATTTTTATTTTTTTGACCAGAATACACTTTGATTTAGCTCTTCTTCAAAGCATAAGATTTGTAGATCTCTTCTTTAGCTTTGAAACAATAGCTTGATCATTCAAAATCGATGTCTATAAAGCAAGTTATGATTTTTCTACCGAAATTTCTCCTTAGTGCATGGTAAAACATATGATTTATTTTATAATCAAATTTCGGTAATAAAAACGATCAAACTTGCTCTCGGTATGAATTATAGTTGAATATCTATGTATTGAATTTTAGAAATATTTGGAATCAATCAATTCTGACATCGACAGCTCCAGATATGATTTTTCTCTTGAAGGATTACCAAGTGCACGAATGTCGGAACTAATTCTATTTGCAGTCCAAATTTGGCCTCCTTTATCTCTCAATTAGGCTGGACCATAAACGAAAAATTGTAGACGTTTGAGGCCCCAATCATTAGTCCAAGAATTGTCGTGATTTTATCCACCTACATAAAAAAAAAATTATATAATATATTTTGTAAATATAGATGAATAGTAACCCATGTATGAATAGTAAGCCGCGTATGAGCAATAACTGCCATATGAACAGTGAAACACAGTGAATAGTAACTCCGCGTATGAACAGTAAATACATATGTAAATAGTAAATATGCATGAACAGTAACCAGGTGGAATAATTGCTCAAATTAAAAAAATTAATCATATTCAAAGTGTATAGTGTATAATGATAATTTAAATCCATAAGAGCTATGCACTTATGAGTATTCATCATACCCCCCAAAAATAGGTTCTTGCTAGTGTTCCTAGCAAGTAAGGCGATACACTCAATGAATACTCAGGTTTCATGAATTATTTTCTAGTATCTATCTCTGTAGCATAGATCAAAAACTATTGAAGTAATGAGCATCAAAATTATAAAACTGAAAAAAATAATAAAAATTTCATAAGCATTTATGCGTTTCTCAACCACTCGAACAAGGGAAAAGTGTGAAAGATTCTGAGTTACTGTGTGTAGTAAGTGTGTGACCGACTATTAAGAGTATCTAAAAGATTTTAGTATATTATACCAACATTTGTAGATTTTTTGAATAAATCTAATTCAAAATCATCGTTTTGGCGGCTTTCACACTATTACTCTACAGGAGGTTTTTTTTTTATTTTAGCTCGAGCCTTATTTGGAGAACCCCTGTAATAAGTAGCCCTTGCCAACAACAAACATTGCTTGTAATATTTTTTAAAATTTTTTAATTTTTTTATTATATGTTTTTTTACAACACTTTTGGTGTTGTTTTTTTTTTCATATCAAGCTAAGATATGGTTCATTAGAAGTCCTAACAGTCACATAGTTGGATTATTCTTTGAAATCTAAAAGACAATCAAGATTTTTAGCATGTGTAAAGATAGCAGCAATACATAACTTACACATCTTAATCCATTTTCAAAGTGACTGAAATTTGACTAAACCATTATGTCAAATAAAAGTTCAAACATATAAAATTTAATGTAGCTCATCACCTCAACAATTTCATCACTAAGCATAGAAATTTTGAAGATAGAAAATATAGATTACTTATGAGTGTGTCATCTTATACGGGTTCACAAACCTACTAAAAAAATGTTATTACTAACATGCCTACTAGGATGCATCTCTAGAGTAAAATTACTCCTTACTCATCCATCCTAAGCTAACGACTCTGTCTAATGGTTTTAATATTATCACAAGAAAAAGCTGCCCAATAAAAAAAGAAAAAAAATTTAAAAGCCAACTATCCATTCCTCCAACTAGATTAAGACATTGTCCCTAATGTCAAAATATAGATAAGATGAGTGAAGAAGAAATTATCTGAAATGGTAGTTATTGAACGTGAAAACCCTGAAATATCTTACACCAAAATAAAGAAAATGTTGATGGTAAAACTAAAAGACATGATAAACAGATCCATAAGTCTAGATTACTCTTTTCTATAGTGCTTCATCACTTACTAAGATTAACATCCTGTAAAGGAAGAAAGAAAAAAAAATGACTAGCAGGATAAAGGATACTTATGGGATGGAGCTTTTTGGGAAGGACTATTGTGTCCAGTCTATCTGAATTACCACTAGATCTAGTTCAAGAACAAAAGCTTGCTTTTTGGCTAGCAATTCTTCAACAGTTAATGCAGATGTTAGGATCCATCTGGCTATTTATGAGAGAGATTTCTCCTGCATAACTTAATTTGTGAAAGATAACAAACCTACAAAGAAATTGTTAACATTTAACAATCTAATGGGTTTTTGGTGCATATTAAGTTGGGCCATGGAAGCAATTTGAAAATTTTCCCCCAATGTACCAAACCCTCATGGTAGGGTAATAAAGGCATTAGAATTACAAAGCATTTGTAACAAATGCTCTCGCAAATTTTTAACCACTAATTCTTCCCCAATTGTGCCTCTAGAAATCCACTTTAAAGGTGCAGGAATGATACCCAAAACTTAGCTACCCCCTACAAATGCTGCTATTGCTACACCTCCCATCAATCTGACGCTACCTCCCCCATATACCAAATGTATTTTTTGCTCAGTAAAGACTCTACCCAAATGGTTTGCAGCTCTCAAGAACTCCAACTCATTTCCAGGGAGATATCCACAAAATACACAAATATTTTGGAATCTATGAGTTGAGGTTCCTTCCATTTCTATTCTTAACCCTGTGAAAAATGAAAAGAAGAACCTGTATTTATATAGATGAAAGGATAATGCAATGATAACACCTACAAGGGTAGGTAGATTATTGTCAGAAGAAAATGGCTAAAGTAAGGTATCGCTTGTGCATAGGCATTGCGAGGAGTTTCGTATCTCTTGTTTTACAGGAGATGCAAATGCACCACAAGGCTTTGTATTCACATTGTGGCCTGGAGCTTGCAATGTGTACACGCAGAACTCATGGTACGTACGCACCTTTTCAGGAATGGGTGGGCAGTTAGAGTGTTTGCGCATCAAGGACGTGGTGCATTCGCATTGTGCCTGAGAGGTTAGTTCATGCACATGGGAGTCCTTAAGAACTTAAGGGACCTCGGGAGACCTTAATTAATCTCACTAAGGTTCCCCATGACTAGTTAAATATCAAGTTAGTAAGGAATTAGTTGCTTAATTAATGTATGGAACTTGTATGTTCGCAATGAAGGTTGATTTGGTAATTTATTGCTTTAATTAAGCCAAGGAAAGTACCTTTTGAGCTTAGGCAACACAAAGAAAAATCTATAGCTTTCCCCAGGCGATGTAAATGCACCAGCCCATGGTGCGTTTACACAAAATTCAGAATTGAGAAGTTGACTGAGATGCAAATGCACCATGTGGCCAGTGCGTATGCATCATGGCCTAAAGAGCTAGAATGATTGCATGGGTATTCCTAAGGCCTTAGGGGACCTAGTTAAGCTTTTTTATCATCTACATGGTTAGTTAAACATTAATTTAGTAGTGAACCAAGTAATGGTGGATAGGGGAGCACCATGGATGAAGGCTTAGTGCACTTGTGGCCTAGCCAAGTTGTGACTTGAGGCACAAGTGAAAGCTTAATGCATCCTTGGTCGGTTAAATGGTGAGGCTTAGTACCTTGGTGGTCCAGGTGAGCTCATTAGCTCAAGGCACCAAGTGGGAGCCTAGTGCACCTAGTTGGGCCGAGGCTTAGTACCATAGTGGCCTAGGTGAACTAATGGCTCAAGGCACTATGTGGGAGCCTAGTACACCTAGTGAATTTATTGGAACTCAAGCTAGGGCATCCACCATGTTTACCTGCACAACAATCAAAGAAAGGTTAAACTCATTGCGTTAGTAGCTAAGGGATACTAAGAGTGATTTAGGAGCCAAAACTTGCTAAGTATAAAGTGACGCCTATAGGAGGACTAGGAAAAGGACAAGTCCTAAGGGACTGAAACTTATGCGCATAGGCTTAGCCTTAAGCTGTATGAGCTCACAGCAGATTAAATTTCTTTGTATATGTGTTGTCCTTAGTGTTTTCCTTGTAGGTTGAAGACCCTTTACTGAGAATCATAAGATTCTCACTCCCTTAGTTTTATGTTGTGTAGATATTGATGTTGTTGCACCCAGCAATCATTGAGGAATGTCATGGTAGTTTCAGTTACAGGTACATTGCTTTGAGAATCCTTGATATTCTAGTTATTTGGCTATGTGAATGTTAAGTTGTTATTGTATTAATTGCAGTTTTCTTGGCCACAGAGGCTAGCGAGCATATGGAGTATCATTGAGGCTTGCCATCGGGATCTCTCATCTAAGGTGGAAGCTAGTTGATTGGATCTTACTAGTACTAGTCTTGCATGTTCATGATGTATGTTAGTGGCCTTCAATGTGTATGAATAGAGTTATGGACTCTAGGTTGCCTTTAGGTGTAGGGCATAGTTTACCACTGTTTAAATGCCCACACTCAGTTAATTATGTGTAGGATTATTGTTGATGCTATAAAGGTTTTGTATGCTTTGAACATTTGAACATTGGTTTTTATTGAAATGCCTAGGCTGTATTAATGTTTTACGATTTCCTACTTGCTTAAGTTAAAGCAACTCTTACATGCATAATTGCATTCCTAGGTTAAACAACTAGTGGTATAAAGTTTTAACCATGGTGCACATAATTAATTAGCCAATTATAACCAGCATAAGACTTGTTCTTATAGGCTTCTTGGGTAGGGCCATGAGGGTCATGCTAGTTTGGTATCAGAGCCTGGTTCATGGACAGTTGAGGCTAGTAGCTGAGATCTAGGTTGTGATCCACGTGCTACGGTAGTTAATATTAACCAAAATTTGTGAGTTGTCATCTGGCTTTGGCTACAGGTTGTAATGGTGGAACTAGATTCGTTGCGGTTTGCATGCTAGAGGTCTGGTAAGGGATCTTAGTTATCTAGTGTGGCATCATTAGGGCAAGTAATTTGACTTGCTCCAAGGTATGAGGAAACACCTTAGAGTAGGTAGTTAGGATGTGACCACCTCCTAGGAAGTTGTTATGGAACCTCAAACACTAGGTAGACTACATGATCTGTAGGACTGGGAGGTTGTGAAACATCCAAGGTAGGGAGTACCATTGAATTAGATGGATTATTCCTAAAGTTCCAAGGGTTGAACCAACCAATGAGGATAGGTTAGGCTACTAGAAATGAGCTGAGGATGAGCTAAATAAGTGACAGGCACTTAGTTAAGCAGGCCACAAAGTGGAGTGGAGCACTCTTGTACCTTTCTTTCGAGAGTAGGAGCTTAGGGCCAAGAGTACCAAGGCCTTAAGCTAGCATACTTTAGCACTTGATGATCATTGTTGAAGGACCACCGATGAATGGTCTAGCATGTAGTAGCTCTTAAAAGAGAGTTAAAGGGGTTGAAGACCCAATGTAACGACCCAAATCCAGAACCAGTCAACGAAACACCTGCCCACACCACATGGGCTATCCTTTGGAAAAGGATAAACGATAGGTGCTTATTTTCTAGAGCTGGGGCCTATATATCCATATAAGGTTTCTCACAATTCATCCATATAGGATATAGTGGTGTTACAAACTCCCCCCTTATGTACCCAACGTCCTCGTTTGGGTCAATTAGATTACTTGATTCCCTGGACTAAGTAACCTCTTTAATCGGACTACTTAGCCCCTGGTCAAGTAGCTTTTCAAATTCAGGATTAGTCCCGGTAGATGATGCATGTGCACACCCACTATGCCACACCATCATGGTCCTGGGTCAACTCTGATACCATTTGTAACTACCCAAGTCCAGAACCAGTTAACAAAACACCTGCCTACACCACATAAGCTATTCTTTGGAAAATGATAAGTGCCAGGAACTTATGTTCTGGAATTAGAGCCTATATGTCCACATAATGCTTCCTACAATTCAACCATGTGGGATATAGGGGTGTCTGAAATGACTCAAGTCTAGAACCTGGTCAATGGAACACCTGCCCGCACCACATGATCTATCCTTTGGAAAATGATAAGTGCTAGGCACTCAGGAATGAACTCTCAGTATAAGGAAGTTCCCCCATCCCATACTAGTGGACTCAACCACATACTTTGAACCAAACTTGGCTCTGATATCATCTATAAGCTCTGATATCATCTATAATGACCTAAGTCCAAAACTAACCAACAGAACACCTGTCCACACTATATGGGCTATCCTTTGGAAAAGGATAAGCACTAGGTGCTTATGTCCTCAAGCTGGAGCCTACATATCCACATAAGGCTTCCCATAATTCACCCATGTGGGATATAGGGCTGTTACAAACTCCCCCCTTATGCACCCAATGTTCTTGTTGGGGTCAATCGGATTACTTGATTCCCCAAACCAAGTAACCTCTCTAATCGAACTACTTAGCCCTTGGCCAAGTAGCCTCTCAAATCTAGGATCATTCCCGATAGATGATGCATGTTTACACCCACTATGTCATACCATCATGGTTTTAGTTTAGCTCTGATACCATCTGTAATGACCCAAGTCCAGAACTGGTCAACAGAACACCTGCCCACACCATAAGGGTTATCCTTTGGAAAAGGATAAGCGCTAGGCGCTTATGTTCTGAAACTGGATCTTATATATCCATATAAGGCTTCCCACAATTCACCCATGTAGGATATGGGGTGTTACAAACTTCCCCCTATGTACCCAACGTCCTTATTGAGGTCAGTCGGATTACTTGGTTCCCCGGACCAAGTAACCTCTCTAATCGGACTACTTAGCCCCTGACCAAGCACCCTCTCAAATCCAGGTTCAGTCCTAGTAAATGATGCATTTGCACACCCATTATGCCATACCATCGTGGTCCCGGGTCAACTCTAATACTATTTGTAAGGACCCAAGTCTAGAACCGATCAATAAAACACCTGCCCACACCACTTGTACTATCCTTTGAAAAAGAATAAGCACTTGGTGCTTATGTTCTGAAATTTGAGCCTATATATCCATAAAAGGCTTCCCATAATTCAACCATGTGGGATATGGGGGTGTTACACCCAAGATGGCGTGGTGGAGGTTGGCTCATCCAACCTAGTAAAAGCATGGGTGATACACCCATAATGCAAAAGTTGACTAGAGACTGAGGAACGAGAATGGACCATGTAGGAGTGGGGCTTAAGCCCAGGGTGCAAAGAATGCATGACTCTTGGGCCGCACCTAGGAACTATTATCAATGGTCCAAGTGGTCATTGTACTAGTGCCATATTTGGGCTTGGTTGAGTTAACACCAGCCTAGGAAGCTTGACCCCAGTAGTTGTTGCTAGAAAGAGTCAGCCTGGTACACCAAAGCAGCAGTTTAAAGCTTCGCTTCGATTAGTCAAGTGGTCAAAGTAGATAGCCACCAACCAGGTGTGACTGGTAGCCGTAGTGAACTAATGGGCAATGCATGGCTAGTGTGAGGTAAGTCTTGACCTTCTCACTAGTAGTTTGTTACTTGGTAATTTCTGGCATCGACTACTGGTATAGTTTTAATTGGCTTGTTGGGTGGCAGTTTTAAGCGGCGTTAAAGGTTAACCCAATTACATTTGGACCTAAAGATGCACCAAGTATTGGGCGATATTTGAAACCTTAGGACCCACTTGCTAGTGTGTGAACCCACAAAAGTATAGACTTAAATGCCCTAGATTGGAAACATTCTAAGGTTCCATAGGTTGTCTTCTTGCAAGAGTTAGTTCAGTGACCTAGTTTAAAGAGAATAACTGGCTAGTTGAATAGATGAGTTTCTTAAAGTCACCAAGTAGTGGAGCAGTTTAGTTAAATGCTGAAAAGGTAAGTAGGTAAGTTTTTACTTTGTTTCTAACCATTGAATGTGTTAGTGTTGTGCCCAAAAGCCAATCATGAGATGATTGTATTCTTGCACATTGAGTCATGATATTTTATTAAGGCATTAATCCTGCAATTATGTTTGTTGTTTTGTTCCTGCGTAACTTAACAAACATAATTGTTGTTAGTGTTGTGCCCAAAAGCCAGTCATGAGATGATTGTATTTTTGCACATTGAGTCATGATATTTTATTAATGCATTAATCCAGCAATTATGTTTGTTGTTTTGTTCCTACGTAACTAAACAAACATAATTGTAACCCTAGAATAATGATATTCTTAAAAGTCCCTGGTCTAGTATTATTGTGGAGCGGGTTGCAATAATACATAACGACTAGCATATGTGGAGACTAATATGAGATATGTAGTCTACATATGGGTACAAGTTGGAGAACTTGTGTACTGGACCGACCCACCATGAGAACACTACATGGATCGTTATATGAGTGTCATAAGTGATTCCCATAGTGATCATGGTATATGTAGTCCTTCGACCTAAGATCATCAAGGTTCCCTACATGTGAGTCACATACTTTGATACTTTCCTTTGTTGCTCGTAACTGAGTGAACTTGAAGGAGGTCATTGGGTATGTCACATATCATGCGGAGGGATTTGTATGATCAAGATGGGATTTGTCCCTCCTATGTAACGGGAGCGATATCTTCGGGCCCCTTGATAGAGTGAGACTTAGAAAATGCATGGCCATGCTCGGATGAGTTGATATGCGATATCAATGTCATCAGTTTAAGTTAGTCTACTCGGTAATCAAGAAACCAAAGATTGGGCTATACGAGAGTGACACATTCCATGTCTCGTGCTTAGTCTTGATATCTTGGACAAAGGGACAATGGCATATATCGGTGATGATCATAAAGGTATAGTCGAATCATCGACAATCTTGTCACTTGGGTAGCAATGATGTGTTGCTAGACACCGCTCATTGCTTATGATCATAAATGTGATTTATGATCATTGCCAACGTGATAAGAGCCTATTGGGTCGCACACATAGAGCATTTTGGATCATTAGAGTGCATGGGCTAATTATTTGGGTTATGGTTTCACTTTAATTTCGTATTAATAATGGGCCCAAAAGTTGAGCCATTATTAAGCCCGAAATTAAATCCTAATTGGATTAGGGCTTTGAAACCTATTAGGCCTGGAAGTTGAGTCTCACTATAAATACAACTTTTAAGTGAGAAATTCGCAGGTCTCCTTGCCCTAGCCTCCAAAAAGGACAGCCGCACTCTTCTCTTGCAATTCCTTGGAGGACGCAAGCTAGCACTGCGAGCGCAAGAGAAACGCATCTACCGGGACGTGGTGGAAGCGTGGTGATCCCGAGAGGCTCGTGTGGATACCATAGAGAGCCTGAACACGTCAACTGTTCAGGTTTTGTGATTCGACTCTACAGTTGAGTGAGAGATCTCAATCGAAAATTAGGTATGAAAATTTTCGAACACCCGGTTTACCCCGTTTCACTTGGATCCTGGAGGGTTTCGGTTAAATTCCGCTGCGCTGTTTGGCTCCCGAAACCCAACAGTGGTATCAGAGCTACTGGTGAAACCCTAAATCGGGATTGAGTGTTGAATCGCATGATGCTATGTGTTCGATTGGTTTTCGGCCATGATTAATTAGATTGATTCATGATGCATGAAATCGAATTTCGTAATGAACATATGAGATATATGAAGAAACGACACAAATTGGTTAATGAGATTAACCCGAAATTGATAGGTATGAGATACCTATATGGATTAGGATTCTTGCAATAGTTGCAAAAACCCTAGGTTTGTTCGGATTTGGCCTGTTCGGGCACCGAAAGTAAGATATTTTTGGTGGCTCGAATGGAGGAGTCTCGGGTGCCTACTTTCTGGAAATAGAAGATTTCGGCCTAAGCAATTGTAAGACAATTTATCCAACTTGTGCCCATATGTAAACTATATATCTCATATTAGTCTCCACATATGTTAGTCTTTATGTATTATTGTAACCCACTCCATAATATACTAGACTAGGGATGTTTAATAATCCTATTATTCTAGGGTTATAATTACTTTTGATTATGTAACATAAAAAAATATAACAAACACAATTATTGGATTAATGCCTCATTAAAATATCATGACTCAATGTGCAAAAGACAATCATCTCACGATTGGCTTTTGGGCACAACACTAACAGAAGGCCACCTAGATTACTTATGGAAAAAGAAAGACTTGGCTAGTGAAACTAGTCGAGTAAGTTAAGGACTAAGTCCTAAATGGAACTAAGGAAGTTATGAGGATGACGTGTTGCTTCAAGTTAATGTCAGTAAGTTTGTAAAATATTGGACTGTTAGGCCATAAATGATCTGGTGAAGCCAAAAATAGGATGTTTTGCCTTAACCCTTCAGGTTAGTGTTTCAGGAGTGCCTATGAGGTAGAGATCACTATGACCAGTTGAGACTCGACTCACAAGTAGCCAAAGTGTGAAGTAATCTTTCACCTAGTTTAATTTACTGCTGGTAATTAGAATTACCAAGCCTAGTATAGGTATAGTTGTGCTCACGTGTAGTGCAGTGACTCTAGTAGTTATTGTGTTCACTAGAGTAGGGAAAAGTTGAGGATTAAGACCCTAGTCAATG
The DNA here is from genome assembly GCA_005392925.1 of Aquilaria sinensis. Classification (NCBI taxonomy): domain Eukaryota; kingdom Viridiplantae; phylum Streptophyta; class Magnoliopsida; order Malvales; family Thymelaeaceae; genus Aquilaria; species Aquilaria sinensis. Next base: position 150,208 of record SMDT01002134.1, read on the forward strand.
AAGATATTGGTTAAGCTAGTTTTAAGCATCAAGTTAGAATAACTCACTTAACCCTAGTGCCATGTAAAAGAAGGGCTAATGACTTGCGAGATTAGTTAAGGGCTAACAAGTGCGCTAAAAAGAATTACCATGCATGAGCCACCCAAGAGGTTTTACATGGCTAACCACATCCCAATAGTTAATTGAAGTGATGGATGGTCGTTGAGGGGCCATTTGATAGTGTTAGAGGTCAGGAGGCCTATGTGGTAGTCAAGGTCTTAAGTAAGACAGGAGGCATGTCAAAGCCTAGTGAATGGGACTGAGGTGTCTGGTGGGCTACCATGCCAAGGATGCCTAGTTTGCCTAGGATTGGGAAGTACCTTGTAACTTAACTAAGGACCCTATAGCTACTTTAGGCACAAAGCGAGTATTGATGGTTGGGAAGTAAGTGTACTAGGGACACACCGAGAAGCTAATCTTGCATGTAGAGTGTTGGGCTCCGAGTGCAAGGAAGTGAAGACACTTAGTGTGTAGGCTTCATGCACCTAGGATACTCTGAGTGGAGTAGTTGAAGCGTCAAGACCTGTGGCTTGGGTAGCATGTTAGTAGCTTAATCACCAGGTGCTGGGAGACCTGAGCCGAGGGGGCATGGATGAGGCCCAAGGGCTACTAGCTACTTAGAGGTCTTGGCACTCATGCTAAAGAAGTTTTCTCTAATAAGCAAGTAGGTATAAGAGATTCTAGAGTAGAGAGGCCAATAGGATCATAATGCTTAGGTGGTGCATAGGTCTCTTATTTAGTGCACCAATGTGCCTGATGTATAGGGGCCATCCGAGAGCAACATTGGAAGACACATACTTTAGGGTGGGCCGAGACCTGTAACTCTCGATAGTTTACTCACTCAGAAGAGGCCTAGTGTATAGTAGAACTTGGAGCGGAGTATGCTTTAAGGTGCTAGTGGTGTGTGTGGTGAGGCCATAATACACTAATGACACACTTAGTCTAATGATCGTTGGGAGTCCTCGAGCACTAAACCTATAGTAAGGAACTGATTATGTGAGACATAATATACAAGTCATATGCTCATTAAGCTAGCTTACACTAAGTGGTTTGGTATAGAGATATTGGGTGCCAAACCTAATGAACGTCTTTTTTAGTATGAGTGTTAATGGAGAGGTTTAACTTGTTAAGTTAGCTTAAACTAGCAGGTTTGGCACAGGTGAGAAAGAGAAGGAAGTTGGTTAGTGTTAAGTATTTAGTAGGTGGCTATTAGTGTAAGGTTAGTGGACATGTTTTCAAAAACTTGTTAAGATAACTTGCACTAAGAGGCTCAGGCTCATGGATTAGTGTTGAAGAGTTGTGGTCACCGATTTCACCGGGACAGTTTGAGTAGTTGGGTGTCCTTCAGTAGCACTATGTGCCAAAGGTAGTAAAAGATCATATCATAGTCTTCAAAGGCGAAATTGCACTAAAGTACTTTAGGTCGTGTAAGCCCAGGTGAAGGTGGGGATAATAGTTTACAGTTCTTGTTATGCCTTTGGGTATGAGCACAAAGTATGGCACTAGCCATAGTACCTATATGAGACAGGGCTCGACTCAAGTGCCCGGAGAGCATTAGCTGAGTGAGTCGGGCAGTTTGGTGCAAAGTGCGTTGCTGAGTGATCAACACCCATTGGTAGGTTTTATGGGGATACGTTGGAACTGTATGCGAGGTTAATGTCTCCAAATGGGGAGATTGAATTTGGATGACCAAATTCTCCAATGTGGGGAGAATGTTATAGCCCTCATAGTTGGAAGCTCATTTAAGGTTTATAAATTAATAGATTCCTAGTATAATACCTTATTTGAACTTCATTTAGCAAGGTCATGCAAGTTAGTTAAGGTTTACTACATTTTGAGGAAATTATGGCATCAAAAAAGTTATGGGGGCAAAACAGTAAATTAGCATCCCAAGGTGTTGGGCTGAGTCCTGGAGTTAAAAATGTGTTTTAAAACCTAACCCTAGCTTTGAAACCAAAATTTAGCTTAAGTAAGCAAGATTTGACCAAGTTTTGACTTTGGTTACTATTTGGGGAAGGGGACTTTTTGAAAATTTAAGAAAAGTTTAGGGGCTAAAAGGGAACAAGGTTTGTTTTAATCTTGGTAAAGTGGTGTGGCAGCCATTTTTTATCTTGTCCAGCCCAAACCTGAGCTCCCTTTTTTCCCATTGATTTTACCTTCAAATCTTGCTCAAAATCAAGTGTTAATGGTGGAAAGTGAAGGTTCCATGGGCGTATAAGCAATGAGTAGCTCATTTAAAGTGAGTTTGGTGTATTTGAAGCTAGAAATCACTTTTTCCAATAGGACCTCTGTTTTACATGATAGGTAACTTCATTTTCTTGTTGTATCCATGTTGGTTTGGCCCTTAGTTGCTTGTGTTTTGGTTGGATTGTCTTAATTTGGTGCCATTCAGTTTGAATTGCTTGGAACCTAGGTAAAATCTTAGTGGAGCATTGTTCATGGTGAAGGAATTCTTGATCATTGCTTGTAACTTGGAATAGAGGTAAGGGATTTAGTTATTCTTTTACTTAGTTGATGTATGTTATTTGAATGCTAGTTATAGAGCTTAATTTGGTGAGTTAGTGCTCAAAATGGCTCAAGTAAGGCATCCTTTGTGCATAGGCATTACAAGGAGTTTCATTTCTCTTGTTTCACAGGAGATGAGATGCACCATGGGGCTGTGCGTTTACATCGTGGCCTAGAGTCTACAATGTGTATGCATAAAACTCATGATGCGTACGCACCCTTTACAGAATGGATGGGCTGTCATTGTATGTGCGCAGCAAAGACGTGGTGCATTCGCATTGGGCCAAGGAGGTCTAGTTCATGCACAAGGAAGTCCTTAAGGGCTCGAAGGACCTTAAGGGTAATTCAGCTTACTAAGTTTCTCCATGACTAGTTAAACATCAATTTAGTAAATAATTACTTGCTAAATTAATATATGGAACTTGTATGTTGGCCATGGAGGTTGATTTGGTAAGTTATTGCTTGTTAATTGAGCCAAGGAAAATACCCCTTGAGCTGAGGCAACACGAAGAACAATCTATAGCTTTCCCCAGGCGATGTAAACACCTAGCCCATGGTGCGTTCACACAAAATCCAAAATTGTGAAGTTGACTGAGAAGCGAATGCATCATGGCCTAAAAAGCTAGATTGATTGCATGGGTATTCCTAAGGCCTTGGGGGACTCTGGGGGGCCCAAGTTAAGCTTGCTAATCATTTTCATGGTTAGTTAAACATTAATTTAATAGCGAACCAAGTAATGGTGGATATGGGAGCACCACAGATGAAGGCTTAGTGCACTTGTGGCCTAGCCAAGTTGTGACTTAAGGCACAATGCTGTAATTTAACAGTTGTAACCCAAGTGTAGGTTGTTGCAAGTAATGAAATCTTGGGAGTTCGAGTGTCAAACCACAGGGAAGTGAATTAAGAAATATAAATTACAGAAGTAAAGAAAAATTTGACGAAAGGTGTGAACAATTTTTGTCTAAAAACTCAATTTTGAGAAAATAACTAACGTTAGGAAATCCACTTTTAGTATATCGGTTATGATTAATTTTAGCCCATCTTGCCACTTAACTAGGATCTACACATAGAGGAGGTACCAATATGGCAACTTAGTAATCAAATTCTAAAATTGTTAGGCATAAGTTAGCATTAGCTTTCATTGATCTTATAACGTCAGCAGGTATAAATGGGTTCAAGTATCCATCATGCCAAGCTTTAAGCACAATCACTCAAGATTTCAATATAGCTGGGATAACCATAAATTGAAATACCAAAGTAAGGACAAGAGGAAAACACGTTGAAAAGAGGTTTGGGATTGAAAACAAGAACAAAACCAAATGGGAAAAAGCTAACTTTAATACAAAAACATCAAAAGAGCCTAAGAAATAGCCTTAATTCATCCTTCCCTCAAGCTACCTATTTGTAGAGCCTTGGGGTGGGTGAAATATTAAATGGTAGGTGAATACAAATTAGCAAAGGCAGCTTGAACTTATTTTTATTTTTTTGACCATAATACATTTTGATTTAGCTCTCCCTCAAAGCATAAGATTTGTAAATCTCTTCTTTAGCTTCGAAACAATAGCTTGATCATTCAAAACTGATGTCTATAGAGCAAGTTATGATTTTTCTACCAAAATTTCTCCTTAGTGCATGGTAAAACAGATTGTCTCAATTATAATCAAATTTCGGTAATAAAAATGATCAAACTTGCTCTTGGTATGAATTATAGTTGGATATCTGTGTGTTGAATTTTAGAAATATTTGGAATCAATTAATTCTGACATCTACAACTCCAGATATGATTTTTCTCGTGAAGGATTACCGAGTGCATGAATGTTGGAACTAATTCTATTTGCGATCCAAATTTGGCCTCCTCTATCTCTCAATTAGGCTGGACCATGAACTAAAACTTGTAGACGTTTGAGGCCCCGATCATTAGTTCAAGAATTGTCGTGATTTTATCCACCAACATAAAAAAACAATTATATAATATATTTTATAAATATGGATGAATAGTAACCCACATATGAATAGGAAGCCACGTATGAGCAGTAACTGCCATATGAAGAGTGAAACGCAGCAACCAGTAACTCTGCGTATGAACAGTAAATACATATGTAAATAGTAAATATGCATGAATAGTAACCAGGTGGAATAACTCCTGAAATTAAAGAAATTAATTATACTCAAAGTGTATAGTGTATAATGATGATTTAAATCCTTAAGAGCTATACACTTATGAGTATTCATCATACCCCCTTGTTATGGCCCTTCTAGTGGGAAGCGTAATTGAGGAAGGTAAAGTGTTCTAAATTAAGTTTAGAACCTTCATTCAAGTTTATATAGCAAGAATAGAAAAGTTTAGCAAAGTTCACTAAGTTCCGAGAAAAAATAAGGCACTAAATGAGGTTCAAGGGTAAAATGGTAATTTTGCATCCTGAATAGCCGGGATGAGTCCCGAGTGTTTTAAAATGAATTTTAAAAACTTAACTTTCAACCTTAACTCAAACTTGAAGAATAAATGAGAATTTAATCAAGAATGACTAAGTTACAAAGATAGGGGACTTAATTGCATTAAGCTTGATACCTTGGTGACTTTGATGCTAAGTAAGGGTTTAAGAAGGGAAAGAGAAAGGGGAAGCTGCCATAACCACGTTTTAATCCTTCCCTCACTCATTTCTCTCTCAAATTAAGCTTGGAATCAAGTGTTCTTGGTGTCAAGAGGTGTAATTCAAAGTATATAAGCTAGGAGGAGTGCATTTCAAGCTTTAAACCATGATTTTGAAGCTTGGAAGGGCGTTTTTCCATATCCCCTATTTTTGAGCGAGGTAAGTAATGTGTTCTTGATTGAATTCATGTTATTTACTTGGTTTGGAGCTTGGGTTTTGGTTAGAGAGCGAAGTTTTGGTGATTAGTGCTTTGTTTTTGGTTTGGAACTTGTGCAGAACTTTGGTGAGCTTGGTTGATTGAAAAGGAGATTGATTCTTGCTTGTTACTTGGAGTTGAGGTAAGAGAGTTATGTTTTTAAGTTCAATTAATGCTATTGGCTTGAGTTTGCTTGAAGGAATTTGAGTGATTCTAGCAATAGCATTAGTTAAAGGCTTTGGTTGAATTGTGGTGGACTATGAAGTTGGGAGGATTGGATTGATGTTACGAGACATCATAGATTAGCTTGTGATAGTTGGTTATGTTCTATGCAACATAGTCTATGAGTGTATGAAATTTGGAGGCTTTCCAAGCATGTTTACTATGTTTGCTAAGTGTCCAAAGTTCATAGCAGCAAAATGCGCCAAATTCTGCAAAAACCCAGATTTGATGTCGCCAATTACAGGTCAAGGCCCACGATGTTGCGCCAATCTAGGGGAAAAATTGGCAGAGCGTTACCAACTGTGGTGATGTGTCGCCACAATCGGTGACACGGCGCCAATTCAGGAAAAATGTGGCAGAACATTACCAACTGTGGTGACGCGCCACCACAGACAAAATGGGTGAATTTTCCACATTTTGCTAGGATGATCCAAGTGAGACCTAAGGGGGTTCTTAGAGTACCTTGGGGTCCAGGGATTCTGGGGGTACTCCGAGACTTCCAGAAGTCCCACAAGAGGTAAGAGTTTCCTTGAGTTTTATAAGGTTTCATGGTTGCTTGTGCAATAAGCAAGGAAACTAGGTTGCAAATGAATATAACTAACACTAGCTCAGGTGAAAGGTTTAGAACCCTTGGTGACCTAGCCGTGCCGTAGCCACGAGGTTGCAAGGTGAAACCTTGTTCATCTAGTCTACAAGGAGGTCTTACGGCCTAGTCTACAAAGTTCCACCATAATTCCCCTGTACAACAACTAAGGGAAGGCTACGTGATTGCATCAAGTAAACTACGGCTTGCTAGGAGCGGGTTAGTGATCAGAACTTGCTAGGCACGGAATGATGCACCGTGAGGAGGACTAGTTGAGGAGAGGTCTTTATGGCCTCGTTATATGTGCATATATCATACCCTCTTGCTGTGTGAGCTCGCAGCAAGTTTACATATGTTTATCATATGTTTAGTCCTATTAATTTTCTTGCAGGTACACAGAAGACCCTTACTAAGAATGTTGAATTCTCACTCCTTAGTTATGTTGTGCAGAGACTGAAGTTGTTAGGTCGGGTAATCGTTGAGGATTATCGCGGTATTGCTCTTTGTGTGTACAGGTACGACACTTGAGAATCTCTATGATTCTAGTCTACATGGGTACTTGTTAGTTAAGTAACAGTACTAACTTAAGTCTTCGTTTGGCTACAGAGCCTAGTAGCACTTGGACAAGGGCTTTTGAGACTCGCCACTGGGATGTGTATCCAAGGTGGGAGTTAAGTCGAGAAGATCTCATTAGAGGCTTGTATTTATATAATACACTTAGCTGCCTCCATAAACTATGTTTTGAAGAGTCCTAGACTCTAGGGTTGCTCTTGGGTGAGGGCATTAGTCTACTTTATGTATGAATATTCTCACGAGTTGTTATGTGTAGTAAACTCACACAAATGTTGATCTTGTATGCTTTGGCTATTTGTACTTAGTTTTTATGAAATTACTTGGCCAAGTTAATGCTTTACATTTTTAATGATCCAAGTTAAAGCATAAAAGCATGCATCTTGCATATTCTAGGTTAATCAATTAGTATCATGGGATTTAATCCGCGCACATATACAACTAGCCAATTGCAACCACCGTGAGACCAGCTCTCACAGGCTTCCCGGGCAGGGGCCAAGGACGGCCGTGTCACCCCTCCCCAAACCAAGTTCTTGCTAGTGTTCCTAGCAAGTACGACGAAGCACTCAATGAATACTCAAGTTTCATCAATTATCTTCTAGTATCAATCTCAGTAGCATAGATTAAAAACTATTGAAGAAATGAGCATCAAAATTATAAAACTGAAAAAAATAATAAAAATTTCATAATAATTTATGCATTTCTTAGCCACTTGAACAAGGGAAAAGTGTGAAAGATTATGAGTTGCTGTGTGCAGTAAGTGTGTGATTGACCATCTAGAGTATCTAATAGATTTTAGTATATTATACCAACATTTGCAGCTTTTCAGAATAAATCTAATTGAAAATCATCGTTTTGGCGCCTTTCACACTATTACTCTACAAGAGGTTTTTTTTTTATTTTAGCTCGAGCCTTATTTAGATAACCCCTGTAATAGGTAGCCCTTCCCGAGAACGAACATTGCTTGTAATTTTTTTTATTTTTTTTATTTTTTTTATTATATGTTTTTTTACAACACTTTTGGTGTTCTTTTTTTTCATATCAAGCTAAGATATGGTTCATTAAAAGTCCTAACAGTCACATAGTTGGATTATTCTTTGAAATCTAAAAGACAATCAAGATTTTTAGCATGTGTAAAGATAGCAGCAATACATAACTTACACATCTTAATCCCTTGTCAAAGTGACTAAAATTTGACTAAACCATTATGTCAAATAAAATTTCAAACATATAAAATTTAATGTAGTTCATCACCTCAACAATTTCATGACTAAGCATAGAAATTTTCAAAATAGAAAATATAGATTACTTATGAGTGTGTCATCTTATACAGGTTTAAAAACCTACTAAAAAAATGTTATTACTAACATACCTACTAGGATGCATCTTTAGAGTAAAATTACTTTTTACTCATCCATCCTAAGCTAAGGATTTTTTTAATGGTTTTAATATCAGCATAAGAAAAACTACCTTAAAAAAATAGAAAAAAAATTTAAAAGTCAACTATCCCTTCCTCCAATTAGATTAAGCCATTGTCTCCAGTGTCAAAATATAAATAAGATGAGTGAAGAAGAAATTATCTAAAATGGTAGTTATTGAACATGAAAACCCTGAAATATCTTACACAAAATAAAGAAAATGTTGATGGTAAAACTAAAAGACATGATAAACATATCCATAAGTCTAGATTACTCTTTTCTATAGTGCTTCATCACTTACTAAGATTAACATCCTGTAAAGGAAGAAAGAAAGAAAAATAAAATAACTAGCAGGATAAAGAATACTTATGGGATGGAGCTTTTTGGCAAGGACTGTTCTGTCCAATCTATCTGAATTACCACTAGATCTAGTTCAAGAACAAAAACTTGCTTTTTGTCTAGCAATTCTTTAGCAGTTGATACAGATATTAGGATCCATCTAGCTATTTATGAGAGAAATTTCTCCTGCATAACTTAATCTGTGAAAGATAACAAACCTGCAAATAAATTGCTAACATTTAACAGTCCAATGGGTTTCTAGTGCATATTAAGTTGGGCCATGGAAGCAATTTGGAAAATTTCCCCCAATGTACCAAACCCTCTTGGTAGGGTAATAAAGGCATCAGAATTATAAAGCATTTGTAACAAACACTTTTGCAAATTTTTAACCACTAATTCTTCCCCAATTATACCTCTAGAAATCCACTTCAAAGGTACAAGAATGATACCCAAAATTTGGCTAGCTCCTACAAATGCTGCTGTTGCTACACCTCTTATCAATCTGACACTACTTCCCCCATATACCAAATGTATTTTTTGCTCAGTAAAGACTCTACCCAAATGGTTTGCAGTTCTCAAGAACTCTAAATCATTTCCAGGGAGAGATCCACAAAATACACAAATCCATTTCTATCCTTAACCATGTGAAAAATGAAAAGAAGAACCTGTAATTATATAGATGAAAGGATAATACAATGATAAAACCTACAAGGGTAGGTAGATTATTGTCAGAAAAAAATGAAAATTTTCAAAATAACGACATGTATATACAATAGTTATGATTATGGCTCACATCTTCCTCTGGTTGGACATCCAATAATGGCTGCAACGACTTCTATAAGTCGGGGATTTGCTTCTTATCTAGTTTTCATACAAACTAGTAAACATTGTCTTTTAAAGTCAGATTCCTAATACGGTAATGCTCTCTTTTATGAAAAATACTTCATAAACCAAGAAATTCATTTTGCACTAATCCACAAGAATGCATCTCAGGAGTTAATCTGATATCATCCAAGGAATCCTTACTCAGGTCATTCTTAATGAATTGTATTTTATCTTCTCGGACACCATCCCTAAAGAACGACATCTAATATTACAAATCCATTAACCACATTTGTGACAGACTCATAACTTTTTTGCTCTTTGCTTTTTCACATAAGAGCTTTTGCCTAAGCCAGGCATGTGGGACACAAATGAATTTAGAATTTCACTAGCCAAATGGACCTTGATTTCAATTAACCAACATACATCTTCAGGAATGCCTTTCTACATCAAAATTCTTAATCTTTCATACCTAGCTTGGTAAATCCTTTTAAGAATATTTATTGGGAGAGAGGGAAAGTATTTTCTCCAAGAAAAAATGGTAGAATCCATTTTTTCAGAAGAAATTAAGATAAGGGAGAGAAAAAAAAATTAGTTATTATGGGAAACTGAAATAACCAACTCAAGAGCCAGGGAATACCATATTCACCACTTAACCAAAAAGGGAAGAAAAGTAAAATAAGAAAAAGAAAAAGAAAAAGGAACAAAACTTAAAAGAAAGCATCTAAGAAGAGAAGACATATTGACATTTGCTTACCATGATCACTGTGAGGATGACTAAAATGAAGAACTTCCTGCAAATCATATGATTCTCCAAATTTTAACTCTTTTTCTATTTAAACACATTACCATTTTTAGGATTTACAATGTCAATGTTCCCACAAAGATAAACATGTTTCACAACAAAAAGGCCACTCCATCTACATCTGAGTTTTCCACTAAATATGTGAAGTCAAGAATTATAAAGTGAAACCTTTTAACGAACTTTAAGTGTTTTTCTTAAGATTGTTTTATCATGAAAAGTTTTGGTTCTAGCTTTATGTATTTTCAAATTTTCATATGCATCATTTCTTAACTCCTTAAGCTTATTTAGTTACATCTTGTGTAAAATACCATCATCATCAAGATTTGAATTGAAAGCTTTAATAACCTAGTATGCTTTATGTTCAAGTTCTACAGGTAAATGAGAAGGTTTTCCATAAACTAACCTATAGGGAGACAAACCTAGCGATATTTTAAAAGCAGTGTAATTAGTTTCAAAGACCAATCTGTTCAATTTGGGCTAACCGTTATCACAAGGATCTATTTTATTTTCTATTTCCAATTCTAATTGTGCCCTTGTTTGTAAGTGATAATGGGTGATAACCTTGTGTCATACCATATTTCTTCAATAAAAATTTAAATGGTCTATTACAAAAATGTGTTCCCCTATCACTTATTTTGGCTCGAGGAATTAATCGACTCAAAATATTTTCCTTCAAAAATTTAATCACAATTTTATGATCATTATTTCAACATAGAACTGCTTCTACCCATTTATAAACATAATCCACAACAACTAAAATGTACACAAATCCAAATGGTGGAAGTGGTCCCATGAAATCTATCCCCTAACAGTCAATAATTTCAATCACAAGAAGAGGAGTCAATGGCACCATGTTTCTTTTTGAAATTAATCCTAATTTCAAACAATTTTCACAGGTTTTGCAAAATACATGTGCATCTTTGAAAAAAAATGGCCAGTAAAATCCATGCTACAAAATATTTGCAGTTTTTTTCATTAACGAAAAATGCTTCCCACATGCTTCAAAATGACAAAATTCAATGACACTTTTTACCTCATCATCGGATATGCATCTCTGAAATATCTAATGAGGGCAGTATTTGAAAAGATAAGGGTCATCCTAGAAATTTCTTCTTATCTTGGGCACTTCAATGGGTTGGCATCCGTCCCGTCACCAAAAAATTGACAATGTTAGCAAACCAACGTACTGTAGTGATAGAGAATAAAAATTCATCAGGAAAATAACCATTTATGGATGTAGCCTTAATTGATGAATCCATTGTCAGTCTTGATAAATGGTCAGCGACAACATTTTCAATGTCTTTCTTATCCTTGATCACAATATTGAACTCTTGAAGTAATAAGATCTAGCATATCAGCCTTAGTATAGCATCTTGGTTGACATTAGGTACTTGATAGCAGAATGGTCGGTGTAAACAATGGCTGTTGAAACAATTAAATACGAGCAAAATTTATCAAATGCAAATACTATTGCAAGTAGTTCTTTCTCAGTTGTAGTGTAGTTCATTTGTGCATTGTTCAGAGTTTTACTTGCATAATAAATTACATATGGTTTACCTTCCCTTCTCTATCCTAGAACAGCACCAACTGCATAATCACTAGCATCACACATTACCTTAAAAGGTAATCAGCAATCTGGGGGTTGCATGATCGGAGAGGATGTTAGAAGGCCAATTAACTTCTCAAAGAAATTTTAGCATTCTTGAGTCCACTCAAATGAAGTATTTTTTGCAAGGAGGTTGCAAAGGGGTCTGGATATTTCACTAAACCCTTTAATGAACCGTTGATAAAATCCTGCATGGCCCAAAAATAACCAAATTTCCCTAACTATTTTGGGTGAAGGTAACCAAGTAGTGAGCCCTACCTTTGCTTTATCAACTTCAATTCTTTTGGAAGATACAACATGAACCAAAACAATTCCGGAAGTGACCATATAATGACATTTTTGCCAGTTTGGTACCAAGCCTTTTTCTTCACACCTTTTTAAAACCTTTTCCAAATTTTCAAGACAATTATCAAATGAATTTCCATAAACGGTTAAATCATCCATGAAAACATTAAGAAATTTTTCAATCATGTCACCAACAATACTCAGCATACATCTTTGAAATGTTGATGGGGCATTGCAAAGTCTGAACGGCATGTGTCTAAATGAAAAGGTTCTAAAAGGACATATGAATGTGGTCTTTTCTTAGTCCTTAAGGGCTACTGGAATTTGGTAATAACTTGAATAGCCATCAAGAAAGCAGTAAAAAAGATGTCCTACTACTTTTTCTAAAATTTAATCCAAGAAAGGTAGTGGAAAATGATCTTTTCTGGTTGCAAGATTCAATTTCCTATAGTCAATACACATCCTCCAAATGGATGGGATTCGAGTTGGTAAAGACTCACCTTTTTCATTTATTACCACTGTAATGTCAGATGTATTTGGAACAACTTGGGATGGACTAACCCATTTGCTATCAAAGATAAGGCAAATAATTCTCATATCAAGTAATTTAAGAACTTCATATCTTACTACCTCTTTCATGTGTGGATTGTGTTTTATTTGAGGTTGTTGACAAGATTTAGCATTATCTTCCAAATTTATTCAATGTGTACAAATTAAAGGATTAATGCCCTATATGTCCTTTAATGTCCATCTAATTGCACTTTTATGCCTCTTAAGTAACTCAATCAACTTACCTTCTTGCTCGAATGTGAAAGTAAATGAAATTACCACGTGATAAGAAGAATTTTGTCTAATGAATGCATGCTTCAATTCCTTGGGAAGGGCTTTAACTCTAGTGTGGGTGTTTTATCTTGTTCTTCAACTTTGGGATTTCCTAACACTACAATTTTTTGTTTCCAACATGTGTTTCCTTCCACCTATAAAGAATCAAGCAATGCACATATGTTAAATGTATCCTGATCCATTTGCACACTCGATTCAAATGAATTAGCTAGACAATTTTCCAAACGATTAGAGATACTCCCTTCTTGGATATTGTTTTCCACAATAATGCCAATGATGCAAACTTCCTTACTTTCATCTTCCTTTTCAGGTGGTTGCTTAAACAAGTTGAAAACATTTAGCTCCAACGTGTTATTCCCAAATAATAGCTTCATTAGTCCATTCCTACAATTAATCAAAGCATTAAAAGTGTGGTAGCCCTAGGCCACCTATGGTTGCTTGTTGCCCGGGATCGCTAGGAATTTGAGGAATCCCTAGGTTTTGGTTGGTAGTTATTGATTTTTTTTCTTGTGATAAAAACTAATGCACGTGACTTAAGCTTACTAACCAAGATACTAATAGTAAACAATGCATAAGTAGCTTCAGCATGGAAATTTAAACATAAAATAAAACATTCAAAACAGTGGCAGTATTACACTTAAAAACAATTATAAAACTAGCTAAAGCCATAAACACATTTTCTACAAACAACAACCCTATGTACATTATTCATAGTTGGATTAACCTTAAGTAGTGGTTGATCTAGAAGCACATGGGCAAGGTTGAAGCTAAAGGCACTTGAGAGGTAGAGCTTAGGTGGTTATCCTAGTATGGTCATGTCAGTAAGTTATACTTGAGTACTTAATTGTACTAGATACCTTTAGCAACATTGGTTAGTTTTTTGTTTTGTTTTATGATTCATGTACATAATTGAATAATGTACATAGGGTTAATTCTTGTAGGAAATGTGTTTATGGATTTGGCTAGTTTTATTGTTGTTTTTAAATGTCGCCACTGTTTTGAATGTTTTATTTTATGTTTAAATTTCCATGCTGAAGCTACTCATGCATTATTTAATGCTAGTATCTAGGTTAGTAAACTTAGGTCACGTGCATTAGTTTTTATCACAAGCAAAGAAACCAATAATTACAAACCAAAACATGGGAATTCCTTAAATTTCTAGCAATCTTGGGCAGCAGGCGGCCATAAGCGGCCTAGGGTTGCCATAAAAAGTTGCTAAAAATGGACACCCCAAAATAGCAGGGATTAAATTCTTAATTTCTATTGGCGGTGTGTTCAAAATAATAAAATTAACAAGATATATAAATTTATCAATTTAGACTAACACATCTTCAACAACTTATCTAGCCACTTTCACTGATCTGTTAGCACGCAAAAGAGTTACCTCAGTTGGTTTTAACTCACCAAAATTTAATTTTTGGTAAACTGAATATGGAAGTAAGTTTACACTAGCCCCAAGATCAAGTAATGCTTACTCAATTTTATGTTCTCCAATGAAACATGAAATTGTTGGACAACCAAGATCCTTGTATTTCAAAGTAGTATTATTTTGAATGACAAAACCTACCTGCTTGGCCAAGAAGGCTTTCTTTTTCTCATTCAATTTTCTTTTAATATTGCATAAATCCTTCAAAATTTTGGCATAAAAATGTACTTGTTTAATTGCATCCAACAATGGGATATTGATCTTTACCTGCTTGAAAATATCAAGAATTTCAGAATTGTGATTAACCTTCTTAGGAACAGTTAATGCCTAAAGAAATGAAGGTGCGGGTGGAGATTCAAATTGTTCTTCGCTTGGTATAAGTTCAACCACTTTTTTACTCTAAGAAGTTGACTCATTGTCTCCTTTACAAGGATCAGGAATAGATTTTTCAATAACCTTATCATCGTAGAGTGTAATGATTAACTTCACTTGCTCCCTTGAGATTGTTAAAAATTCGGTTGGGTGTGTGAAGGTGGTTGTGACAGTTGAGCATGAATATCACTTCTCCAACTAAAGTTTGGATGATTCCTCAAACCAAGACTGTAAGCTTATCAATATGGATTTTGGGTTGGCCTTTAGAATTATTCAAAGCATTGGCTCATTCATGGAGACATTCTTTGAAAGAAAGCAAGGTTAGGCAATTGCTAGTGGAATGTTCATTGGCCTTATAAATGTGATAAATAACTTTTTCAATAGATTTTAATTGACCAACTTTCTTCATTTCTAAAGCCTCAACCTTTCTAGCTAGAGATGAAAATTTTACTTAGAGGTCATTATCTTCCTTAAGATGGTATATGCCTCCACTAGATGTAGGGGATTGAGTCTTACTTAGGGTCTCATAGGTACCGGCGGTGTCCTAATTTTGTGCATTCTTTGCTAGCAAGTTTAAGTAATTCGTTGCACATCAATTCCACCATTTTTCATTCCTTATGTGTCAAACCTTCATAAAAATATGAGACTAATCTTCATGTTTCAAAACCATGATGTGGCCAAGTATTAAGTAAATCCTTGTATCTATGCTAACACTGGTAAAAAGTTTCTCTTGGTTTTTGTGTGAAAGTGGTTATTTGCCATTTGAAAAAATTTGTTCTATGGATAGGAAATTTTTTTTAAAATTATTGTTGCAATTCATCCCATGAATTAACAAAGTTTGACCTAAGATGTTGTAGCCCCATTTTAGCTTTAGCCTAATGGTGTTCATGCTACAATTTATGTTATTATATGTGTGACATACTTCCTCAAATTTCCTAAAATGCAAGTATGGATTTTCATAATCAAAGCCATGAAAAGTTGACAAAAGCTGAATAATATCTGGCTTAAAGTTGAAGTGACATGCATTAGGAGGAAAGATTAGACATGATGGTGTACTATTTCTGATGGGGTTCATGTGTCCTCTAAGGGTCCTAGGTCGATCTTGGTCATTACATAGAGAATGGTTATCTTTTTGTTCATTAATGTGTTCGGCCATACTTTAAAAAGATGAAGATTCTCTTACTAGTTTCGACTTGATGTATGTGACCAAGCTTTCATGCATACACAAAATAAAAATAAGAAAAACCAATATGAAAAAAAAATAGGAGGCTCAGCCTTCCATTTTATGAACAAATAATATAAAAGGCTTAGCCTTCCATTCAACAATAATAAAATAAAAAGAAAACAAGATTAACAAAAAAATAAGAGGTTGGGGGTTTAACCTTCCATATAATGAACAAAAGAGACAGGACACTAAGCCTTCCATATGATGAACAAAAAAATCAAACAAAATAAAAAGGAAAAAAATGAACTTGTACTCTAATTTTTACTTCCTCGGCAACGGTGTCAAAAAGTTGCTGCACCTTAGCAGTTGTAATTCAAGTGTAGGTTGTCGCAAGTAATAAAACCTCAGAAGTCCAAGTGTCAAACCATAAGGAAGAAAATTAAGTAATATAAATTACAGAAGTAAAGAAAGATTTGATAAAAAGTGTGAACAATGTTGTTTAGAAACTCAATCTCAAGAAAATAGCTAAGGTTAGGGGATCCACTTTTAGTATATTGGTTATGATTAATTTTAGCTCATCTTGCTACACAATTGGGATCCACACATAGAAGAGATCCTAATATGGGCATTTAGTAATCAAATTCTAGAATTTTTGGGCATGAGTTAGCATTAGCTTTCATTGATCTTATAACGCCAACACTTGTAAATGGGTTCAAGTATCCATCATGCCAACCTTTAAGCACAATAACTCAAGATTCCACTATAGCCGACATAGCCATGCTCTATAGAGGGAATCAAGTAGCTTTTGTACCAATTATTCGACTATGATAAATCAAGATTCTCACTTAACAAGGAGGGTGGTTAAATCAATTAAGAAAGTGAATACCGTTAACTTTGAAATCCGTTTAAATCAATCATAACCTTTACACCAAAAGCTTCACCCTTTCACCTTAGCAAAAGGATGATTAATTAGTCATGATAAGATTAAACAACATGTATAAAGATAAAATAAACATGGATTGGAAGATCAAAGTAAAGACAAGAGGAAAACACGTTGAAAAAAGCTTCAAGATTGAAAACAAGAACAAAACAAAAGGAGAAAAGCTAACTTTAATACAAAAACATCAAAATAGCCTAAGAAATAGCCTTAATTTACCCCCTCCCCCAAGCTACCTATTTATAGAGCCTTAGGGTTGGTGAAATAGTAAATGGTAGGGTAGAATAGTAAATGGTAGGTAAATACAAATCAACAAAGGTGGCTCAAACTTCTTTTAATTTTTTTGACCACCATACACTTTGATTTAGCTCTCCTTCAAAGTATGAGATTTGTAGATCTCTTCTTTAGCTTCAAAATGATAGCTTGATCATTCAAAAACAATGTTTATAGCCTAAGTTATGATTTTTCTATCAAAATTTCCCTTTAGTGCACGGTAGAACATATGGTATCATTTATAATCAGATTTTGGCAATAAAAACAATCAAACTAGTTCTCAGTATATAGTCAAGTTAAAGATCTATGTGTTGGATTTTAAATGAATTTGAAATCAATCAATTTTGACATCTATAGCTCCAGATATGATTTTTCTCATGAAGGATCTCCAAGTGCGTGAATGCCGTAACTAATTATGTTTGCGATCCAAATTTTGCCTTCTCTATCTCTCAATTAGGCTGGACCATGAACTGAAAATTGTAGACATTTGAGGCCCCAATCATTGGCCCAAGAATTTTCATGATTTTATCCACCTACATAAAAAATAATTATTTAATATATTTTATAAATATGGATGAATACTAACCCACACATAAACAGTAGCTGCCATATGAACAGTTAAATGCGGTGAACAGGAACTCTATGTATGAATAGTAAATATGTGTGAACAGTAACCCAGTGGAATAGTTGCTCAAATTAAAGAAATTAATCATACTCAAAGTGTATAATAATGATTTAAATCCTTAAGAGCTATACACTTATGAGTATTCATCACACAAGTGAAAGCTTAGTGCATCCTTGGTAGGTTAAATGGTGAGGCTTGGTACCTTGGTGGTCTAGGTGAGCTCATTAGCTCAAGACACCAAGTGGCAGCCTAGTGCACCTAGTTGGGTGGAAGCTTAGTACCATAGCGGCTTAGGTGTGCCAATGGATCAAGGCCCTATGTGGGAGGCTAGTAAACCTAATGAATTTCTTAGAACTCAAGCTAGGAGCAACCACCATGTTCACTTGCACAACAATCAAGGGAAAGTTAAACTCATTACGTCAGTAAGCTAAGGCTTATTAGGAGCGAGTTAAGGGCCAGAACTTGCTAGGTACAGAGTGATGCCGTACAAGGACTAAGCAGAGGGCACGTCCTAAGAGACTAAAACGTATACGCATAAGTTTAGCCTCAAGCTCTATGAGCTCACAGCAGATTACATACCTTTGTATATGTGTTGTCCTTTGTGTTTTCCTTGCAAGTTGAAGACCCCTTACTGAGAATCATAAGATTTTCACTCCCTTAGTTTCATGTTGCGCAAATACTGAGGTTATTGGACCCTACAGTCATTGAGGATTGTCGTGGTAGTTTTAGTTGTAGGTACATTGGTTTGAGAATCCTTGAGATTCTTGTTATTTGGCTATGTGAATGTTAATTTGTTATTATACTAACTATAATTTTCTTGGCCATAGAGGCTAGTGAGCATGTGGAGGATCATTGACGCTTGCCACCGGGATCTCTCATCTAAGGTGGAAGCTAGTTGATTGGACCTCACTAGTACTAGTCTTACATGTTCATGATGTATGTTAATGGCCTGCAATGTGTATGAATAAAGTTAAGGACTTTAGGGTTGCCTTTGGGTGTAGGGCATGGTCCACCATTGTTTAAATGCCCACACATGTTTAATTATATGTAGGATTATTGTTGATGCTATAAAGGTTTTGTATGCTTTGACTATTTGAAAATTGGTTTTTATTGAAATGCCTAGGCTATATAAATGTTTTATGATTTTCTACTTACTCAAATCAAAGCAACTCTTGCATGCATAATTGAATTCCTAAGTTAAACAACTAGCAGCATGAAGTTTTAACCATGGTGCATATAATTAATTAGCCAATACTAGCATGAGACTTGTTCTAATAGGCTTCCTAGGCAGGGCCATGAGGGGCCACGTTAGAGTCTAAATACTATTGTTGCTCAATATCATTATTTGGTGGTATTCTATTCAATTTTATTCGAATATTGCCCTAAAAGTGGCAATTGTAGAACATGGACATCGCTTTTGACTGGTCAACATTTCCAATTGTGACAATTCTGCCTTGATTCCATCTGTGACAATTAAAATCAACATAGACGACATCAATTTTACTGCCTTCTGTTGTAGTGCACTAATTAACCAATTTCACCTAATCTAGCTTAGGACACCTAAATAAGGGTGAAAATGAGCATTAACAGTGATCTTGGGACAATAAAATTACAAACACAGCATGGAAACTTTTGGGTCTCAACACATCACAAAGAAAACTTGAATTTTGGTATTTTCTTTTTAAGATTGGAAACAAAGACCTCACTTTGTTCAATTTTAAAACTTCATCTTTGTTGAAAGCTTTAACCTTGAAAATACCATTGGTTTTTATCATATAATATACTACATAGTAGCTTGAACGATAACCATTGAAATGTGTCCAAAATTGACAGAATTCAAATTTTCAAAATTTCATTTTTTTCAAAGCTTTGGTACCACTGGCTTTGTTGTATAAAACAAAAAATCGTATCTTGAGCAAGAACTATTCAAATGTCTCAAAAAATTTTCAAATTTAAAGTTTCTAAAATTTGTCAAAATTGTTGCTAAAAATAAATTTAATTAGTAAAAGGACATTTCATCTAGCCAACCTTGTTGTTCCATTTATTTTTTAAAGCCTGATGATAGTAAAACTATCAATTGTAGGTGGTTAAACCAGGAGGTAGATTGGTCAAGCAAACTAGAACCAGCAGATGAAGCAACTATTAAGGCCTCAGAAAGTGCCTTTGAGGAAACCCCCTGACAATCAAATTAGTATCTCTATGGGGAATTAAAGATTGGTAAGGATTTTTTGATTAAGAGAATAAAATACCTTGGCAAGTAATAGGGATCACCTTTTATACACAATGGATGCCTTTGTTTTGTCCTTATAGGAATGTTAATAATGACGTCATTCCCCTTAATTGTAGGAATACTGCTTTTAGTTCATTTCAATCTATTAGGAGACTTTTTCGCCAGATCGGTATTGGGTTACAGCAGGTCTAACCCCCTAATCCAGGTCGGCCCACCCAATCCATGTTGGATCATGCCTATTTCTGACCCCATTTTTTGACGTGTTTTTCAAAATGCATGTGTGAAACTTGATAGCCAAGGACCATGCATCTGTCCATGATTAGCCTATTGGTCATGTTTAATGATGGTTATGGAGAGCTTATAAGCTGGCATTAGTTGTCTATGAGGAAACCGAAATGCCCGCATTGGGCTATAAAAGTGCCGTCGCTATCAGACTTCTTCTTTCTCCTACTTTTCATTTCTAAAATCTCTCTTATCCATCCTTGGTGCCTCTCTTCTTTTCTTGCAATTGCCACCGTTGTTCATCTCTGACCACCACTTAATCCATTGTGTCCTTGCACTACCATTATCTTTGATCACTTTATCATTCTCCGACAGATGCATTCTACCTTTCATATTCCCTGGTATACTAATTTTCTCCCTTTTAAAATTTTTTCTCCCCTTCTTCCTTTCGCTACATGGGCAGTTGATAGTTTCCCTTTTTAATGAATGTTCCTCTTCTCTTCCTATCTACTAGATGGCTTGTAGACTTAGGAAGCGGAAGGTCACTGCTGTTAGTACCAAAAGCCAACAAGAGTTAGAGTACTTAGAGCAAAATGGTTCAAACTTGGGGAAATTTTCTAGCCAAGTAAATGAGCTTTTGACGAAGGCCATGATGACTGCCATGGAGCAATCCTACTAGCAAGCAGAAGTTAGGGCCATGATAACTCATTTAGAGGCTAGGTTTCATCACTCTAATAAAGGATTCTTCACTGTATACTCAGTCCAACTACAGGCCAGCCTCCATCTCCCCCTTCATCCCCTTGTCGGCTAGGTTTTAGAGCATTTCCAAATTCCTTTTTTGTATTTGAGCCCCAATACTTTTATCCACTTAACACTTTCATCTTAGCGTACAACATGGCCAAGGTTGTCCCTATTTTTGAAACATTTCTCTATTTTTACAAGCTCTCTCTCATACCAGGCTCTACTTTTTTCCACTTTCCCCTATTTCTCATGGGGGCAACCATTTTTTTGCCTTTGTAGCTACTAGAGATTCTTGGGGAAGCTAGAAGAATTGATTTTTCTTTGTCATGGGTGACCCCAATTGGCAGTCCCATGTAAGTGGTCCGACTTGACCATTCAGGAAACATATGCCTGACCTCTATTAATCCAAGTGTCAGATGCTGAAAAGTCATACTAGGGCCTCTTTAACTTGGTTTGAAGAGATTGCTACAAATGAGAAGTTTGATAATCTTTTTACTTTCCCCTACCAGAGGTTAGATGATACCAACCTTAGGCAGATCGGGAACAGTTGGGTGCATTTGTTTTATAAAGGGGTGAAGAGGCCTACGATTTTGGGTGCTAAGAGGAAGTTGGTTGAAGTCTTCACAGCTGCTACTAATGCCCAAAGTCTCCACTTTCCTTTTTTTTTTTTGTTTTATTTTGAAGTTCCTTAAGCATTTGATTGCTCATTAACTCTTTTTTTTTTTTGTTTGAGATATGGCTCTTGCCACATCCTACTTCACAAAAAACCAAATGCTTCTCAATGGCATGAAAAGTATAGTCCACTCCTCCAATAGCTACTCATGTATCTTTTACCTGTTTTGAAGATGATTTGGTTTTACTCTTTATCCCTGCCATAGTCCTACCTTTATCAGTGACTCATCTTCCTTCCTAAATGCTGCCTTTTACCCACATCAACCTTGAGATGAAGGTATAGGAAAAGGAAAAAGAAATAAGGCTTGTGAGGAAAAATAAGAAAGTTATTGTGGATGACCCGATTAAAGGCCCCCTTAGCAAAGGAAGTAGAGGCAATTAATGAAGTAGTCTCTTAGATGAGGGCTATGAATGTGTTTACCCTAGGCTCTTCTAGTATAGGTACTTTCATTCTCGCAATGGCCCATTTTTTTTAGGATTTTGCACTTTTTTCTTAGTTTGTTTGCTGTAGTGGATACCTCTTGGTCAAGGGGCCAATTAAAGGTAAAGGTCCCGCATTTCTCAAAGGCACTACAAGGATGTTCATCTTAGAGGCCATTTAGGGTGAAGGACCACTAAGGAGGATGCAACCCTTCTTGGAGTGGTCAAATAGCGGTTATCCTCATGACTCACTTACCATGTTAGGGACCATAGAGGACTCCTTTTTTTACCTTTTTTGGGTGGTGGATCTAAGGTTGTCAATCCTAGAAGACCACGAGGAGTTGGCATGGTTGATCTTTGAAAGGGTGTGCTTGCCCTAGGGTCACCATCATCTAGCCCACATGGATCCAACTGGCCAGACCTTGGCTAGTGTGACCAATACCGCTTACTTCTCAGCTCCCTTTGTCTTTTGTTTTCATAGTCTCCTTAAGTAGCTTTTCTTTTGCAAATGGTTGTGCTGTGTTTGGCCAAGGATGGCTAGGCCTAGAAGGCAACAGCCTTAATTGAAGTGCTAAGGAATGAAAAGGCTGCCCTTAAGATCAAATTTTTTTAGTAGGCCATGGTGAAGAAAGCATTACGCCAAAAGGTGAAGTCCAAAGGGTGCTCATGGACAAACGTGATAAAAAGATAAAATGGGCTAGAGGAAGTGCTCCAAGCCAAAAAAAAATGGTAAGGGAGGCCTCAATTAAGAAGAGGAAGGCCTCCAAAGGATACTAGAGTAAATGGTGGAGGTTGTGAAAATGATGGATGCCAGGGTCTAGGAGTAGCTCAATGCCCTCAGGAACCAGATCCCCTTATTATCCAATAGCCTCTCCAAGGTAAAGGAAGCCCCCCCCCCCCAGGCATGGAAGACTTCTACAAAGGAGTGCTTCAAGACCTTCAGGATCGGGCCAACAAGCAGGTAAATGAGCTAAAGATCACCAACTATAAGCTGGAGCACAACCTAGATGTGGAGGCCATCAAAGACTTATATGATGGGCTCATGTCTTGCTGGTTCTCAATGGAGAGGGATCATCCCAACCTAGACATCTCTTCTTTGAGAGCATTTGAACTATTGGGTGGTTATTTTGCAAGTTGGAAAGCCTAAGGTGAGCCTTTAGGTGATCCTCCATCTCTAGCCCCCCTATCAGTCCCCTAAAAGAGCAGGAAGAGGATATGGAGGATGAGTTCTATCCTCCTTTGTAATTTCTTTTGCCTTTATGTACTTTTTGAAAAATCAATGAAATTTTTCCTTGTTTCAAGTGCTTGAATATATCTTTTATGGTGCTATCAATAACCTTTAAGGTCATAGGATGCCATTTTTTCAAAATATGAGGCTATTTCAAAGACACTGTTTATAGCTTTTTACAATTTAAAGTCATAAATATGTCCATTTGTAGAAATGATCAAATGAACACCTAAGCTCTATTATAAGGAAAGTAGTACAATGACCAATTATGATGAAACTATACATAGTAGGCACAGAGATCGTCTGAGTGATACATCCTTAGCAGCTTTTGACTAGAAAAGCATATTATTTTAAAGATATCTCACCTTACATTCCTTCAAACAATGAAAAGACCCTCCCAAGTCGCCCTCAAGGTCCTATGCCCCGAATTCCTACTAACTAATTCTAACTTTACGAGCATTAATCCTCTTGGTCACATTTTTTTCACTTTTACTTTGGAATTGTGAAAGTGTGCTCTCAGATGACGATTTACATATTCTCTAAGTTCTTCTACCAAATCCAACTTTGCACTAAATCCTTGTTGTTTACTTTTAAATAAAAAAATCTTGGCCCAAAACAAAGAATATGCTAGTTCAATAGGAAGCATAGCGTTCATTCCATAGGCTAGGGCAAATAAGCTTTCCCTCATAGGCTAGGGCAATAGAACACTAGGTAGTTTTTCAACCCATCTTCCCTTAGCCTTACCCAACCTCTTTTTTAGTCCATCCTTGATTGTCTGATTCATCACATCTACTTGCCCATTTTGATTAGAGATGTGCCATAAGGCAAAGTAAAATTTGATCTTGTTATTTCTTGAGAACTCTCTAACCTAGGCATTATCAAACTATTTTCCATTGTCTATGATGGCATCCCCTAAAGGGGTCAAAAAAACCATAGTTAGCCACTTAACATTTGTAAAAGCTTTCTAAGTACAAATCTGCTCAGATGGATTAGGTAAGTGAAAATCCTAGCTAATATCTCATTTTATGTTTTATTATACAATTCAAGCAAGTTAGTTAAGTTTTAGAATGTTCCAAAGTCATTAAAGGCACACAAGGCTCACAAGGAGCATTTTAGTAGATTTGTCCAAAATTGGTGGCAATTTTATAAATTCAGTAAAAATGGGGTCATAAATGTAAATAATGACCTAAATAATCAAGGACATAAGTTTTATAGCCCATAAGAACCAAGGAAGTCAGTTAAAAGACTTAAGAATACAAAGTTGAGATTTTGAGCTAAGTGTGGTGAGATGAACACCTAAGGCGAAATTTGGCTTGAGCTAAGTTAAGAGGGCTAAGTGGACACCAATGAGACTTAATTAAAGAACCATGAAAAGTCTAAGTATCACCAAAAGTAAGCCTAACAATGATTGGGAGCCATTTGAATGAGGAAACAAAATTGAGGTTTTGGAGATGATAGCTCACTATTCACTTTCTCCTACCTTGAAACCCATGGCTCTCCCTTGAACTCTATGTATAAAGCTTCAAAGCTCCCATTATTGTCGTATTTGATCAAAATTTAGGCTCCTAAGAGTAATCAACAAAGCTCAAACTAAGATTTTGAAGATTGAAGTGTGTTGGTGGTGTTCATGGAGATTTTAGCTTAAAATCATGGTAATTGCTCCTTCACTAGTTTAGGTTCAATTATTACTTGATTGGATAGCATATATAGCTCTTGTCCAAGCCTAATTGATTGCCATTGTGAAGGATTTGGCTTGAAACTTAAAAAAAACACCATTAAAGCTCTGTGGTGAATAATGTGCAACAACTTGCTTGGATCTTGAATTTCAAGGTTTGAGGAAAGGAATTTTAAGGTTTTCTTATCATGTATTGATGCATTCTAGTTGTTTAATGCATTAGGATTAATATTTGGTTGAGCTAAATGGTAGAAAACCACAAGTCATGGGTAGCTTGGTGGGGTAAAATAAGCATGAAGAAGAAGTTTTCCAAGTAATGCGAATGCACCACTACTTAATGCATTTATATCACAAAATTCTAGGGCTAGATTCCTGATATGTAAATGCATAGTTCCCACGGTGTAAAGCTCCAGAAAATTGACAATGTGAATGCTCCAAGCCCCCTAGTGCGTTCACATCACACCTAAGTGACCCTAACATGTTCCCTAAGTGTCCTTAGGTGTTTCTAAGGGCTTGGAAAAGATAATTAAAGGCTCAAACCCACTCCTAAGTTAATTTAATGCATTAATAAGTTTGGAAAACAAAGAATAGTGCCTAAGAAACCAAGTAACTTGAGAGCTAACAAAGCTTGAAGTAGGCAAAAGAGGTTATAGCCTTAGTGACCCAAGTTTTGGGTTTTGGCCCTAGGCACTATTGGCAACCTCAAGAATGTGCCTTAGGCTCTCAATAAAAGCCCATAGGGGCTAAGAAGGCTAATATAATGTTAGAACTCTAGTAGCCCAAGATGGAGGGTGTTAACCTTCGGTACTAGTTGAACCCTAAAAAGCCCAAACTGAGCTATTGAGCTTGGTAAGTTGAAATACTTGGTAAGTATGGCCACTAAAGGGGTAGTAAAAGGTGCACAAGTAAGTCAAGTCAAGTTGTGTAGCTAAGGGGGAATGGTGCCTTAAAGAGAAAGAAAAGGGCACTAAGGTTTGGGCTCCTAAACCACTAGGCGCTAAGGAGAACTGAAGGGTGATCCAACCAAGCCTTGGATTTGGTAAGAGTGAGCCACTAAGGTGGCCATAAAATTTATGCCACTAAGGTTAACTTCCCAGCATAACAAAAAAGGAAAAAATGCAGGTAAGGATTAAGTAGGTAATGACTTACTTTAAGGTGCTTGTAAATGGGCAAGTAAGGATGTGCACATGCTGACTTACACAAAGGAAACCCATTATGTGACTTCAGAGGTAAAGTACCCTAGATGTAGGGGGCTAGTGTCCAGTATCTCAGCTGTATGAGTCAATGACAAGATAAGCACCCACATGTGTTAGGGAAGCCCTATGTGCATGTGCATTTGTTTCATTCACCCATCCATTCATATTTGCATTACATATTATATTTTTTGTTCTTGCATTTGCTTATTGTTTGTTTTCCTTGCAAGGCACATTGTTTAATTGTATGTGCAACATGTATGCATTTGTTTTGTTGTTTGCCAGTTTTCCCCCCTTACATGTATTTCTTTGAAATCTTTTACCAAACATTTAATGTAGTCATCCCTTTAAGTTTCTTCATTATACAGATTAATGGGATAAGAACATGGGATAAGTGGCCTAATAGCTAGAAGTGCTACTAATCTAAGTTTCTTTAGAAGCGCTGGTTTGCAAACTTTTTTTGGTTCTAGTTTATGCATGATTATATGTTGGACTAACTACAAGTGTTTTTATAGTTTTCTCAGACTAGAAGATGAAGTGGCATACAAAAGGGTCTATGAGGCTTACACTCAAATAGTTAAAGGGTGAAAACAACAATGGAAAGGATTTTAGTGTAAGCATGGTTTAGAATGGCTCATTACCTCATTTAGGTTACTTTAAGTACCAAGTGTTGTCTCTACGATTATACTACTAAAGATACTTTTGGGTTGTACATGAAAAGTTTTGTATGTGCAACACTTGATTATTACCTAATGCTTAAGTAACTTTTGTTTTTCTAGCTTTGGCTTGTTTTAACTGGTTTTAAAAGTCCTGCTAGCATGGTTTCTAATTATTATTGTTTTATTATTCTTGACATAACCGAAGCAACTCATACATATTTTTTGTGTAGTGTAGGTTAGATAGTAGTTGCTTGTAAGGGTTTTTGGACCTTAGGTAGTAATTAGCCAATTGTAACCAGGTGGCTTGAGTTCCAACAACTCAAGCTAAGTGCTTCTACATGCCCCTAGGCTAGGCATTACGGCCACAACTTCAATATGTATATCAAAAAGTACCTGCACCGGTATTCCTACTAAGGCATTATAGGAAAAGGTGGTTGGTCTTCGAAACCACCAAAAATAATTATATGGTCACCAACAACTAAAAATAAATAAATTTGTAGTAAACAATGA
Source organism: Aquilaria sinensis (assembly GCA_005392925.1). Classification (NCBI taxonomy): domain Eukaryota; kingdom Viridiplantae; phylum Streptophyta; class Magnoliopsida; order Malvales; family Thymelaeaceae; genus Aquilaria; species Aquilaria sinensis. The sequence continues at coordinate 177,440 of SMDT01002134.1, forward strand.
AAAAAAGGTCGAATCCCAAAGGAAATTTTTTTACTGAAAGCTTCTTGTCAGCAAACTGAAATAAAAGATTAGGGGTTTTCTTGAATTGAATGCTGAAATAAATTAACTGTAGAATTAAAATAAAATTAACCAATACTTAAAACACTTAGTTCAAGGTTGATTATCCATTCTAATCATGCAATTGATCATCGAAAGAAAATATTTATTCAAATCAAGCAAATAAACAAAACTCTCTTTAAAACTAAAAAGAATCAACAACAGTAAAATTAACCAGAAAAAACTTTAGATTAATTTCTTAATTTTGAGTCACCAGATATTGAAACGCAATTTATAATTAACTCAAAATTTGTATTAAGAACAATGAACCAAGAAGTTTATTTTAAACAACAATCCAAAAGCTTGAACATTTTAACCTGTCACAGTCTCCAATCAATCCACTTGCTTCTAAATCAAATTTTTCACCTAAGCAGTTGAAAGACAATCAAGCAAATTTTGCAATCTCAAAACCAATCCAACAAGTGAGAACAAAAAAATCAATTGCAATAAATCTCAACCACGAAGAAGTAAATAATTGAATTCAAAGAAAGTTTCAGCAAGAAAAATCAATCCTTACAACTAGTGTTAACGATAGAAATCATCCTTAGAACTGAACTGGAAAAATTACTTACTCATGTTTAAGACAAAAAGCTCAAGAAAATAAAAAAAGAAAAAAGTAAAATTGTCACAAAATTCCATATCTCCAGAGAACAAAGTGCACTACAAAATAGGATTTAGTCTTATCAAATACCTCTTCAAATCAAGTTAGAACAGGTCTCTCTCCTAATTGGCTTACAAGGTTCGCACAAATTAGAAGTCCCAAACTTGTCAAACTCTAACTGTTGTTATCTCTTTCTCGGGCATTTTGTCGAACACCTTCTATGCACTACATTTTTTGGAGAGCTCCTGGCCATCTTTGATCATAACTTTTGCTAGTTCCAAATTAGAGCTCAGCTGTTATTGTTGTTCAGTGTCATGAGCCAATGCAGAAAGAACGAAGGGAGTGGTCATCTTTTTTTGTAAGTCAAGCACCAATTCGAAGAGCAAGTAGATATGGTGCCCAAGTTGCTTAGGACTTCAATTTCAGGTTTAATTTTAATTGGAAACATTGAATTGGGAATTTGTGAAGTGTACATGAGCTGGTTAAAACTTGAAAGAGTTCCACCCAAAAGGAATCTGATGCCAAAGAATTAAAGAAGCAAAGTTGGTCTTTTGCTTCCTAATAATCCAAACGGCATCGTTCCTTCAACTCTTCTTCAAAAATAATTGGACTTGGCTCCATTTAAAGACTCACCAAGCATGGAAAAGGCCACACATAATTAGAAAATTCAAAGAATTGTTCTCCTGGAGCTAAAAAAAATGCCAACACCTAAATTTCTAAAATTGCTATTAATAGCTCAATTAAGCTAATAAATAAAAACAAAAGCGAAGAAAATTATGCAATAAAAATATATAAATTATGAACTCATCAAGAGGGTATATCCAAGACTAGGAACTCTGCTTCTTAAGAATTGGAGATCATACTATCGTCTCAAGATCATCCCATCAACATTAATGGCAATCTCATAATCCCCATACTAAAAACCTCATCTCTCCCGACCTTAAAGGTGCAACCAGATACAGGTGCTAGGGATGACCATTTAACCATAATCTTATCTAATAAAAGAGAAAAAATCACATTGGAGTTAGCCCCCATGTCTATATAGACCCTTTCCACACCGAAATTAACACAGCTCCTCATGGCCCTCCTTAGGAAACCTATGGGAATGTGTCCCACACTAGTCACAATTGGTTAATTGATTATGTGTGTACTAGTTAAACCTTTATGCTTTTAGTTAATTAACCTACTATGCAACCATACATGAGTAATACTTCGACTTAAATGGTAAAACCAGTAATAAACATAAAATATTGCCATGCCATTTAATTAAAAATTAAGCATCAAAACCATCAAAGTATACAAAACATTTATGTTATTAACTACATATAATCAACTATGTGTGAACATCCATACAAAGAAAACTATGCTCACACCCGATGGTGACTCTAGAATCTAGCTACTCAACCTTGTTCATCGGAGGCAAATTAGTATGCATAACTATACACTGAAGTGAAACTACTATGAACCCCAACTAAGCTCCTACCTTAGATCAATCTCCTGATGGTAACCCGTAAAAGCCTTCCCTCGGCTTTACTAGCCTCTGTAGGAAAAATAAATAATTGTAGTTAGTACTATAACTTATCCAACAAGTAAACCACAAAACTAGAATCATAAGAATTCAAATAAATGAAATACCTACTAGTGACCCTAGCCTAACAACCTTCAATAGTTGTTGGCCTTACCAGATAGAATCTACACAACAAACACTAAGGGAGTGAGAATCTTCAATTCTCAGTAAAGGATCCTGCAACATATAAGAAAAACCCCGAGGACAAGTATATATATAATATGCTATCTATTGCAAGCTCAAAACAGTGTGAAGCATAAACCTATATGCAAAGCATTCCAATCCATTGGGACTTATTCTCTACCTGGTCCTCTTATGGGCATTACTCCGTGTCTAGTAAGTTTTGACTTCAAACTTGCTCCTAGCAAGCCTTAGCTTAACGATGCAATAAGCTTAGCTCACCATTTAGCCTTTCCTTGGTTGTTGTACAGGTGAACATGGTGGATGTACCTTGCTTGAGTTTTAAGGAACTCACTAGGTGCACTAAATCTCCACACAGTGCCTCAAGCTATTAAGCTTGCCTAGGTCACTTGTGTATTAGGCTTTCGCCTTACAACCCTACCAAGAGTTCACTAGGTCCTCACTTGTGCCTTAAGTAAACTTGCCTAAGCTACAAGTGTATGAACCTTAAATCATGGTGCTTACTTATCCACCATTACTTGGTTCACCTTAGTGTAGTGGCAATAATCTTGGTCAGACTCAAAATTTCTAGGTCCCATAGAACCTACCTAGCTGCTCTAAGGTTTCCACATTGGGTTCTCAAACCAGAAGGCTTAGTTAAGCTCCCAATAGTACTAAACCTAGAATATAATAGTGTCCAAACCTTAGAGTTAGTGTGTCACTAATGTCTTCAGGGTTTTTCTTGCAGGTTGAATTATCCTTTACTAAGAATCATTGATTCTCACTTCTTTAGCATTTGTTGTGCAGAGATTAAGTTTATGGAGTTGGCAACCACTGAGGGTCGCTGAAGTAGGCTCATGAACAGGTACTATGTTTATTTGGATCCTTATAATTCTAGTTTTATGGTTTACTTGTTGAATGACTGATGGTGCTAACTAAATTTATTTATTTAGCTGACAAAGGCTAGTGAGGCACAAGGAATGGCTTACAGAGCTTGCCACTGGAATAGTGATTTAAGGTGGGATCTAGTTATGGATCTCAGTAGTTCAGTTATAGTGTATATACACTAGCCGTCTCCGATGTACATGGTTTCACAGTTTTGATGCCTAATTTTTAATGAAATGCCATGGCAATGTTTTAAGTTTATTACTTGTTTTATCACTAAAGTCAAAGCATTACTCATGTATGGTTGCATAGTAGGTTAATTAACTAAAAGCATAAGGATTTTAACTAGTGCACACATAATTAATTAGTCAATTGCGGCTGGTGTAGGACAAGTTCCCATAGGATTCCTAAGCAAGACGATGATGGGCCATTTCAGAAATTGTTGATCTAAGTAATGATTAAAAAGGGATCCACATATGGGTAAATGATGCAAGAACCATCAAGTCTCGTTAAAGCATTTTTTGGGTCAGCAACCTTAATATGGGCTATTTAATAGAACTGTCTTTTTCTAATAGAGGAAGACTCGCCTTTCGTGAGCATGTGAACAACCCCTGTTGGAGGGTGTTCTGGTAATCAATCCTTCTATCTGAAGAGTGGGGCATCGCTTGCCCCCTTCCCAGCTCCTACTTTGGGTCACATTCATTCATCATTATCATGCCTATAGGGTCTATCCTCTTTACATGGGGAGGTAGGTTGGGCAATGTAGTCATTCAGCTTTTCTTCTCATATGAGCTCAACTGAAAAGTCCTAGAGCTCTCAATTTTCCTTTATATCAAGGCCCTTATCTCAATTATAGCAACAGTAGTTCTTCTGGTTACATGTTACCCTCAAAGGTAGTGGTGGGGGCCATTTAGTCACCATTTTTTTTTCTTTAATGCATATAGAATGTTTACCCGAGACTTCTACATGAAGTACAAAAGAAATATTGCTAATGGGATCTCTTTTTTATGGATGAGCCTGCATCCTTAACCTTTGATTGCTCTTGGAATGATTGGAATAAGTAGCCCATGTTAGTCCCGAAGCAGTTGGCCACTGGTTTCATATGGTTTGAACTAAAAGCCCTACATATAACGGCATCAGCAACCTTATCTAACTGCATAAGGCAACATACCTTTCAGGATGGTTTATGGGAGTCCTGATCCAATCATACAAATCTATCTTGGGCATCTTAAATCCCTATGGAGTTAGGACATTGATGATCTCTTCAAAGAATGACTCCTCCTATAAGCAGCTGATGTTCATACATGTGGGTAAGGGTCGCTGCCCTAATGCATTCTTCCATCTGGCAGCACTGTGTTTACATTACCAACCTTCACTTCAGCCAAATAAACATAGGATACCTAAGCCAAATCCCTACGGTTTGCCCTCTCACCTATTCCTATCTGACCACATCTTTTCTCGAGATCACACGCCTTACCTCCTGTTGAATCATTGCTCGAAGCCTCTCTAGCAAGTTATGTTTGAGGGCCTAGAACTGCTCATTAGTCAGGTGTAAGGCCTTCCCTCTCATGGGGATCCTAAAGAGGCAATGAGGGTTCATCGCCTGTCGCCATTTACTCCACCCCTTGCTTTCGGCCTTCATTCACGGTTTTAAAAGGAAGTGTTCTTCCATCAACAACATCATTATCATCAAAAGTATCTTAAACTATCATGGATCATTTCTTGTTTAGCATTTCTCTCATAGGCGACACCAAATTGATAGTTAAACTATCAATGGTAGACAGTCAAACTATATGGTGGCTTAGCCAAGCTGAACCAGGACCTGTGGATGAACACAACCGCTAAGGCCTAAATAGTGTCTCTAGAAGAAACCCTCGAACAATGAAGTTAATATCTCTATAGGGGAATAGAGATAGCTGGGGTTTTTATGATCAAGAGAATAAAATATCTTGGCAAGCCATAGGGTTCTCTTTTTAAACACAATAGATGTTTTTATTGTGTCCCTATAGGATTGTTATTAGAGGGGATATCCCTTGATTATAGGAATTCCTCTCCTAGTTCATTGTAACCTATGAAGAAACTTCTTCCCCAAGGTAGTATTGGGTTGGGGCCGGTCTGAACGCCTAATCCGAACTAGTCTGCCCAGTCCATGTTGGATTGGGCCCATTTCAGTATCACTTAAAATTTAAAAAAGACATAAACAAGTGATAAAAATGTAATTTCAGGATGAATTTTCCGAGGCATGTGATTTGTTTTCTTCTAAGATTTGTACAACATATACATGAATGGGTAGAGTCTCAACTCATTACCTAAAATCTCACAAGAAAGACAAATCTATTTCTTGATAAATCAACAAGATCATAGGCAAGTTGTTTGGCAAAATGGCAATTTGCATTGCACTTCTCTGCAGTTTATCTCTCATGTTTGCTCAACAAGGTTAGTGTTCTAATCATCTTTCTCCCTTTCTATCTCTCTTTCCCTCTAGACACAAACACATACATACTTCTCTGCATTTTATCTCCCATGTTTGCTTAACAAGGTTAATGTTCTAATCCTTTCTCATGTTTGCCCAATAGGTCAGTGATCTAATGATCTCTCTCTCTTTCTTTGGGCACATATACACACTTCTCTTTATTTTATCTCCCATGCTTAATTGAGAAAGTTAATGTTCTAATCCTATCTCTTTATACACACACATGGTTCTAGGCCCAAATATAACAACATTTCAAATGAAAATCAGTTTTATGTTTCAATCCTTCCAATAGGACTCGTAATTTTGCTTTATATCCTCCAATCCCTTTTAAAATTGCCTTGACTCATGTCTCAAATTTTTTTCTACCCAGCTTAAAGCAACAAACAATCAACAACTAGGAGATAAAGATGGAGGAACTGTTGTGGTTATTTATTTATTTATTTGCGCTAACTAGTTAGCTCATATAGACACAAAAATCAGTGGATCAGTCTAAAGCATATCAATTATGGGGGTCCTTTAGATCGCTCCCCTTAAATGGATGATTGTTTTTTGCAAAACATCAAGGTGGCTGTTCATAGTAGCCTAAAGATGGTGGCTGCAATTGTGAGAAAAATTTCTTCCCTTGCACCTTCTTCTTGTTTTTATGTGTAGTCTTCTACACAAGCTTTTGGTTGGCATTGGAGATCAAGTCTGCGAGGATTTAGTTTGCATAATAGTTTTCAGTACATTTCATTTTATTTGAAGAAGGTTTTTACTACTACAGAAAAAAGGTTTGGGTGGGTGCCACAAAGCTATAAAAGCGTGTCCAATTTGTTTGGCTTGTTCGTTGGGCTTGAGGAGTTGACTTCGGAGTTTTTTAGCACATTAGAAGAAAGGAATCACTCTCTTTTCTTCTAAAATTAGAATGACTTTTATTGAGTTCAGAGTTTCATGTCTAAGGGATTTGATTCATTTTTTGATAGAAAGGTTTTGGTTTGGAATTGGAAACCCCAGAACCTTTATAAATAGGGATCTTTTTTATTTGTGTTTTGGTAAGAATATTTACCCATGTGCCTTAGTGCGGAATGACATGCAATCTTATGTGACATTCCTTTCCCCCTCTGATCCTTTAGTCTGTTTGGTTGAATTATGTGGTTCTTAGTATATATTTAATGGCCGGCAGGTATTTTTCTCTTTTGGTTGTACGTCCCTAACTGGATGATCCACTTGTTCCTCTAGGTGTTTCTTTCTTTTTGGTTTACTTGTTTCTTGCTCAGGGTCAGCAAACTTTTATCCTTGCTCTTTTGATTTTTCTAATAAAATTTACTTTCTTAGGGTCATAAAAAAAATAACATACAAAGCTTATGGATAATGTTAGTCAAATGACTCTTATGTTCAATGCCTAATAAGTTATAGTGCACAGGTGATGCAATCTGTTGTGAGTTTTATTTGGACCATTGAAAACAGAGTTGGTTTAGTGAACAAGACGTGTCAATATATAAAAAGCTTTCGGTGCAGCTAATTGGTTCATAGTTTTACTTGTTATCCTTCTTTTAACATATTCCTTTTATGGGTTAGGTAGAGAAAAAAATTAATCAAAAAAAAAAGTAAAAACGGTGAATTTTATATATAGTCCAAAACATTTAATTACCTTTTTTATTAAGTCCCTCATATACTAAGAGTTATATTCCACTATAAAAGACAATTTAGGAAAATATCAAGAAGTTTTCTACATTGTCGATTATTTGTTGGTCTTTACCAGGAAGGAGGAAATAGTACAACTAAGAAAATATCAAGACGGTTCCTCCATTGTCGATTATTGTTTGTCTACATTTCTTATCCTTGTCCATAATACTCAATACATGTTTGGATACAAGGTTCCCAATATAAATTCAACCCTTACATTGTTTATTAGATATTAAGTTACAGAATTTTTGAAGTCCTAAACTAATAGCCATTATAGCAAATATATACTTAGAAGTTAGTAGACTAATAGATACTTATACAGATTAGAATGTACCATTCTTTATGTAGGACTGAGACAGGCTTAATTTTTTCATGCTTAAACCACTTTTAATAGTATAAACCCATAATGACATTATTGCAGGTACTACTCTTAAGGTAAGCTATATACAAAACAAGGACAGCCTGGGGCTTCACAGTACAAGCCGTGGAGACCAAATGCACAAGAGTCATTCATCGATAGGCAGGCAAATGGCGCGGACTATGGGTTCTGCCGTTTCTACTTTCTTTTCTCAGCAGAATCCCGAAGGTACATCCATACTTAATTCTTACTTTTATATGTTTAATGGAAAAAAAAAAACAAAAGGAAAATTTCATTTTTGGTCCTAAAACTATACATATTTTTTTTATCTTTGTCATAAAACTTTACACTAAACAGTTAATCCTAAAACTGTTTCCTTTTTTTATATCAACTTTTTAAAAGTTCTAATTTGAAGTATTCAATAGCTAGTTTTTAGTAAATTTTTTCCAATAATGAATTATTTGAATTCTCGATTTTCACTGGAAATCATGTTTCTAGTTAGTAACCCTGTTTCCGTAAGATGAGGATTAACCATTAACACTTGGACAAAGTTTTAAAACTCATTTAGAAAAGTGAAAAATTTAAGGACTCAAATAAAAAAGAATAACAAGTTTTAGGATTAAAATTGTTTTTGCCCAAAAATTATATGTCAATCTTTTTATTTAGTACAGTATATTTCTATTCTCTGAGAGAAATATTTGTTTTCTAATAAAATCATTTTTGCTTTATGTAAAAAGATATGCTTTCTTGAAATTTATCCATTTATTAATATTAATTGGAAAAGAATACATCAGTAAAACACATATCAAAAGAACTTATTCCTATGTGTGTAAAGATTGCTAATGTTGCTAATATATATATATATGCAACTCAACTAATTCGTTTATTATTATTAGGTTGCAGCAAAGCTCAATTATCTTGTTTTTATTTTATTTTATTTTTATTTTTTTGTAGCTTACACTATAACTGATTCTGTATAGATGCAACACCTCCATGTGAAACTAATATATTATCCACTGATCATATAAACTGCAGTTAATTGCATCAGGTATTTGAAACTTGATGACGAAAGTATTTGCACGGGTGATGACATCAATGATGCCTATTCTAATTGCAACAGCAATTGCCAAAATAGTGACTTTTATTTTGGATCTTGCTATGATGAAACATTTTTCAGAAATGTTTTCGGGAATATGCTTGAGAATGGAGTGGAGGTTGATAACAACGACAATAATAACAATGAAAATGGCGAAGATGTTAGTAATAATAATGGTTTTTTCAGTGCTGCAAAGTATGCTTCAACTCAAAATGTACTTGGTGATAATTCAAATAAGGGTATTAATGTTGATGAAAACCCTGATTTAGGGGGTGAAAATGTTTTACTTAGTCCTAACCAGGATACAGTGGCTGTTCCACAGTTGCGTTGCTTTTGCTGCACGGCGGTGGCCTCGCCACACTACGATGTGCCTCCAAAATGAGTGATTAAAAGGAGAATCTATTATGTTTTCAGGTGTTTCTTTGTCATGCTTTTCTACTTTCATTCTATAGCCCATATATATATAGTATCAATAAACAAGAAACAGGGCTTTACAACAGTCAAGGTTTAGCTTGGCAGTTAAAACTCATGATTGTTAAGATGAGATTTAAGGTTCAAAATCCCTATTCTCTCCTGCCTTGGTTGCATATGTAATATAACATAATGAATGAAGAAGAGATATTTGCTCCTACTGTCATATTCTCATTATGATTGATATCATTATTAATGTTGTTGTTATTGTCCTCTGAGGCGCTCCTGCCATAAAAGATTATATGCTATTTTCACTTAATTGGTAATGAGCTACAGAGTTAATTTGTTTTTCTAAGACTCTGTAAGAACTGAAATTATCCCTAGTTTAGAGACAAATTAGTTTTTTTATCGGCCATTTGAGATTTTATTAAAAATAATAAAGTAAAAAAAAATAAAAACAACATCTTAGAGAAAAAAAAATGGAGTAAAATCCCTAAAACCCAAAGAACCCAATTCTAATTTAAGCTGACAAAATTAAAGCACCCCAAGCTATAAAAAATATCCTAGCCCATACCCTCGCAGATAACCCAAACCCAAAACAAAGTCTATGCTCCAGACAAAAATCCCAAAACCAATGAAGACTGCCCTATCTTGGTTTGCGGGGGGAAGTGAAATACTGGCTGATTCTTTTCCAGTGTCTTAATCCCTCATTCCAATCTATCTAATTCACAATTTAATGCCGAATCTTTTGGCTGTACACTCATCTTTTTCCACCCTCTCCTATGCTCCTTTACTTTATGAAAATTGTCCAAAAATAACCAATACAAGCTTGTCACACCCGGCCAATATGCCTCATCACAAGAAACAGTATGCCCAACATTATTCGTTTTAAAGACCACCCCTAAATCAGGCTCAGTAATATTTACCCCTTTAGTAACAGAAACTGGCTAGCTAGATTCACCCTTTTTTGATCCAATACGTTCAAATGAGGGTTCATGATGAAGCCTTACCAAGTCATGCCCACAAGTGTTAGGCCCATCACTTCTTAAAGTCCAAAAAGAGAATAGGTGGAACCCTACACCCTCCTGCAACTTGCCGCCGCCGCCAAGCGGTGAACCATTAGTCACCCCGTCACCATGGCTCGCTTCCCTCGGCCAGCAACTACCCCCGACGTCCCCAGTGTCAGGCCGCCTAGCTCTGTAGTCGACCGTCACTGCCGTTTCATCAGGATTCCTTAAAGATAAAACTTTTTCACCCTGTTCTCAACCACCTTCTCTAATGCCCGGCCTACACCCAACGCATCTGGAACCGCCTGCTCGCCATCGTGAACTAAATCGGTGGACAAAATCTCATAGCGTGACAAAGTTGCCTCCCCATTGTTCGCCTCTTTCTGCTAAGCATCGCTTCCCTTCCACTCGCTTATGGCATTCCTCATTCTCAGCCGAACAATTGCCCCTAATCCTTTGTGCAGTTGTTTCTCAAATGATGCCACCACGACTCCACCAATTAGCCTTGTATCCTCGTTGCCCTCTGAAATTGTTTTGGACTGCCATTAAAATTGTTGCTTAAAATTCTCTAGAGTCGGGGCACGCTATTCCCTGCTGCATCATCTAACAAAGCATCTAAAAACCGTAAAAATCTCCTCCATCCAGATGAATTTCTTCCTACTGGAAAAATAATTCTTAAGCACTTAGGTTTTATTTCTTCCACCAATTCAAGATATCTGCCACACTTGTTCCCAATCATTCCAAAGTATAAAACCCTGCCAAATGATCCAAAATTGAGTTGCTTAAATCCCTAAGATGCATTACCAGAAAATTCTTTTGAACTGATCCATGTGATTTCCTCCCCTCCTAGATCTATTGATCCCTGACTTCCAAGATCAATTTCAATTATGCGAATGACATTCTCAAACTTTTCCTACTCGGCTTGAAAATAAAAAGATTTTTGCTCAACAAAAATAAAAATTTCAGCATCAAACCTCATCTCTGGCACTTTGTTTGAATATACTCATTAAAGGAAGGGGACTGGGAGGTGAGGTATTATGCCCTCACCTCTGTTTGGATAGAGTTATTAAAAGAAAAAAAGAAACATACACCTCCCATTGTTTGGATACATTCATTAAAAAGGGGAAAGAAAAAAAATTTAAGTATTATTACAATTTTACCAATGTTTTGGCTCTTAAACTTATTTTATTCTTCTTTCTCATTTGCGCAATAAATCACTTGTGTGTATACTATTGAACATATTTTACCCTCCTCTTATGCTATATTATTGAACATATTTTCTCCTTTTCTTGCACTCTTCTATACTATGAGTTGTTCACTAGCAATTTACATTCCATAAAGACCATACAATAGATGTGAGGTTAAATAAACTTTTTTTCGAAACATAATATTCCAAGTAGGGGAAATTTCTACCAATCCATAAATTCTAGAATATTGTTGTAGTTCTGGGCACATACCATTTCAAGTACAAGAAAAACTTCAATTCACCAATTTGTCATTCCTATGCTCACAACAAAAGGAACAAAATGAATGATATTCTGCAGCCAGCAAACTAGGAGGAAATGTCACTGGATTTAAGCATCACAGCTACCTTTGGACATTTAACTATTTAATGTTATGCTGCAATTCTAACACCAACACATCATTTATATCTGATCAATTTAACAAAATGGAAATTGCACCATAGAAGCCAATGCAAAAATATATGAATCGGAATTTCAGAGTAGAATATGAATATTTGGCAAAAAAAATATTGTTAATAACCTATAGAGAGTTGTCGGCTTTCAGCTTCCTTGGAGAACTTTCTAGAGATCTGATTGGCTACTATGATAACCGGAATGGACAACAGAGAGTTCCTACCTTCCTTTCCTCATTCCAGGTTTTAGTGTGATAGGTTTCTCAATAGGAGCAGCCTTCACACACAACATATGTTTGTATTCATCATTCCCAAAATCAGCCATAGCCTTTGCCTTCTTGTCCCAAGGATTCCATACAACTACAAATAATAAAGGGAAACAGTAGTAATAATTGATATAAGAAATTGACCTTTGTATGAAATGCACCACCAAGAATCAAGTGAATAGAAATAATGGACAAAAGTGGAGCAAAAGCATCTAAAAGTCCATATTTGCGTATGACAAATTTTCTCTTATTTCTAGGATAAAAAATAGAAACCAAATCAGCGATAGCCTTTGCCTGTTGTCCTAAGGATTCCACACCATTACAGTTAACAAAGGTACAAGCCAAACACATACATAAGAAAGCACCTTGATTGTGTGCGCTTAAGACGATTGAGATTCAATAATGCAATGCCCAACTTTTGATACATTTGCGAGGGAAGTCAAGGCCAGCTTCTCTCTCTTTTGTCAAATTAAAACCCATGATTCATATCAAAAGGAAGAATTCAAAGAAGATAGGAAGCTACATACCTAAAAAATGGTATTTACTACCGATGTCAATGTCAGATCGCCACTTCCTACTACTGGTCTTCATTCATGAGTGAGAGGGCAATTTTGAGAATGAGAAAATTTAATTGATGTCATCAAATCCTTCCCTCTAATTCCCCGTGATTTGAAGGGATTGCAAAATAAGCCTATTGAAGGGATAAGAAAGGAAGTGTTTTATCCCTTCTTAGCCTCTCCCTCCCGTTTTCTTCCCATCCAAACATGGAAGGAAGGGGGCATCTCCTCCCCCTTCCACTCTTTAGCCTCTATATAAACAGGGGCTAAAAACTTTTTAAAGAGACGTGAGAGCTTCTCTTTCTAGAAGTCCTACTTAATAACCCATTTAACCTTTTTTGTTTAAGATAATTAGTTTGGGTAAATTTCATTTATGATCCCTAACCTTTTCGTGTCATCCTAGATGAGTCCCTAACTTTTATTCTATCATCTTAAAGTCCCTAACCTCCATATTTTTGTCCAATCATGGTCCTTTCATTATTTTCAGGGTTAACTTTGACAGAAGTTTTATGAAAAATGACAACATTGGTCCTACGTTTTCTTATTCATACTCAAATTACCCTCACGTTAATAAATTTTCCACTACAACCATCTTCTCCCTCTCTCTCCCTCTCTCACAATCTTCGGCTGCCACAATCCCAGCCCATTTATCTAAAATCACATCCTTGTATCCTCATCCCCATTTGCTACCCAAAGTCGGCCAATTTACCACTACATTTGTCTAGGTTCACTAAAGATCAATCTAGATCAAACACAGACAAAGAATTATTGAAGTTCAAATTTAAAATCAAAATCTCTCTTCATAAACCTGAACCCATTAACCCAGTTCCATCTGGTCATTGAATTGAATGATAGGAACGACAAAAAATGTAGTGGTAAATTAGGGAAAATATTTTTCAGATATCTTAAATGCATTTGTGATTTTTTTATTTTTTACAAAAGCATATATGTTTTATGATTTATTTTTTATTTTTTATGCTGGATAATAAAAAAATGGAAATTAATTTTAACCAGATGGAACCTTAATTAACCCACAATTTCAAATTAACATCTGACTAGAGCTTTAACATAACCCTGAAACGAAAACTATCTTTATGGAACAAATTTAGCATAAAAAGTTTTCAAATTAGCCCTAATTATGAAATTGAAAACCAAACAAAAATCCATTACCAAAAACCGAATCAATACCATATATATCATTTCTTTCCCAAATTTGTCAAAAATTCTGAAAATGGCAAGGAAAAATCCACCATGCACACCAACAGATTCCAAAATTCATGTCAAAAACACAAAAACCATTATAAATATTCTGGAAAAGATTCAACTTTTTTCACCAACAAGTCATCCCAAAAATGGTGATCCGAACCGTAGCAAACCTTCTCTGCCTCCTAATACTTTCCCAGCTCCAACCTTCTGCTTCAAACTAGTCTCGATTTTAGTATCACACTCATCCCAACTTACTCCCTACACTTCCCTTTCTTCCCACTTAATCTCACCCACCATGAACGTCACGACCGGATGATCAAATCCTCCATGGACCAAGCTCGGAACTCCAACTCCTTGGGCTCTAAAATGATCCGTCTGTCAGTGTCGCAAGAGCAATTTTACTTCACAGTTGAAGTGAAATTGGGCTGGGATCCTGCCGTTGTTTTGCTATACATGGACACCAGCGGTGGGTTTACCTAGACACAATGGAAGCCTTGCATCAATTGCTTTCAGCAGAAGATCCCCAAATACTCGTAGGATGTTTCTTCTACCTATTGGCCTCTTCCCTACAGCCACCCTCTTTGCCAGGGCCCCGGCCATCACTAAGACTACATCGACAGCGCTTGTCACTATAACATCGGCTACATTGATGGTTTGAGAACCAAAGGTATTGCTTCTCTGAAGACCTTCTTCCTCCAAATCATAAGTGCAATTAAGAAATCTAGATTGATCTTGAGCGAACTTGGACAAATGTAGTGGTAAATTGGCCGACTTCGGGTAGCAAATAGGGATGAGGATACAAGAATATGATTCCAGGTAAATGGATTGAGATCGTGACAGCGGGAGATTGTGAGAGAGGGAGAAGGGGGAGATGATGGTTATAGTGGCAAATTTATTAGTGTGAGGGTAATTTGAGTAGGAATAAGAACATGTAGGACCAATATTGTCACTTTTCATAAAAATTATATCAAAGTTAACCCTGAAAATGACGGAATGACCACGATTTGACAAAAATATGGAAGTTAGGGACTTTAAGATGACAGAATAAAGGTTAAGGACCCATTTACGATGACGCGAAAAGGTTAGGGATCATAAATGAAATCTACTCTAATTAGTTTACATCGTTTAACTTTGAAAGTTTCATAACCCACTAAAACCATTCATGATAGCATACATGTCACCCTCCGACCAAATGATGATATTATAGGACCATGAACTTTGGTTAATAAAATTCTAAGATGATTCTTACTGAGTGAGAGAATTACCTAGATGCATGTACTAAAAATGTATTAAATAACTATGTTGGATTTGTTCCTTTCAATAAGTGTTTAATTTTGATAATTAAAAAACAAGTTTAATGTGTCTTCTTAAGTGTTTAAATCTTTGGGTCAAAATTGTTTGAGCATGCTTTAAGAAAAGAAAATTTTTTTTGATCAAGTATTTCACTCAAGTTAATTTTTCCAAGTGCTTTATATCAAAGACTTGTAGTAAGTTGATTTGGTATTAAAATGCATGGTAAGATGTGAAAATTGGCAAGTTAGTATGTTAGGAAGCAAAAACAATGACTTGAAAAGGTCCAACCACTTGTTTTATGGGATTATTTTCACACCTGATATGAAATAACTTCAGGAAGCTTCAAAGCAACAACTTGAAACAAAGCATAGGTTAATTTCTAGATGCATAATTGTTTTAACTCTTGGAAATTAGGAACAACTAGTTGAACTAAAACACCCAGTTGGAAACCACCTAGAAATGGCTTCTACGAGAGAAAGCACCCAAATTTCTTTTTGGAAATTCAATCTGAAACGTTCTAGCTTAGTTTGCCATGTGGATATCACACTTAACTAGTCATAAATGAAACTTTCTAGCCGTTGGAGAAGAAACGACATTTTTGGTCTGGGACTCATTTTTCAACAGGTTGAAAGTTTTCAACTAGGTAAAATTAAAAAACAAAAGTTAAAAGCTGTCAAATTTGATAACAATGGTTATAGAAATTTTTTGGATGTCTCCAGACCTTCTTTACCAAATTTCAACGTCTTTTTTGTGCCCAAAGGCATATAAAAATATCAAAAATCACATTAGGAAGATCTTTTAGCATCTAGAAAAGAGAATTGAACATCAAAAAGCTCAAATTTGAGAATTGCCAAGAACTTGTGCTTTCACTTGCTTATCCAGCTTTGAATGCTTCCATTGCTCTTACTATTTTGTAACCTTGAAATTTCTAGGTTTTTCTAGAGTGATTGAGTTATTTCATTATAAGATAAAAGGAGTTAGAGAGGTTTCTAGTTACTTTTTAGGGAACTAGTGAATGTTGGCGATAGAGAGAGCCACCAGTGAAGTGTATGATTTTATGCACTCTTTGATTTTATAGTGAAGAATAAAACTCTTAAGTAGTGAATTTGAGGAGAAAAGTGGGCTCTCAATAGAAGAGACTGAACCTCTATAAAAATTCTTGTATGTAAGTTTCTCTTTTTCTACTTGTTTGATCATTGTCTGATGATTTATGTTTTTACATTAATTGAAGTTGCTTATTTTCAAAACCCCTTCAAAAGCAAGCTTTAAAAGAAAAATTTATGATGATTTTGGTTGTCATTTTCTAGTTAGAATAGATTTGTTTATACTTATTAAATTTTTTTATGGTTTAAAAGTATGAAAACTCATTTTCAGTGATTTATGAAATTCAACCAATTCATCCCTCTTTGCTACACTTGGGCCAACAGACTAAAATTTGAACATAAATTCTAATGGGCACATGCATGTATCAATGTGTTTGTAGAGTTGCCATCAATATTTTTATACCTATGTTGATTTGACACCTATTTTACTAAATTTACTGATCTATATAAATTAATTAGATCAAACTTAAAATTAATAACAATTTCATGGTTTACGAAAGTTCAGGAGATCGATTGTTCAATTACACTAAAATATATTTTATGTTATGGACCACCTAGTAGTCAGCACTCCCAAGAGAGGTAAAATGTTCTAAATTAAGTTTAGAACTTTAATTTCAAGTTTACAAAGCTAGAATAAAGGAGTTACAAAAATTCACTAAGTTCCAAGGAGGTTTAAGCACTAAATGAGGAGCAGGGGCAAAATGGTAATTTTGCATCCTGAGTAACCGGGCGGGGTCCCGAGTGTTTTAAGTTAAGTTTTGTGACTTAACCTTTAACCTTAACTCAAACTTGAAACAATAACAAGAATTAATCAAGAAATGAGCATATGTTAAAAGATGGGGGTTTATGTGTTTAAGGGTTGTAACTTGGATGGCTTAAGGGGTTGAGTGAGGGTTTAAGAAGGGAAAGGTGGCTAATGGCTGCCATAACCACGTTTTCCCCTCTCAAGCACTCATTTCTCTCTCAATTCAAGCTAGAAATCAAGTGATCTTGATTCCTAGAGTTGCCATCCAAGGATACCAACCAAGAGGAACTTGTTTCAAGCTAGAAAACAAGGTTTGGAGGCTTGGAAGCATGATTTCTCTACTCCCCTATTTTTGATACGTGGTAAGCATTGTGTTCTTGGTTAATTCTATGTTATTTGAGTGAATTGAGGCTTGGGTTTTGGTTAGAGAGGAAGATTGTGATGTTTGGTGCTTTGGTTTTGATTGGAACTTAGGTGAGGATTTCTTGCACTTGGTTGCTTGAAAAGAGGAGTGATTCTAGCTTGTATCTTGGAGTTGAGGTAAGGGAGTAGTGTTTTTAAGCTTGAACAATGCTTGTGGCTTGAGTTTGTTGTAAGAAATTGATTGAAATTAGCCATAGCATTGAGTATGAGTTTTGGTTGAATTGTGGTGAACTATGAGGTTTGAGGAAGATTTGATGATGTTATAGAGCATCATTAATGGCATTGTGATAGTTGGTTATGTTCCTTGCAACTTGAACTATGTGTGTGTGAAGTTTGGTGGCTTTTTATGCATGTTTGATATGTGTACTAAGTAGCCAAAGGTCATAGCAGCAAAATGCGTGCCAATTCTGCAGTTTCGCAGATTGGCGACGCGTCGCCAATTCTGCAGTTTCGCAGATTGGCGACGCGTCGCCAATTGGAAAAAGTTTCACAGGACGTCAACAACTGTGGCGACGCGTCGCCACAGTTGCCAAGACAGCATTGGAGACCCGATTTTGTTTTTAGCATAACTTTTTGCTCGGATGTCCGATTGAGGTGATTCAAAGTTCCACGCGAAGCTAAGAGGGAGTACTATCACTTCCAAGTTTTATAAACATCTAAAGTTTTTTTGAATCAAAGTGAGTATAATTTTTAAAGGCAAAATTTTGCACATTTTGCTAGGATGATTGAGGTGAGTCCCAAGGAGGTCCTTTGGGTACCTTGGCCCTCAAGTATGCCGAGGGTACTTCAAGACTTCTTGAAGTCCTTCGAGAAGTGGGAGTTTCCTTGAGTTTTGAAAAGTTTGAGATTACTTGTTAAGTAAGCAAGGAAACTAAGTTGCAAGCGAATATAACCACGTGTCATGAGTTTGAGGTGTAAGTTTTAGAACCCTTGGCAACCTGGCAGTGTTGGAAATCACAGGGTTGTAAGGAGAGGCTTCAAATGCACTGAGGTTATGAGGTTTAATAACCTAGTTACATAGTTCTCACCACAATTCCCCTACACAACAAAGTTAAGGAGAGGTTATATAATAAGTCAGGCGTAAGCTAAGGCTTACGAGGCACAAGTCGAGGGCTAGACTTGTGAGCCACGGAGTGACGCCCGTGAGAAAATAAGAAAATTATGTGAGGAGCGGTCCTTCGGGATCCGAGCATGCACATCCATATATTTACATATATGAGAGGTCGCTCACACTGCG
Organism: Aquilaria sinensis; assembly: GCA_005392925.1. Lineage (NCBI taxonomy): Eukaryota > Viridiplantae > Streptophyta > Magnoliopsida > Malvales > Thymelaeaceae > Aquilaria > Aquilaria sinensis. The sequence continues at coordinate 196,185 of SMDT01002134.1, forward strand.
AGAGCCAGCAAAGAGTATGCATGAGTTATTTCATATCTGTCCACAGTTTTACTGTTGGTACATGAGGTTACCCCTTACTGAGAATCTTGGATTCTCACTTTTACTGTTTTGTTGTGCAGATACAGAAGCAGTTGGGCCGAGTGACCGTTGAGGGTTACTCTGGCAGTAGTTTTTGGTGCACAGGTAGAATACCTGAGTTTTGATGATTCTAGTACTTATTGTTTGGATGCTTGTTGGTCTTGCACAGTACTAACTAAATTGCTCATTGGTTACAGAGCCTAGTGCACATTGGACATAGTCAGGCATAGCTAGACCTAGTTGGATCCAGAGGAGTCTCTAAAGCTCACCACTAGGATTCACATCCAAGGTGGGAGTTAGTATGAGAAGATCTCAGTAGAGGATTTTGTATGTGTACATAGTACTCTAGTTGCCTCCTTAGCTATGAAATGAAGAGTCATGGACTCAAGGATTGCTTTCTGGGCGGGGGCATTAGCTACTATATGTATGAATGCTCACGCATGTTGTTATGTGTAGTTAACTCATATAAAGGTTGATTTGTATGCTTTGACTGCTCTACTTGTTTTATATGAAAAATTGTGGCCACATTAACATTTTATGGTTTTAAATAACCCGTCAAAGCATAAAAAGCATGCATATTGCATATTCTAGGATAATCAACTAGTGACATGGATTTAATCTGCGCACATATCAATGAGTACCAACTGCAATCCGCCGTGAGGCCAAGTTCTCACAGGTGTCCTGGGCAGGGGCCAGGGACAGCCGTGTCATTTTAAGTGTCCAAAAATTGATACCAAGGTTTCTTTTGTTTGTTTGCCTTTCATTATTTTAATTAGTTTATTCTCCAAATCTTTGATCCTTTTCTCTTTTCTCTTTTTTTTTTTCTAATGGAATGTATCCAATACAAATATCATTAAACCAAACCAAAATATCCTTGGCAACAGTGGCTAGCAAGGGAGATGGTAAAACATTTGTCCAAACAGTAAAACCAATACATGAGAAAGCTATATGGGCTAAATGATATGCTGCCTCATTCGACTAACGATAAGCATGGAGCAATTGACATCCGTCCCTCTTTCCCAAGCCGAGATATAATTTCCCCAATGCAGGAAAAATGCTTCGGCCCTCCCTCCCTTGTTCACCAAGGCTGCTCGGACCACCTCCAAAGCGTCCAGCTCCACGACCAATCAGCGTATTCCCAGTTCCTCGGTCAACTTTAAACCCTCCAAAGCAAGGCCAGGCTCTCCTTTATTCGCAGCTAAAGCAGTCACAACTCCTCCTTTATCATCCCAAATGATCGCTCCTACTACAAGCAAATCAGACGGCCCTAAGGCAATATCAGTTTTCAATTTAAACGAATGAATAGGAGGTTTCAACCAACCTGCTTGATGATAGAGAACTAAGCAAAGACTCTGCTTGAGCTACTTGTGACACTTCCAACCAAGAACTTATATTGAATCACATGATTCACCCTGAAGCGCCGAATTCCTTCTGCCATAACACTGACGCCCCCAGTACAAAACTTCGCCCTTCCTTTATTGAAAGGGTATCAATCACCTTCATCAACCAACCACACATTGTTTCTCCTCCCAGCTCCGTAACATATAAAAGCCTCTGGACATTCCACATAGAGCAAGAGAAAGGGCAGTCCCTCAATACATGAAGAACCGACTCTACTTGGTGCGGGCATAAAAGGCATTGAGTGTCCTGGACTATCTTCTGGAAAGCAAGATTCTCACAGGTCGGTAAACAATCATGGGCTACTCTCCACAAAAAAATGCTTTGCTTGCTTGGAGCTTTGTAGGCCAAATCCCCTTCCCTGGACTCTCGGGTGAACTAGTTGTGCTTGCCCACTACAAAGCAGCATCTTCGTATAAACGTGATACCCTCTTCAGACGGATCGAGTAGATTCCATTTGCATTAAAATGCCAGACCAAAGCATTGTCTGCAACCACCCATTCTGTATACTTACGGAAACATAAATTTTGGGGACTTAATTGAAGAAAACAGAAGTTTTGGATTTAATTGACAAGGCGCGAGGACTTGATTAAATATGAGGAAAAAGCTTGTCCAGTTACATGCATTCATGCAAGGAGTAAGTGATCAGAAACAAGAGCTATGGATATATTTGGAGAGAATTAAAAAAGTGAAGGGTGAGACCTAGGATTAAATCCCATTAAGTGCAAAAGAGCATATAGCTGTCTTCAACTTGGATGAACAACATGATCATGACCGTATATCATTTCTAACCTTCAGAAATATCGGAAAGTATGAAATTGGGAGAGACATGCCATTAACTGAAGCAGCAGCAGCAATTGGTCTTGCTTGGCCTTGGCTCCGTAGCGTTGTTTCTTTTGTTACTACGAGCAATTCTGGTCTGAGGAAGAGGGTTTTAATTTCAGGAAGCTAGTGACTTAATTTCAGGAACCTGGTTGGGTATTAGCTTGGATTGCCCATGCATGTTCAATTTCTTCACAATCGAGATAGAACAACGCAAATTCAGGCAGCAGGTCTAGAACCCGAAGGGCAATGGTAAAAAAACATGTAACTTCTCCAGTTTCTCAAGTAGAATCTATTAGTGCTTGGTGATTTCAGCCACTGCATGTCTACAGAGAAGTGAGAAAATCATGTGACAATGAATTGTTTTGAGTGATCATGGTTTTTAGAAGGGGAATAGGTCTTAAAGGACTGGAACCAGCTTGATTCAGAGCTAGAAACAAGTGTTTCCAGATTAATTCTGGGTTTAGGCAAGTAATTAGGGGAAAGGTGAATCCCGGATCACTTGTGTTGGCCAAGTTGTGATTAATTCCCCAGGGGCTCAAATTTGTGATATTTGTGTATTACTTGCTGTTGTGTTTGTGTGGTTCTGTTTTTGCTTGTTTGGAGATGTTTTATTGCTTACTTGGAGATGTTGTTTTGCTTGCTCGACAGAACCATAATGTTCTTACTGGGTTTCAATAAACTCATGCCCCAACCATTACATTTGGCAGGAATAGAGAATTACATACATGTATTTTCTTGCTATTGGATATTTTCTGTTTTTGCTTGTATTTTTGGGTTAGCTGTGTACCAGTTATTGTTGTGTTATGATTTGTTTAACATAACCTGAAAGGTTTGTGAGCTAGTGGAATTTGGTTTAATGAGTCTGTGGTTACAGCTGCGGCACAGCTAGGCATACTACTGGAAGTAGTGAATACCAGGACAAAGAAATTCAGGACATTGTGTTGAGCTCTCTCTCGGTTGTCAGGCAAGGTTGGGTGAAGTCCTGGTTAGGAGTTGTTGAACTCCAGGTCCTGCTAGTGTATTTGTGTGGTGGTTTGTAAATTAAACTCAAGTTTATGAGCTTTAAGTTTACTGGTTTTAAGAAGTTGAATTGCAGCCTTGTATTTTCAAGCTTGCTTTGATTTATATATGTACAGCAGACTTTGAGTTCTAAACTCTTGAGTTTATGGATTTGAATACAATTTGTTCCAGAATTATGCATTTATTTAGTTTACATCTGAATTCGATTTCTCATTATCTACTGCTGGAACTTGGTTGTATGTATTTTGAAATTTTGTTCTTTAACTAGGAAAGTTTGAGTCGAAAGTTAAACTTTTTGCTAGAACAGGAGTTTTGGCCTGAAACTTTATTTGCAAGTTTAAGACCATATTTGTGATATGTTCAACCCGTTTTTGCAGTAAAAACAATAAATTGTTAACAATTCAAGTCAGATTCTGTAGGTTCTTGGACTTGTTTTCGTGGTTTAAGGCATGAAATTCTGATTTATAGCTTAGGCTACTATTTTAATGCTTTCATCAAGTTTTTCTTGGTTAATTAGACCTACTTGATCATTCTTCGAGTCAAAGCAGCAGCTTATCAAGAAAGTGTATAAAATCAGATTTTGAAGTTTGAAATTCCTGCAGAACTTTGACAGTTTTTAGTTTTTATGAACAAGTATTTTTTTTGGAGGTTTTTGCGTAAATTTCCTGGCCAAATAACTTCTTTTAATGCAAAGTAACTTATTACTACTCTAGCAGTGTACACCAAGAAGGTGACTTAAGAAGATTGAGATTCAGTCTCTGTCAGAGTGGCACAGTGGAAGCATGGTTTAGTGAACTCAGTTAGCTCACTTAGTGCTAGGTGTGTGCTATTTCAGAGAGGGATGTGTCTTTGTTGGAGTCAACTAAGTGTAAAGGAATCCTGCGAGCCTCTACTTCCTCCGGGGCAAAAATCTGAAGGACCAGCGGAAGATTCCAAGTGTTTGGTACACCCACGATGAGATGATCAACAGTAGCCTTTAGTGCTAAGCATCTAGGAGGAGATGATGGTTTAAAGGATTCTACCCCCGGGATCCAACAATCTTTCCAAATTTTGATATTTCAGCCTTAGCCGATTCTCAACTTAGTGCATTTCAAGAGGATCTTCCAGCCCTCCAAGATACTTTGCCAAGTGTAGGATGAATTGACCTTATCCCGCACCTCCAAGAAGGATGAAAAAGGGAAGCACTTGGCCATTAAAATTTGGGCACATAAAGAATTTGGATTTGTAAGCAGCCTCCAGCATTACTTCACGAGCATTGCCCTATTAAAACCAGAGAGGTCCTAAAATCCAATTCCTTCTTCCTCCTTACTTGGACTCTTAAAGTCCTAGCTCATCGATTAATTCCTCTTCCATTTTTCAGGTGATTCTAGAAAAATTTATTCATAGCAATCTCTAACTCCCGGTACAACATAGACGGGATATAGAAAACACTCATTGAGTATGTAGGTAAAGATTGAGCAACTGCTTTTATGAGGATCTCCTCCAACCTTTTGATGAAGTTTTGTTATGCCAAGCAAAGGCATATTTCTAGATTCCCTCCTTCAAAAAGTTGAAAGCACCTTTCCCTTTTTTTGCCAACACACTTTGGAGGCCTGAGATATTTTTCTACACTGCTACATTCTTCCACCCCAAAAATATTCAGAAAATCCCTCCTCCGTCCCTCACTTGCATTCAGGCTAAAGAAAACTCCTGACTTCTAAAAATTAATTTTCTAACCTGACACCTACTCATACATCTGTAGAACACCCATCAGTTGTTCACCCTCGCAACAAGTAGCTCTACAAAATACCAAATTATCGTAGGTAAAAAATAAATGAGAGACATATGGGCCCCCTCTAGAAGCTGCAACACCCGAGATTGATCCAGACATCATCTCTGCTCCCAATAATTGGAATAAAGCATCAGCACAGATTATGAACAAATAAAGTGATAAAGGGTCTCTCTGTTAAAGCCTCTTACTAGGAATAATGTGCATATATTGCTACCCATTCACTAAAACTGAGTGATACAGATGATATACACTTCACAACAAGATTAATTAATCCATTCAAGAAGCCAAATTTGAGCATATGTTCCACAAATCTCCATTCAATTTTATTTTAAGCTTTCAACATATTTGACTTCAACGCATAGAGAGCATTACCTCCTTGATCAAGTCCTTGTAAAGTGTGAAGCATCTTATAGGCCACCAGAATATTATCCAAATTCAAGCTCCCCTTGATAAAAGTACTTTGCTCTCCAGATATAAGATCCAACAAAAACCTCTTTAGACTATTTGCCACCGTCTTAGAAATAATTTTGTATATCACAGTGAAAAGACTAATAGGGTGAAACTATGCCATGGATTCAGAGGACTTCACTTTCAGGATGAGCACTATATTTATTTTTGTTAACTGCATATACATTCTCACCACAATTAAGGACCTTAAGATAGAAATCTAAAACATCAGCATATGCCTTTAGCCAAAATTTTTGGTAAAAAAGCATCGATAGACCGTCAGGACCGAGAGCCTTAGTTGGATGCATCTTCATAAGTGCTACTTTAGCCTCCTTTACATCAAAAGGGCATCACAGATTCTAAAAACAAGCTACAGTGAGGGCCGAATACTCCAGATCAAGAGAAAATACATCATCCCCAATAACTCCCAATTAGAAAAGAGACTGAAAATGCTCTTGGGCCACCTTCACAATGCCTTCATCATCCTTTACCCAAACATCCGAGTCATTCTTGATCCTTGCAATCCTATTTGTTGACGGACAAGTAGTAGCATATGAATAAAAGAATTTTGTATTTGTGCCCCATTTTGAAGCCACATTACTCTTGATCTCTACATCCACATAAGTTCTTCTCAATGTAGCAATTCATAAAACTCTTTCCTAATTTCTTGGCCCCATGGTAAAGATTCCGTCGACACTTCAAAATTATGTATCATTACCAAGTCTCATTCGAACTCTTTAATGCATTCTTGGGTGTTCCCGAAATGCACCTTATTCCACACCTGTAGAGCCTTAATAAGTCTACTGATTTTAGCTAGCAGTTCCCCACTTGAAAGGGTAGCCTCACCCTCTTGCCACACAAACTTGACCACTTGTTCACACTGATCAGATTAAAGCTACATCTACTTAAACTTGAATTGTTTCTCTCTACACCTTCGATTACTTGGCCTCCACAATTTAAGCACAAGAATAGTGTGATTAGAAAAAGCTGAAGGTCAATGATAAACACAAGTTGTCAAGAATAACTCTCACCACTCTCTCAAATTTACCACTCAATCAAAATGACACCAAACTACCTCCCCATGATAATGTATGCCAAAACAAGTGAAAATTGAACCCGATAAGCCTAAATCTTCCAAACCACAATATCAAGACAGTCCCTGAATTCATACAAAAGCCTATCAACTCTGGGCTTACCCTCTAACTTCTCATTATGAAATATAATTTCATTGAAATCAACCCCTACATATTTATGAGAGTGATGATGTAACTTTGAGACATCAAAAAAGTTATCATAAATCCCCTTGTTTTTTTTTGGTCTGGCTTTCCACAAAACTCAGTAAGCCTCCATGGTTTATCCATCTCACACACCTCCACTTGCAAGTCAATGTGCACCCTTGACTACCTAAATAATTGCATTACTACATCTGAACTCTATAGAAAAATTAAGCAGCATGTTCTTCCATTACTATTAACAACAAACATATAGGGAAATCTACAAGCCCTTTGCACATGTTCTATACACATAGTAGATAACCATGTTTCAAAGAGGAAAACCATGCGAACAAATTTTTCTGGAGGACATTTTTCAATAAGTAAACTGACCGGCCATCTCCTAAACCCTAATAGTTCACAAATGTCGAACTCATTGTGATTACAGAGCTTCGGAACCAAGCTTTGTCGTTAGTATTTTTTTCAATGTCCAACACTCTACCCTTCTTGACCTCACCATCAATCTACATTTGGTCTCCTCCTGGATGCTTCTAATTGACCTTTTCCTAAAGGAAAAATAGAAAGTCAGCCCCATCCCTTTCCCAAGCCAAGCTCGCACCTTGTGCTAGCCTTTTCCATCTCATAACTCTTTTCAGCCACACATCATAGTTGCCTTTCACATTCTTGTGATCATCTAAAGGTCTACATTTATTCACATATTTCATTGTTTGGGCCACCACTACTTTATCCCCATTGACAAGCATATCGACCACAATTTGGGATTTGATAACAAGAACAACCTCAAGACACTCATGCATCTACACAGCCAAATAGTCCCTTTTTTTGCGCTCCTTTGCTATTTGTGTCTCAAGCACAATTTTTGAGCTTTTTACCTTGTTCCACCTACCAACTCGCTCTATCTCCCCACAACTCTCCAAGGACACATTACTCTCCTTACCCGACCCTACTAGATTAATCGCATGTCAAACTCGATCCAAGTCTGACTCCTTGAATCGACGGTTACCCTAAGCACTAGACTTTGAAGACAATGAGCATTGTTGTGCAAACTTCATCCATCCCTCCTCTTGTAACATCCATTTGGATATATTGTTCAATGGGAAAGCTTATATCAAATAACTGTATTGACCTATCAACCCTTTTGTGCCGCCTCTTCACAATCATTGTCCACATGTCCTAGCTATCCATAAAGAAAACAAAAGTGCTGAAGTTTTTTGTAAGAAAAATAAACAAAAGACTTTTTACCCTATCAAGTCCATCTCATGAAACCCTTTGACAACAACCTATGTAAATCCAATTCCTTTAAACAATGAAGAAAATGGCTTCCCAGTTGACCATCCTTGCCTTCATCCACCTCCAATATAGTACCAATCCACTGCCCAATTTCACGAGCAACATTAAGCTTCATGAAGTTCAATGGAAGATTATATGCCTTCACCCAAAAACCTTACCTAGAACAAATCCATATTTTTAGTGATGTCATGACTACCTATGTTTTTTAGTTATAATACATGTTTTTCAAATAGCCATGGCAAGCCATCCATGATACAAATCAAGTCCTCATTCGAGAATAATGTGAATAATAATTGATTATCTGTGAGAACTTTTGACTCAACATGTTTCGTTAGCTACCATATTGATTTCATTGTCCCCATAAGTGCTTCATTGTTAAATGGCCTCAACGTCCTTAGCATTCTAAGTAAGTAAAACATTCTCATCTCCTCATTTATTGAGGCTGCCTCTTCATCAAATCCTAAATTAGCTTGTGTTTCCTTCATTATAACCAATTTTTTTCCAAGATTCCTACAATTCGTCCATCTCATGGATCTACAGACAGCCACTAATGCAAGGCAAAATGAAAAAAACCTATCAAAACTGTTGCACTTTAGCAGTTGTAACCCAAGTGTAGGTTGTCGCAAGTAATAAAATCTCGAGAGTCCAAGTGTCGAACCACAAAGAAGTGAATTAAGAAATACAAGTTGAAGTTTTAATAAAGAAAGTTTTGGTGAAAGGTGTGAACAAGTGTGAATTAAAATTGAAATTCAAATAAAATAGCTAAGGTTAAGGGATCTACTTTTAATATATCGGTTATGATTAATTTTAGCCCATCTTACCACTCAATTGAGATCCACACATAAAGGAGGTCCAATCGGGGAATTTAGTTAGTATTAACTTTCATTGATCTTAAAACGCTAACACTTGCTAATGGATTCAAGTATCTATCATGCCAACCTTTGTCAACAATAACTCAAGATTCCAATATAGCCGGCAGAGCCATGTTCTACAGAGGGAATCAAGCAGCTTTTGTGCCAATGATTGACTATGATGAATAAAGACTCCCACTTAACAAGGAATGAAGTTAAATAGATTAAGGAAGAAAATACCTTTAATGCTGTGATCCATTCAAATCAATTATAACCTCTATACCAAAAGCTTTACCCTTTCACCTTAGTAAAAGAAAGATTAGTTAGCCATCATAAAAGTAAACAACATGTAAAAACATGAAATGAACATGGATTGAAATATCAAAGGAAGAACAAGAAAAAGAACGAGAAAACACTTGGATAGAGCTTCGGTATTGAAAACAAGAACAAGAACAAAGGAGAAAATCTAAAAATGATACAAGAACATGGAAATGGCTTAAGAAAATGGCATTCTTCACCCTCCCCCCAAGGTTCCTATTTATAGAGTTTTGGGGTGGGTGAAATGGTAAAAATATAATGGTAAAATGTAGGTAAAAACAAATCAACAATGGCGGACCGCAACTTCTTTTAATTTTTTGACCATCGTAAACATCAGATCAGCTCTTCCTCAAAAGCATAGAAGTTGTAGATCTCCTCTTAAGTTTCGAATCGATAGCTTGCTCATTCAAATCGGACATCCGTATTTCAAGCTATGATTTTTCTACCGAAACTGCTCTTCAGCATACAAAAATAATGAATTGTCTCATCTATAATCAGATTTTGGCAATGAAAATGATCAAATTAGCTCGCGAAATGAAGCAAACTTGAAGATCTATGTGTTGGCTTTCAGATGAATTTGGAATCACTCAATTCCGACATCTACAGCTCCAGATATGATTTTTCTCGTGAAGGATCACCAAATGATGATTTTACCTACGTAAAAAAATAATTATTTAATATTGATGAATAGTAAAATGCGTATGAACAGTAAAATACGCGTGTGAACAGTGAAATACTCGTATAAATAGTAAAAATGTGTGAATAGTAACCTAGTGGAAAAATGCTCAGAATATAGAAATTAATCATATTCAAAGTATATAATGATGATTTAAACCCTTAATAACAATACACTTATGAGTATTCATAAAAAACCCTAACAAAATCTCCCATGCCTAGAAACAGAGGCACTCACTCCAAACAAACCATGACTCACTTCAAGAGACACTTTATTCCAAACCTCTCATCCTAATATAGACTTAAGAATTTGTTGCTGAATTTTGGGATAAATCATTATGCAATTACACCATTTAGTGATTTTCAATTAAAGAAATAAAATAATAAATCCCATAATTTTAAATTACTATCTTACTAATTCATTGTAAAAGTTGCTAGATCTACCACTTGAATAATCACCCAAAAAATACCTTAAATCTCACGCATCAGAAAAAATAACAACACCACTTTATCTATTTCACAAAAGCTGACCTCTCTACTATTCATAGCAATTGATTTATAATTTTTTTTTCAAAATTTATTATAAAAATATGAACATTTTATATGAAAATAAAAATTTAAATATTATAGTTTCTAAATATCATTTTTAATATTTTTTTTCAATACATATTAATATGAATATATTTAAATCAAACTTTAGTAAAAATGGTAAAAATGGCAAATTGATGCAAAATAGAGGGAGTGTCACAAAAGTTGTCAATAATACATTTGTCAGTTTTCAAACCGTCCAATGACCTGTATGGTTAAGGTAATACGCTAATGACAGCTCATCATTTCCTCTCAAATTTCATGGCCAAATCTCACCCAAATCATCAATTTGTAGTGGAAATCAAAAGTCTCAAGAGATACCCATGCAAGAAAGAGCTTATTCTTGTATAGTTTTGGTGTGGGAGCTCTTCGATGGTATTTTCATTGCTTGGAGGAGCTTAGGTACTTTTTGTCCTAGTTAATCCTTGGTTGTTCTTGGTTTCTTGAGGTAGTATGAGCTTGGGTCTAGTAAGAATGAGCTTGAAATGATGTCTTCTGTGTTGATTTTGTTTGGAACCTTAGAAACGCCCTTAGTAGAACCAAATTTCTTGGTGTGGATGCTTGATTGCTTGCTTGTTCTTTCAATTTCGGAAGGAATTTAGTTAAACATTCAATTGATGCATGTCTTAATTGTCTTGCTTGATGGTTTCAAGTAGATTGTGAGATATGCATTGGTTATAGTGTGAATTGTCATGGTGGACTAGTTGAACCAATTCCTAGAGTGGTGTGGATTAAACACCTAAAGCTTGGTTATGATGCCTTGCATTTAGCTTCATGTGGTAAGATACTTAGTTTTGGTCATGAGGCAATGTCCTAAGTATAGCCAAGGGGCATAGAGGACTTCAATATGAGGTAAAGCACTCAGAACCAACCCCAAGCTCGAATAGCCTTGATGCTGCATCTTTGGCTTTTAAGGATGCAGCATTGTGCTTCCCATGACTTAAGGAAAAGGCCAAAAATGTGGTCCTAAGACCCAAGGATGAGTTCCCAACTATTTCAGGGGCTACAAGAATATATGGCCTAGGTGAATATGTAGCTCTAGTGTTAAGGACACATCTTCAAGCTTCACGAAATCATAACCATGATGCTCCAGGCAAGGACGCAACTCCAGCCTTTGAGGACATAACATTGAGCTCCAGAGATGTATCTCTAGGTTTTGAAGATGCAACTTTAAACTCCATAGCATAAAATTTTATTGTAGACTATAGAGAAAGATGTGACCTTGGGAATTGAACATGCAGTATAGATACCCTAATTGACTAAGGTCTTCTAAAGCAAAATTAGAGATTTCTATGAAAGTTACGGTGACAATTTGGGAGGCTCTAGGATGAAAGGAAGTGAGAATTATCTTAGTGCATCCAAGAACCTCACAATGTGTTAGGAGTTGCATCAAGTTTTGTGGGTTGAGTTTGGTTTGGGTGTTGGCCAATAGTTTTTCTATAGTAAGTGCTAGGAAGTGAGTGAAGGGTTTAGTACCATTGGCGGCCTAGTTAAGCCCTAGGGCTAAGGCACCAATGTGAAATCCTAGAGCACTCAAATGGGTTCCTTGGAACCTAGGGAGCCAAGTCCAACCATAGCATTTCTCACCATAATAAAGTGAACCAAGTAAAGGTGGATAGTGGACCACCTAAGGTGAAGGCTTAGTGCATTTGTTACCTAGGCAAGTTATGACTCAAGGTGCAAGTGAAGGCCTAGTGCACCTTAGGTATGTTCATGGTAGAGGCTTACTACACTAGTAACTAAGGTGAACCTTATAGCTCAAGGCACTATATGAGAGCCTAGTACATCTAGTGAGTTTCTTAAAACTCAAGTAATGAGTATCCACCATATTTACCTGTATAACAATAAAAGGAAATATTTTTAGTGAGTTTAGCTCACTAGGACGTCAGCAAGCCAAGGTTTACTGGGAATGAGTTAGGGGCCAAAACTCTTTAGGCACGGGATGACATTTGTGCAAGGACTAAGAAGAGGTAGGGTCCCAAGGGACTCGAATATATACGTATATGTTAGGTCTCAAACTGTACAGGGCCCACAATAGATTTCATTATATATATATATATATATATATATATATATATATATAAAGACACTCATTCCCTTTAGTGTTATTGTGCAGATTGTATTTTTAAGGAGTCGACGACCTTAAAGGGTTGTTGAGCTAGCATTTGTATTGTAGGTATCCATCTAGTGAATCATTATAGATTCTAGTTTATTGTTGGTTTTTTGTTGTGCTAACTATAGTTGTTTTGCAACCTTGCAGAGGCTAAGAGCACAAGGACGGACATATGTGGACTATGGATCTCAGTAGTAGTCATTAAGTATATGTATGTATACTAGTTTGGCCTCTAATGTCTCTAAGTCGAGTAGCATTTTAGTTGCTTTTGGCCATGTGCATAGTCTTTACTTATGTAATGATGCACATGCATGGTTATTGCTTGTAGTAAATACACTTATCTTTATGCTTTGACTTGTGTTTTAGTTATGTTGTATAAATGCCGGCAATGTTTTTATTCATTTTCTTAAAGTGAAATTCAAGTCAAAACAAGTGCATGCACAATGCATATTAGGTTAACAACTAAATGCACGAAAGGTTTTAAAATTGGACAAGTAATTAACTAGCTAACTGCAACTAGTGTGGAACTCAGGTTCTGTAGTCTTCCTAAGAGTGCCATATTTAGGATAGGGTCGCTACATGTTGAATGGAGACAATACCCTAAAGATGTTGTGAGGGTCCTTTTTATAACCCTTGGAAGTATCCGTATGAGAATGGAAGCCTTGTAAAGAAGGAATTTCCTTCCATATAGAAGTCTTCTTCCGTAATAAAGTTGGTACTGGCCTGTTAAGCCTTGAGGCCACTGGTCTGTTAGGCTAGGCAGATGGTAAAGGAGACCTCTATTTAACTAGTTAGGTGGTATGTGCCTTAGTATAAGCTTGTTAGCCCAGTATGTTATCATTTATAAATCAAGCAAAATTGATATGCTTTTATCAATAATCTGTAGTTGATGATAATGATGTACATTTAATTGGGAAACATGTAGCCCCTGGGGCAAGGACTAATGCAAAAGAGGCTTCAACCATTGAAACATAGAAAAAAAAATTGTTCAGTATACTATACTAATTAAAGCCATAAAAAAATGTTCTGAAAAATTGATTAAGAGTGTCCTTTTACCTTTGCATTAAATAGGCCCTTTACCTTTGCATTGGACGAGAACCTGAAACATGTTACATGCATGGTGAAAACTAATGCCTAGAGTACAACTAATGGGGAAGCTGGAAAGGACACCTCTAGTGACAATGAGGCATAGGCAGTTCATGCCACCATCGGCCAGAAACTTGGAGTTGTTGTAGACTACAATGGGAGAAGAGCTTCGCCTACAATCTTACCTACCTGTTTTTCACATATTACCTGTATATTAAGGATAAACATCATTCTAGGGATTTAAACTGCACACCTTGTAAATATATTAGGAGAGCAGTGACCGCAACTATATATATGAATGAATAATAAATCATTTATTCAAAATTCATTCCTCCTTTGTTCCTTTGCTTCTATTCTTGTTTTGACATCATCTTTGCTCCTGTGTTCCCTTTCTTTTGTTTTCATCATGGTGCAACATGATAGTGGAGTTAGACTTACTATCTCCATTACTGCAATCCAATGTTATTGTTGGATTTATTCCAATCAATTAAGTTAGAATTTTGATGATAACAAAACATTTATGAAAGACTAATGTATTTATTTTTAGTGTACAAGGTACTTAGACAAATTTACATGCCTTTTAGATGGTGTTTATTATTTCTCAAGTAGCTTGAAATGTTCCATGTGTTGTTTGTGAAAGAAAAAATTCATTGAAAAAAATCAATATTGAAATCTAAAATTTTTTGAGGTTGAAATTTCTTGAAGGTGCAATTTTAATAGGGTGAAAACTTTCAACCCGTTGAAACTAGAGCAGTTTTTCATACCTAAGACATTCTAGATTCAAGAGACTTTAAAGCAATAGGTTGGAACGAACCAATTGGTTGAATTCTAAAGGTGGAACCTGTCACATCTACTGGAAGTGAAGAACAACTGGTTGAAATGCATCAACGGGGTTAGAAAATGCCACAAAATTCTTCTGCATTAAAAAATCATCAATAAATCTTCAAAATTTTAAATTAAATTGATGCCAACTCAGATCATCACGTGAATTTCACATTAGCCTAGTCAGAATTCTAGTCTTTAGAGAAAAGTCCACTTTTTGGTTTGAGAATGAGTTTTCAATAAGTTAAAAATTTCCAATCGATTGGAAACGTTGGACAAAAGCAAAAAACTATCAAATTTGATAGCAACGGTCACAAGATTTCTTGTGAGCTTTTCTGACCTCTCTAGCTACTTTGCAACGACTCTTTAATGATCTTATAGACCCAATGAGTATAAATACATCAAGAAATATTTTGGAAACAACTCTTGGGCATTAGAAGTGAAAATTCATCTTTAAATCCAAAAAAAAAAAAAAAGCTTACCTTGAGAAAATCATTAGTATTCTTGCACTTTCACTTGTATATCTAGCAAAAGTGCTATTATGTGAGCATGTGTGTTTGAAAACATTTTAAACATTAGAATCTCTTGTATGAAGGAGTGGTTCCTAATGATCACTGAAGAAAATTAGGAAGTGATTTCTAGTTAGCTTTGGAAAAAACTAGTGTTTAGTTGGGTGTAAACTTTGAAGAAAACACCATTGTAATCTTGATCAAGCTAATGTGGAGGAATTCTTAAGTGGGCAAGCTTACGGAGAAGACGTAGACTCCGGTTAGTGGAGTTGAACATCTATAAATTTTGGAGCACTCTTTCCTTATCTCTCTTTATATTTTGCTCATACTTGTTTGGTTTGGTCTTAATCTTTGGTTAAGTGAATTTGGTTGTAAATTTTTATTTTACAAAGTTTTTCAAAGTAACCAATTCACTCTATCTTGGTTGAATTTGGGCCAACAATTATACCTATCCTTCATGTTCTTTATTTTTGTATGGGATATGATTGTACTAGAAGACATTGTTCCTTGTATGAGCAGCGAACAAAACTACTCATAATTTAGTGTTTTAGCTAAGGGCAGACCAAGACAAATAGTGTGGCAATAGAAATATCCACACAACCTCAATTGCAGCCCTTGACTTTGCATGTTAAGTTACTTTTAACACAAGAAACCTTTTTCTAGAAAAATAAACAACAAAAAAAGAATTTCAATCTAGTGGTAAAAGGAAAATGATGTTGCCAGGGAGGGAACCTTTGATTTTCTAGTTGTGAATATGCTTCTGGAAAGATTGGTGGCAAAGTTCACAAGTGGGTTAAAGGGTAGTCTTAATTGAACACTACACATCTCCACAAAATTTGTCAGTGACAATGGTTTAACAGTCCAAAAGAGTTAATCAGTGGGTTGATTTAACTGGAGTACAAATGCTAAGAGTTTATGTATTATTTTTCCATGAGATCTTTGACGATGATTGCAAATTTCATCCTAGACACTAACAGTAAATTTGCATGTAAAAAACTATAATGACCAAACCACTTGCATATAAAGAATAGTGGCAAATTTGGCTTTTTTGACTAAATAAAAAGTTACCAATTAATCACATAAAACGACTCATGTTTGTGACTCAGCCTAAATTGGTCAAACTTTTTTTCTCAAATAAATTACTAATGCTTTAAAAGTGAGCAAAACTTCTCATTGTCTATTTTACTAATTGCCCGATGGTACCCAAATGATTACCCCTCTTATTGCAACAAAAAATATATATTCAAAAATCACAATTAGATCATTTTGCTAGTAAATAAACTCAAAACATTTAACCCTCGTTTGATCTATGAGTTGCAAGTCTTGACTTCTTGCCACTTGTTCTTCTTAGCTTCACACTGGGTTTGTGAAGATGGAAGTTGAGTCTACTCTTGCTTGGGCACGGGATGATAGAGGAGGAGCTAGGGAAGTTGATGTATTAGGTGGACTTTATGGGTGTAAGCTTTAACTTGAAACCCAAACCCAAACCTGGAACTAGCTTAATTTTTTCGGGTTTCGTAGGTTACAAGGTAGTAATACGTTCATTTGGCCCAACTTGACCCAATCCAAATTCAAGGCATAAAAAGAAGTCGATTAGGTCAGAACATAACCCAAAACTAGCTAAATTTCTTGTAAGGCCCATTTTTTACTTCCATAACCCAACTCATTACCATGTCTCATTCTCATAGACTAACCAAACCCAACCCAATCCTAAGTCTCCTATACTTCCAACCCTAGAACACAAGCTTCATGTCGTCACCCTCTTCCTCTATAAACCATGATAGAGAACACTTTCACTTTCACTCTTAAACCTCTTTAATGCCAACACTTACTTGGTGGTGGTGACCCCTCATCTTCAGTTCCTTATAATGGCCTTTCCTCCTTTCAACTTTCTAACCTCAATTCCTCCATACCAACATAGCCTTGGGGTTCATTACAAACCTAAGACCTTTCATTAAAGCCAATCAGCCATCGGGAGTGACCAACATCCTTGGCTCCTTGCAGCACCCCACCTTTCACTTAATTATCTCACCTTCTTCCCTTCACACCCACACAACCATGTACTGCTGCGAGCTTGTGGCCTTCCGTCAAATCCAATTGGTCGTTAACAGCAACAATCGCCCACCACAATCTCACTTTGCTTCTTTCTTGGTCTCTCACTTCTAACTATCTCGATTCCCTCACCCTACATCTGGACTGGTTAGCATTTAGGTGTTGCCTTACATCAAACTTTGAAGCCAGCCATCATAAAGGGAGTCTTTGCAAGTGCATCAGACAAAATGTGTCCTTAACCTAAAAAATTTTGGTTAAAGTTAGTTTGAGTTATTTGTAGAATTAAGGTCGGTTTGAGTTAGGATTTCTCATGTTTAAAAAAGCTATAAAAGTCGGGTTTCTACCAAAAGTAGACACGTCAACCTTAACTTTCACCCCTATTGCACTAGGACAACAACAAGCACATCAAGTTTGACTTTGTGGAGATGAACATGAAATGCTTTAACCTTTCCATGGTGGTGGCAAATTTGCTGGATGTGTTCTTGATGTACCTTGTTGGTGATGAGGAGTCAACTTAAGACTTATGTTTTGAGTTTCTCCATGAAAAAGTAACCATTGGGTGATTAATAACACAACAAATGACAGATTTGGCCAAATTTAAAACCATTAATAGTTTGAGTCCAAAAGGAAAAGTATTAAACCAAGTCACAAACATGAATGATTTTTTTTTTTTACAATTTTTCATAAAATTGTTGTGCATTGTGGGCTTTTCTGGAATTATGAAGACATAGAAAATGTCACTTTAGAAGTACTAAAAATTTTGGATTTTTTAAATAAGTCATAAAACTTAATTTACAACTGTCAAAATTTTTTACTTCCTAGAAAAGCCCTGAAATTTTATAGTTAGACTTAAAATTGATCACATTTTTGAAACAAACATTACAATTTAATTATCTGGTAATTATCTTAAAAAAAATAATAAATTACACAATAGTTTTTTAAAAGTTAAATAATCATTTAAATTGTCATGTTTTCTTCTTTTAAACCATACTCCTGTCCAATGATCATTTTTCAGTAAATATGAGATAAACTATCAACACTTTAACAACTCAAACACAAAGATAGAACAAGTTATAGGACTAAAAAAGACGTTTTCACCACCTGAAGACTTCTCAATCCCCGCCTTCTCATAAAGAACGATTTACTACCGTTGATTTCTCTCCAACGAACGGCCAGAACACGAACTCATTCTACGACGCGGATTGACTATCTTAGCCGTTGATAAGGCTTTCAATCTGACGGACAAAATCAACATGAGCAAATCTCGTCTCGCTATTTCCTTGCTCTATATATTCGACACTTCCAACTCCCACCAAACATCAGCTATAATCTCTTATGCGGTCCTGTTTTTGTCAAGATGTCCGGCCGTGGCAAGGGAGGCAAGGGTTTGGGGAAGGGAGGGGCGAAGAGGCACAGGAAGGTTCTAAGGGACAATATTCAGGGGATCACGAAGCCCGCGATTCGCCGTCTGGCTCGCAGAGGTGGAGTGAAGCGTATAAGCGGTCTGATCTACGAGGAGACGAGAGGGGTTCTCAAGATCTTCCTGGAGAATGTTATTCGTGATGCTGTTACGTACACTGAGCACGCCAGGAGGAAGACGGTGACGGCTATGGATGTTGTCTATGCTTTGAAGAGGCAGGGGAGGACTCTTTATGGGTTTGGGGGTTAGTTTAGGTTTGTTGGTTTTGAAGCTTTAAGGTTTGGGGTTTATGGGTTTCTGTAATTGCTTATGGGTCTGGTTTAAATGGTGGTTTTGTTGGCCTTCTATAAGTTGTAGCTCTTGCTAGAAGCAATGAAATGTCTTCCGTTGAAAGTGTTCACCATGTGTTTGTAGATTTGACTGAATGCGTAGCTCTTGAATGAAATTAAAGAAACCTGTTGGGCCTATTCAGAAAATTCAACAAGCTATACCTGTTTCATATGATATTTGTGCCCATCTAATGAAAGGAAGGAGACCGTAGTTCTACACTTGTACTATCAGACGAGAATGGAATCGAAATCCAGAGTTCTCTCGATAAAGGTTGGGAAGGCATGGAGATGAGGCAGTTGGGGAATGGAAGTGAAGCTGGGGCGGTGGAGGGAGGAGCTGGAGAAGCAAGCACAGAGCAGAAGCCATTTATACCAGTTCTGATGGTTCGGTTCGGGATTTTGTGGCATGCATATAAGCTCAACTCAGTTTAGACATTGGCCTATATCTATGCCTCGGACATAGCAGCCCTGGATTTGGATGTTTGAAACAGCGCTGAGACCAAGTAGAACAATTGCGAAGAGCAAAGCCCTTTTCAAGGGGAATAACTGTCGAGGAAGCATTCGACTTGTTGTGCCATCATTGATCTAGTTTGATTAGCAAGAGATTGTTCAGAAATCATAATCCCATATTTTTATGGATATATTACAAAAACATAATGTTATGCAACAAGAATAATCACCCTCATCTGATTATATCAGAGAACATTCACACCCAAAAAGAATAGCTCTCAAACAACGGAGAGCACAAGGAAACAGGTAACCAACGGCAAGCAACCTAATAAAATTTGTAGACGAGGAATTGGAAAGGTCCATGTTTGGGCTCCTTCCCTGAAGTTGAAGCTGGAGCTTCAAAGGCAGTATTGTCTGTGGGTTGAAGCAGATTGTGTTGGCTCGGGAACAAGGGAAGCTGCTCAATCGAACAAAACATATCAGTTGCCAAACCTAAAACTATATATGCAGAATCAATTTGGTGAACTGCTGAGCAGCCTACCTGATGGACTAGGGGAAGATTCTGGTGCCAGAGTTGAAGCAAGTGAGATTGGCCCTGAACATTACATGATCCTAGTTAATATAAGGCATACTTTGTTATTTTACGATATGCTTTTATTAATAGCCGGTAGTTGATGATGATGCTGTTATATTTGACTGGGAAATACATAGTACCTGCAGCAGGGACTGCCGCACTGGTGCAAAGGAGCCGCAACCATCAAAATATAGAAGGGAAAACTTGTTCAGTATACTATACTGATCAAAGCCATAAAAATAGTACATTGTTTTGAGAGTGTCCTTTTACCTTTGCATTGGACGTGAACTGCAGGCATGTTGCAGGCACAATGAAGAGTGATGGCTAGAGTGCGAATATTGGGGATGTTGAAGGGGACACCTGTGACAATGAGAAGACACCTCCTGTGACAATGAGGCACAGGCAGTTCATGCCACCACCGTCCAGAGACTTGGGGGAGTTGCAGCAGGCTGCAGTGGGAGATGAGCTTTTGGAGCTGCTGTTGGCGAGGAAACTCATACATGGGTACACACTGCTAAGCATAGAGGCAGTGCAAGGGGTAGTAACCTGGCCATGGACAGTAAAAATAGATAGAAGAGTCAAAGAGATGACAAGAATAGAAACTGGTGAGATTCTGGCCATTTTGTTCGTATTTGTGGAGAGAATGATGGATGTTGGATTGATTGTAATTGGAGACTGGAGATGGGAAAATTCACGGAAGATTTATAAGAGGCAAAAAAGGAGGGGGAAAACAGAGGAATTGGGGTTGGTTTTGGAGATCAACTACCTTAACTAATTCCCTAACCAAGTTCCAAGTGCCAATTGTTCTGTTCTAACATTTTTTGCCACAGCCCTACCAACTTCCCTTTCATCATCTCGGACAACAGCTCCACCTATTTCACCAATACACAGCTTCAGTTCATGACACCATATGTCGAACATAAAATGTTAACGTTAACTATATATTCAGGTGTACAGCTTAACCATAATCTTCCATCATGCTCCTGACTTCTAATATAGGGTATGTTGTCATAAGTGAATTGCCTCATTGGCTCATTCTTATTATATATGACCCCTCCTTAATCAGTCCACAGAGTAAGTGGTCATGTGGCTTACTGACATTATGTTTAGTATTATGCTTAGATGCCTGTTCTTGTTCTGCTCAGGTGGAAGTTCTTCCTTGAAAGCATTTTCATTTCCCGAAATCTGGTGAGTTCTGCTTTCCACAAAATCTCACCTCCAGACACCGATAAATAATTGGAGTAGCAGAAACTTTATATCACAAGTCACCTATTGCAGGAACCTGAACCCCTCCTTGCTAAAACAAAAAGACCTTGATTTCTATTTTTATTCACCTCCAACTAACATTTCCTCAGCCACTTCCAGCCGCTGCTCCTTCCTTCTCGTCAGATCAGTTTGATTATTTGTATTTGTAAGGAAAGAAGTCCTGCCTTTTATCTTATAAGCCGAAACAACATCAGTTTTCTTCCACCTCTCAGACTTATGCATAAGGTGGATGTACCTGTGCCTTATTCCCATCAGAGGATGCTTTTCCACCAAGAAATCTTTCCTGTAAGGCTCTCTCAGCACTACAGTCTGCGTCCTAATCTTGTTTGAAATATAAAAAATACCTGGATGATGAACCAGCGCCTTCTTAAACCTGCTTCCGAGCCCCAAATATTCCCCTAAGCAAAACAAATTCTCTCTCTTGGTCTTCTTTGAGACGAGAAGCCAGAGCAACTCATGAAGCACTGCCACTGTCCATTTCTCTGCCTGATCGCTGTTTGGCCCCAAATGAAACGCGTTCTCGTAGGGTGAAATGTAGGGCAAAGCTTGCCAGTTATCAACCCAATTCTTGACCTTTTTCTCCAAATCAAATCCGTTGGGAAATTTCATCAAAAACCTTAAAGGCAATCCTTTCTTCACGCCACAACTGTCCCAACCAACTGCTCTCCTCTCCATCTCAGAAACCGCGAGTTCATCCCGCCATGAAACAAGCTCCAAAGCGAGCGCCCTTTCTCCACCGAATGAGTCTTCACATTCGCAAATGTCGAAATACTCAGGATAGTCGCCCAAAAGAGAAGAAAAATAATTGTGAGGAAGACCCAGATCAAACTTGAACCTGTCAATGATTCCGAGCGGCAGCCGCATCGCTCCAGCGAGCATCAAGAGCCTGGCCAGTCTCTGAACAGCGCCATCACGATGTTGCAGAGAGTCGTGAATGGCTTGTTCTTCTCGGTGAAGCGCCGCCGCTCGCGGCGTTAGCTTGACGTGGAGAGGGAGCGAAGGAGAGGGCTGGAATGGGGAAAAAAAGGAGGGGTAGGTCTGGAGAAGCTTGGAGATAGAAAATGGGAGGCGGAGGTGGGTTTTAAGTGGGTAGAGCGAGAAGAGAGGAAGAGAGCGGGATGGGGAGGCGGCGATGTGGTTCTTGAGAGAGAGGAGTGGTTCGAGGTTTTTCTCTCTCCCAACGGCGAAGTCGAGGTAGGGGTCGCGTACCCACTTGATCTTGGCGTCGACAAAGGTGCGGATGAGCAGCAGCCGCGACCCCCACTGCCGAAGGTGGGGAGAGGGGGTTCTGCTCCGCCGGCGCCAACTCATTCCCATTCGGCTCTTGATTTCTCGACTACGGCGGTGCAGCCAAGGCGTGGACCTTCGACTGATGACTATCGTAAATCTTGGGAGAAGATCAAATTCACTCCACTAACTCTTTATACCTTTCTACTCAAGTCCTATAACTTCTCGATTTTCAATTCAAATATTAAAACTTTGGAATTGTAGATTAGACACTTTTAACCTATAGGTGTAAACGAACAAAATGTTTAGTGAACTATTTGTGGAAGTTTATTTATATTCGTTTATTAAGCTAAATAAATGAATACGAACACAAATTTTTGTTTGTTTGTATTCGTTTGTTGTTCGTGTTATATATATATATGTATGTATGTATGTATGTATGTATGTATGTATGTTTGTTTAAATCGTTTACAAATATATTCTATACATTGTTCATGAACGCATTCGTGTATTGCTATTTATGAACAAGTTTATTCGTTTTGTTCGTTTATTGTTGTTCACAAACATAAATGAATGAACACGAACAACTATTTTATACTAAACAAATGAATGAACATGAACAATACTTGTTTGTGTTTCTATTCGTGTTTGTTAAAAACCTAAATGAACAAACACGAACAGCTCTCGTTCATATTTGTTTAGTTCGTTTCCATGGTTTTTTTTTTCTTTTTTTGCATTCCAAGGGAATGCTAAAATCTCCCTTTTGGTTCCTCAATATAACAATTTTGCAATAGTGGTCCCCAACTTTTGCAATCTATAGGAAACTTTAGAAAAAACAATTGGATGATTTATTTAAATTTAAAATGATGGAGCATTAAAAGAAAATGAGAGACATGCTTTTATTAACTATATTAAATACCAAAAACATTTTCTTTTACATGTTTTTATTCAGAGGTTTAGTTAGATAAGTTAGATTCAAAGTTTTGGTTAAGTGAAACAAATACACAGTTTGTAGAATGCACGAGTGTTTTTACATGAGATTTGATTCAAAGTTTTGATTAGTTAAAATAGTACACAAATTGCATTACGTATAGGTGATTGATTCTTAAAAAGTTTCATTTTATCACTGATTCATTAGTGAGCAAAAATTTGGAAAAACTTGTGCAGATATATTATGCAATATTATTCTACATTATAAATATCAGAAGCTTTTTTTTTCTCTTGATGGTTTCATTTGAATTGGTTAATGAAACTGTTTTGACAATTTTTCGTCTGTTACCTTTAATGCTTTTTTGACAATATGTAAACACATATTCATTTAGCTATTTTGTGTATATACAATTATCTATACTCAGATTTTATTTAATGTTAAAATATGTCTTGTTTTTTATATTGGTGTATCAATGACTTGCATTATTACACAGGTCTCCACATATCTCACTTACTTCTAAAAGAAACCAATGTTTGTACTATTCATTTATAGTGAATTCCATTGTACATTAACAATATCTCTTTTTCCCCCCTTTTCTTGAATGTCATTGACTCTTTTTTAAGTTTGATTCCCTTTTAACAAGACATTCACCTTTTTGAGACCATGTGTTGCAATTTCCCATTTTTAGTCTGTTTCATGTTTTGTTTTAGTTAAACTCGATTTCAATTCTTGAATTTTCACTCTTTAAGAAGTTAGTCCCCAAGTTCCATCCGTGTTCCATTTTGGTCCCCAAATTTAATAACTATTGAACTAAATTTTTTCTATTTGCTCTCTTAGTCCCTAAACTTTTTTTGTTTTTTTTATATACTATCTCTTAAACTAAGACATTAGTCACCATAGTTTATTAGTTAAATAATTTTTTGGGACTTTATTAAATCAATTATTAAACCTTTAATACATAAAATTTTTCTAGTTTTTGTCTTGGTCCAAACTTTTTTTTATCTTTATTTATTATTGCATTCTGAAATGAAATTTTAATAATTTTAATTTGCCTACTTTTGATTATGATTCTAGTTGATTTGGCTTAAGTCATTTTTTTCTTTTTATTTTTATTAAGTGAATAGTTAAACCATTAATTGATTGACGTAAATTAAATACAGTTTTGTGTTTCCAATCATATTTTTAATTATTGATGATTGAATTTTGAAGTATCAATTATTTACTTTGAAATCTATAGTTAACTAAAATAATTTAGTTTATAATTGCTAAAATTTAAAATAAATTTTTAAGATAAATTTTTCATTGATATTAAAAATTGGAGTTTGAATTAATAAGAGATGAAAAATTTTAATACATTGTTTTTTTAATAACAAAGAAAATATGTATAGATTCAAAGCACATACAATTTTTTGTTTTACGGCATTATGTGTCGATCATGACTAATCATTTTAATTATGAGAATATAATGTAAAGAGAACCCAACTCAAAATTGAAATAAAGCAAAACTTTAGTTGATCAATGTAAATTTGTAGGTGAAAAATTTTTATTTACTTATAATAAAAGTTTATTTAAATGTTAAATTTGTTGAATTAAATCCCCGCAACATGCGGGTCATCAAAACTTCATCCTAAACTAAACATATAAACCAACTAATTAAAGCAATAGATATTCGGCGGTTTTTTTTCCCGAGTAAATTGTTTCGCAGTTTTAAACGATTATGTCCGATTTTGACTGCTTCTTGCCACATCGCAACTGAGCTCATACCCGGACCGGCGAGGCTAACGGTTCGAAATTGAACTGTTTCGATCGTCCGGTTCTTTCTAATTGGCTATAAACTTAGCAGATATGAGTAATATAAGACGCTTGTTTGAGCAAGATGAGGAAACGATAACGTCATGATTGGGTGTTGAACGGAGAAATAAATTGGAGGAACGCAGACGGTGACGAAAATTTTGTGGAAGCAGAGTCCTGGGCGGAGGAGTACTAAGTGACCCTCACCACTCGTTCCGAGCTGTGCTCTCCATTGTCACCTGTCATTTTCCCTTCTTTAATTTGAAGCTTAAACTTGTTCTTTCAAACATTTCCTAATCAACTCAAATTTTTTTTCTCTTGGATTTACCAAGGAAACTAGGCATAGACGCTCTGCTATTCACTACGTTAGAGCAGAGAAGGCCAATGCAATGAGAAGTCCACTCACGGTATTATATATTTTTATCGTTAGGTATACTGTATAATATATTACACTGTTACTTTTATCATTTTCACAAAAAAAGTTAGAATATTATTTTGAAATAAAATATATTAAATAAAATTTTTACAACTTTTTATACATATTTTATTTTTTTATCATAATTTTTCAAATATAAATGAAATATATATGAAATGAAAGGCAATATTTATTTTATACAAACAAAAACATAAAACATCGAATATATAGAGCAAAATAATATTATGCTGTGCAAGAATTATATGTCTTTTATAGAAACATGAATTACATGGCTTTTACAGGTCCATTCCAGAAAATAGGGACTATATCTTGCAAGAATTATAATAATTTTAAAAACATCATTTGTAAATTAAATTTTAGTTGTAAATGAAAAAAATTAATATTTATAAAAAAATATGTGCATTAATTATATTTTATTATTTTACATATTTATGTATGGTATTTTGATACAAAATGACACAAAACAATTATCTTGCACAATTGGTACGAAAAAAATGATACTGTTGTATATGTCATGTGGTATTTCATTGTATACGATTACTTTATTCTCACAAAATCTGAAAAAAAAAGCAAGGTGGTATGCGAAAGACTATGAAAAAAAATGAAAAAATGTGAAAACATTTATATTGTGTTTCTCTTACCTATGATAAACGGTGTGTCGCATGGCATTGAAGACTATGGGTACACTTAGCTTTGAATACCCAATAAATTGTTTCACCTATATGAGTATTGTGTGGCTTTGTTGCTTTATTCTTTTATTGGACTGAAACAAGAGAAATGTACAAAAGCAATTGATATATCAGTTGCAATCAGTCACAACGAATGACAGACAAGCGACTGAAATGATTAGTTGCACTTTTCCTAGTCACTAGTGGCAAGCGACTAACTTGAGCGACTGAAACCTTCACTTTTTTATTAGTAATCTATATGAGTGACTGAAAACATTCTAGTCAGTAGCTCTTAGTATTTTTGTTTTTTAAATTATACAAGTTATATTATATAATTTGGTAATTGTGATAAATATAATTATATGAAATGAATTGTACGATATAATTAAATGGATTGATAATTTAATAAACTAAAAACTTAAATTAAATTAATTGTAAAGGATTGTCAAAATAACTATGCATAAAATGGTAAAAAATAAATCAAAATTCCTAAGAATGAAGAAGGTAGTTGCAGATGAAGTCCTCATTTGGTGAAAGCTAAACATTGTCAACCCTGATCACCCTCAGCCTGACAGTCCTTAGAAGCCTGGTCTTTTGTTTGTCTAGGAATGGTGCCTACATCTTGCCTTAGTTGAACATTGACCAATACGTTTGTGGTGGACGGGGACAGAATACTAGCAAAGGATGAATGAAGAAGAAAGAGTAGTTGGGAGAGGTGAGATCAAATTAATGGAAGAATCATGAAGATGTCTGAAGCAAATTACCACAACTAACCTTGGAGGAGGAGAACATAGCTACGAGAGATATAAGATGTAGCAAGTTTGGAAATCGAAGATTGAGGGAGAAAGAGTGGCTAGGAGAGGTTTTCTATGCTAAGAGCAACTTAATGTCAACTGACTAGCGATTGACTTAGTAGCGATTGACCTTTTTAGTTGGTTGTCAGTCACTAACTACCCATAGCTCACATACGAGTGACTAAAAGTCCATTAGGACTGACATTTAGTCACAATTTTTAGTCACTTTTGTGCATTTTTCTTATAGTGGACCTTCACTCACATACTGATTATTGTCCAAATCTATGCTAGAGTCACTAACATTATTGCTAGTTTGCTCTTTGTCATTTTCCTTAGCAGTGTCATAATCACTTTGACAATTGTGGTGATTGACATAAAATAAGTGGGCTTGGCATGGATGATGCTTTGGCAACCATAAGGATAAATATCAGTGTGATCAATCTGGTGAAGTTTGGGGCTTCGATTCTTTATTCCTAATTTTGTTACCCCATTATTGTTGATTTTGTTTTGTTGATAATCTTTATTAGTGTAGATATCTGTTAAAGGTATGTATAAATGACTTATTCTACATGAGTAAAATATGTCCAAAGTGAGGTACTTATATATGTTAATAGTCTCTTATCCAAATAGCTTAAACATTTACGGACAAATGTATGGTCGTGACCATATATGACGTTTCGCATGATGGTTCTTGTTTGTTCAAAACTTTCCAACAAATGGTGTGAGAACTGATGGTTTAGCTAAGACAATATGCCATTAGAAAGTGAAAGAGCAGGGTAACTTCCACAATCTGGATATAATGGAGTGTGCTATTGGATATGTACATGGTTGGGTCTGCCCTGGGGCGTCGAGGCTTTTGCCCTAGTGGGAGTTTAATAATCCATTAGTAGTTGAATCACTCTCAAGAAAGAGATTGCTAGGATATGCATAAGTGACTTGGGTCCCTAAGAGTCAAATAATCCAAAGTGAGATACTTATATATGGCGGTGATCTTTTATGTTAACAACTTAAGCTTTTGGCGCAAGTGTGAGATTATGACCATATGTAATGTCTCACTTGAGATTTCCCCAGTTCAAAATTCCTGATTGTATATATAGAGGTGAATTGTTAAAGTTTGAATTGGAAAATGACAAAGACCAATTTCAAATTGACATATCAAAATGTTGTTTGTGGTTTTTCTACTTCAACGTTGTTGCTGCAAAGCATAGAAGTCAGGGGTAACAAAATGCAAAATCATGGTCATGTCCCTACAATCTTTGAAGAATTTGGCATCATTTTGAGATCATTTATAAGCATAAAAAGAATATGTGGAAAGTTATTATGATTCCTCTACCATGCTAGGAGATAGAGTGCAATCTAGTTATAAGTTGTAAGACTGGTCTAGATTTAGAGGTGGATTATTTGTGACATGGCCGTCCCTGGCCCCTGCCCAGGACACCTGTGAGAGCTTGGTCTCACGGCGGATTGCAGTTGGTACTCATTGATATGTGAGCGGATTAAATCCATGTCACTAGTTGATTATCCTAGAATATGCAATATGCATGCTCTTTATGCTTTGACGGGTTATTTAAAACCATAAAATGTTAATGTGGCCATAGTTTTTCATATAAAACAAGTAGAGCAGTCAAAGCATACAAATCAACCTTTATATGAGTTAACTACACATAGCAACATGCGTGAGCATTCATACATATAGTAGCTAATGCCCCCGCCCAGAAAGTAATCCTCGAGTCCATGACTCTTCATTTCATAACTAAGGAGGCAACTAGAGTACTATGTACACATACAAAATCCTCTACTGAGATCTTCTCATACTAACTCCTACCTTGGATGTGAATCCCAGTGGCGAGCTTTAGAGATCCCTCTGGATCCAACTAGGTCTAGCTATGCCTGACTATGTCCAATGTGCACTAGGCTCTATAACCAATGAGCAAATTAGTTAGTACTGTGCAAGACCAACAAGTAACCAACAATAAGTACTAAAATCATCAAAACTCAGGTATTCTACTTGTGCACCAAAAACTACTATCAAAGTAACCCTCAACGGTCATTCGGCCCAACTCTTTCTGTATCTGCACAACAAAACAGTAAGGGTGAGAATCCAAGATTCTCAGTAAGGGGTAACCTCATGTACCAACAGTAAAACTGTGGACAGATATGAAATAACTCATGCATACTCTCTGCTGGCTCTCGCAGTGTGAGGGACCTCTCATATATGTAAATATATGGATATGTATGCTCGAATCCCGAAGGACCACTCCTCACATAATTTTCTTACTTTCTCACGGGGGTCACTTCGTGGCTCACAAGTCTAGCCCTCAACTTGTGCCTCGTAAGCCTTAGCTTACGCCTAACTTTCTCACGAGTGTCACTCCGTGGCTCACAAGTCCAACTCTCAACTTGTGCCTTGTAAGCCTTAGCTTACGCCTGACTTATTATATAACCTCTCCTTAACTTTGTTGTGCAGGGGAATTGTGGTGAGAACTATGTAACTAGGTTATTAAACCTCATAACCTCGGTGCATTTGAAGCCTCTCCTTACAACCCCGTGATTTCCAACACTACCAGGTTGCCAAGGGTTCTAAAACTTACACCTCAAACTCATGACACTTGGTTATATTCGCTTGCAACTTAGTTTCCTTGCTTACTCAACAAGTAACCTCAAAACTTTTCAAAACTCAAGGAAACTTCCACTTCTCGAAGGACTTCAAGAAGTCTTGAAGTACCCCCGGCATACTTGAGGGCCAAGGTACCCAAAGGACCTCCTTGGGACTCACCTCAATCATCCTCGCAAAATGTGCAAAATTCTGCCTTTAAAAATTTTCCTCATTTTGATTCAAAAAAACATTAAATCAGGAGCATTTTAGATGTTTATAAAACTTGGAAGTGATAATACTCCCTCTTATCTTCGCGTGGAACTTTGAATCACTTCAATCGGACACCCGAGCGAAAAGTTATGCTAAAAATAAAATCGGGTCTCCAATGCTGTCTTGGCGACGCGTCGCCACAGTTGTCGATGTTCTGTGATTCTTTTTCCAATTGGCGACACGTCGCCAATTATGGATACCTCTTGGCGACGCGTCGCCAAACTGCGAAACTGCAGAATTGGCATGCATTTTGCTGCTATGACCTTTGGCTACTTAGTACACATATCAAACATGCATAAAAAGCCACCAAACTTCACACACATATAGTTCAAGTTGCAAGGAACATAACCAACTATCACAATGCCATTAATGATGCTCTATAACATCATCAAATCTTCCTCAAACCTCATAGTTCACCACAATTCAACCAAAACCCATACTCATTGCTATGGCTAATTTCAATCAATTTCTTACAACAAACTCAAGCCACAAGCATTGTTCAAGCTTAAAAACACTACTCCCTTACCTCAACTCCAAGATACAAGCTAGAATCACTCCTCTTTTCAAGTAACCAAGTGCAAGAAATCCTCACCTAAGTTCCAATCAAAACCAAAGCACCAAACATCACAATCTTCCTCTCTAACCAAAACCCAAGCCTCAATTCACTCAAATAACATAGAATTAACCAAGAACACAATGCTTACCTCGTATCAAAAACAGGGGAGTAGAGAAATCATGCTTCCAAGCCTCCAAACCTTGTTTTTTAGCTTGAAACAAGTTCCTCTTGGTTGGTATCATTGGATGGCAACTCTAGGAATCAAGATCACTTGATTTCTAGCTTGAATTGAAGAAAAATGAGTGCTTGAGAGGGGAAAACGTGGTTATGGCAGCCATTAGCCACCTTTCCCTTCTTAAACCCTCACTCACCCCTTAAGCCATCCAAGTTACAACCCTTAAACACATAAACCCCCATCTTTTAACACATGCTCATTTCTTGATTAATTTTTGTTATTGTTTCAAGTTTGAGTTAAGGTTAAAGGTTAAGTTACAAAACTTAACTTAAAACACTCGGGACCCCGCCCCGTTACTCAGGATGCACAATTACCATTTTGCCCATGCTCCTCATCTAGTGCTTAAACCTCCTTGGAACTTAGTGAATTTTTGTAACTCCTTTATTCTAGCTTTGTAAACTTGAAATTAAAGTTCTAAACTTAATTTAGAACATTTTACCTCTCTCGGGAGTGCTGACTACTAGGAGGTCCATAACAATTTGAAGATTTAACATAGGACAAAATCAAAGAAGTTGTAGGGAAAGAGTGAGGAGAAATTGAAGAATCAAGCTTAGTGATCAAAGACAAGAAAAATTGTATTCATACAAGGAGATGAAGAATGAAGAGTTCTAGTAAATGATGAAAGAGTTTGACGTGAAAAATGTCGAGATTTCTCTAGATGAGACAAAAGAATATCTAGAATCAATGGGGAACCATCACAAGCAACTATTCACCCCTGAGTTCCTCTTCAAACTTCCTTTGGATTCGTTTCCTTTTTGTCTGACTTGATCATCTCATGTATGGCCTAGCAATGTCGATGCAATAGTTCCATGCACTCTATTGACATTCCCCCCTATGTGGGGTTCTTCATTTTTCTTTCTTTTTTTTCTCTCTATTTTCTTTTCTTTTGTTTCTCTTCATTTTGCCTCGTTTTTCTTTTCCTTCTTAGTCCAACATTACGGCTGGCGGTTGAAGGCTGCAATGAATTGTAGTAGAAATTGAAATTAGGTGAAGATATAGGCTGGAGATGGCACCTAATAGTTGAAATCGGATGGGTGCCTCAGCTATAAAAGGCACCATATCTCCTTTTCTCATCTGTTCTGGCAGCTTGCTCATTTGTAAAGAGCAAAAGAAAAATTGTAAGAAAGAGAGATTTGTTTTTTTTGGGAGTGGCAAAATAGTGAGATAACTTTTGGGGTGTTTGGGAAATATTTGAGTGTCATTATTTTGGGTTTATCTCACACCTTTAAAATTTTTTACCTAGAGAAAATTCTTTCTTTCTAAGCATATTATTTTTATAGTGGCCGAAAATCTTGAAGTTTGTCTATTGGACATAGCCCTAAATTAATGGTGAACCACATAAATTTTTTTGTGCCATTTTTACTAATCATCTTACTCTCAAAGTTATCACTCGTTGCGTGATTCTAACAACTGGTATCATAGCAAGGCCCAGTAGCTGTATCTACTTATCATATGCTCTATGGTTGCCACTGAAACATAGATCCTCCACATCAGAAAAAAAGTTAGATTGTTATTCACAATTTTTGCTTGATACTAGGTCTTTATTAGCATCATGGAGGCCAAGACTAGCAAGCTGATTAGTTTGAATGGCTCGAATTACCACATATGGAGAAACAAGATGAAAGACCTCCTGTACGTGACAAAGATACACTTACCCGTGTTTGGTACAGCCAAACCGGAGGACAGAATGGAAAAGGATTGGGCATTCGAGCATAAGCAAGTATGTGGTTTCATCTGAAAATTTGTCAAAGATAATGTTTACAACCACATATTCGTAAAAACTTGTGTGCGGACACTGTGAAACAAGCTTGAAGAGCTATATGCTTCAAAAATCAGTAATAACAAATTATTTTATTTGACGAGATTGCTCAACGTGAAATATTGAGAAGGTGCTTCCATGGAAGATCATCTAAATAATTTGCAAGGAATCGTGGAGCAGTTATCCACAATGGGCGTAAAGTTTGACAATTAGGTACTCGCTCTTGTAATGCTGGCCTCATTATTAAAGTCTTAGGAGACTTTGAGAATTTCACTTATAAATTCTGCACCGAATGGTGTAATAAATATGAAATTCATTAAGAGTGGAATACTGAATGAAGAGATGAGACGAAGATCACAAGGATCTTTTCATCATAGTAAGACCTATTTGTGGCAGATTCCAAGGAGGAAAGTGAGACCAGGGGGCCAAAGCCAAAAGATTAGAGTAGAGGAACATTCAACAAATATGCAAACATTGAATGCCATTATTGCAAGACAAAAAAGGCATATCAAGAAGTTTTGCCGAAAATTCAAGCAAGATAAAAAAAAAAAAAGACAAAGGACTAAAAAAGGATGACAGCAGTGATGATAAACAAGCAAATGTTGCCGATGAATTCAACATTGTCCATTATGATGATATTGTCAATCTTGCAACCCATGAGACAAGTTGGGTGATTGACAGTGGTGCTACCATTTATGTTACTTCTCATAAGGAATTCTTCTCATTTTATACACTTGAGAATTTTGGTGTTGTGAGAATGGGAAATGAGGGTCTTTCACAAATTGCAGGAAAATAAGATGTTTTTCTAGAGACTCATAATGGTACACAGTTAGTCTTGAAAGATATTAGGCATGCTCTAGATTTACGTTTGAATATGATTTTAACAGGCAGACTTGATGGTGAAGGTTACGGCAACACCTTCTTTAATGGTCAGTCGAAGTTAATGAAAAGAACCCTAGTAGAGGCCAGAGGAACAAAGAACTTAAAACTATACACGATGTAAGCAAAGCTCTCCCAGGATGCTATGAATATAGTGGAGAATGACAGTACTATGGAGTTATGGCATACATGACTGGGTCACATGAGTGAGAAAAGCATGGCCCATCTTGTAAAAAAAAAGACGTTACTTGGATTGGATCAGGTCCATTTGAAGAAATGTGCTAATTGTCTTGTAGGAAAGCAAAACATATTGTCTTTCAAATGTTTCCCTCCTTCCAGAATGAAGAATATGTTAGATCTGGTGCATTCAAATCTGTGTGGGTCAATGCCAAATCACTTGGTGGTGCTCAATACTCTTTGACTTTCATTGATGGTCATTCTTGAAAAACATCGGTATACATTCTGAAGTCAAAAGCTTAGGTGTTAAAAGTTTTTAAACAATTTTTAACCCTGGTTGAAAGACGCTGGCAAGAAGCTAAAGTGCATACAAATAGACAATGGTGGAAAGTACATCGGACTATTTGATGCCTATTGCACAGAGCATGGCATCTAACATCAAACAACACCTCTTAAGACACTGCAGTTAAATGGCTTAGCAGAGAGGATGAACAGAACTTTGATAGAGAGAGTGAGATGCTTACTTTTATATGCAAAGTTATCTCAGATGTTCTGGGGTGGAGCATTGTTAGTAGCTGCTCACGTGTTGAATCTTTCACCTCGTGTTCTTCTACAGTATGATGTTTCAAAGAATGTATGGTCAGGAAAGGACTTCTCCTATGACTAGCTTCGAGTGTTTGGCTGTAAAGCCTATGTGTATATTTCAAAGGATGAGAGGTCTAAACTTAATGTCAAGACATAGCAGTGTGTGTTTATTGGTTACGGCCAAGATCAGTTTGACTATAGATTTTATGATTCAGCCACGAAGAGACTTATCAGAAGCCATGATGCTATATTTGTTGAAGATCAGACCATTAAGGATGTTAAGAAAACTGAGAAGAATGCTTCAGGATCCGATGGTAGTTCAACAGACTTAAAGCTAATTCCTCCAACAGCAATGCAAAGATAGGTTGGAGATGATATATAGAATAATTAACCAGAGGAAGGTGATTATGATGCTCACATTGAGAATGAACCAGGTAATACTGATGATGGTGGTGTTCATCAACAACCACCAGCACCAGTGAGTTATCTAGTTTTAAGGAGATTTAATAAAGTTAAACAATGCTCTACTAGATATTCTAAAAATGAGTATGTGTTATTGACTGACGGGGGAGAACTAGAGAGCTTTGATGAAGCTATGAATGATGAACACAAGGAAAAGTGAATTAATGCCATGTAAGAAGAAATGAAATCCATGCATGAGAATAAAACATTTGAGCTGGTGAAGTTGTCAAAAGGCAAAAGGGCTTTGAAAAATAAACGGGTATTTAGAATTAAGTCTGAAGAATCCAATTCACAACCACAATTCAAAGCCAAATTGGTTGTTAAAGGTTTTAGCCAAAAGAGAGCTATTGACTTCGATGAGATTTTTTCACTGGTTGTGAAAATGACATCTATCCATACAATTCTGGGACTAGCAGCAAATTTTGACTTAGAGATTGAGCAGATGGATGTGAAAACTATCTTCCTACATGGTGATTTGGAAGAAGAAATATACATGGAGCGGTTAGAGGGTTTTGAAGTAAAAGGAAAAGAGGGCTATGTTTGCAAGTTAAATAAAAGCTTGTATGATTTGAAGCAGGCACCCAGACAGTGGTATAAGAAGTTTGAGTCTATTATGGGGAAGTAAGGCTATAAGAAAACTACTTCAGATCACTGTGTGTTTGTGCAAAAATTCTCTGATGATGATTTCATTATTCTATTGCTCTATGTGGATGATATGTTGATTGTTGCCCAAAATATTTCCAAAATCAACAACTTGAAGAAGCAGTTGAGTAAGCCTTTTGCTATGAAAGACTTAGGGCCACCAAGCAAATTCTTGGCATGAAAATAACAAGATATAGGAGTGCTAAGAAATTATGGTTATCACAGGATAAGTACATTGAGAAGGTACTTCAGAGATTCAATATGGGCAATGCTAAAGCAGTTAGTTGTCCTCTTGCTAATCACATTAGATTAAGTTCCAAACAATGCCTTTCGATTGATAGAGAGAAAGAAGAAATGTAAATAGTTTCGTATGCTTAAGTAGTTGGAAGTTTGATGTATGTCATGGTATGTACATGGCCAGATATTGCTTACTTAGTTGTTGTAGTGAGTAGGTTCCTTTCAAATCCTGGTAAGAAACATTAGGCTGCAGTTAAATGGATTTTCAGGTATCTTCATGGTACTTCCAAAATATGCTTATGTTTTGGAAATGCAAAGCTTGTGCTAGTTGGCTACACATATGTAAATATGACTGGCGATGTTGACTCAAGAAAGTCTATATCAAGTTATCTGATTACATTTACAGGGGGAGTTATGTCATGGAAATCAAGATTACATAATTGTATTGTTCTTTCAACAACTGAAGTAGAGTTTATAGCAGTAACAGAAGCTTGTAAGGAATTGCTATGGATGAAGAAGTTCTTAAAATAACTTGGTTTCCACCAAGAAAAATATTAGCTGTTCTGTGATAGTTAGAGTGCAATTCACCTTAGTAGGAATTCCTCTTTTCATTCCATATCGAAGCACATTGACATAAGATTCACTAGATAAGGAATGCATTGGAGATGAAGGTATTACAACTTGAGAAGATCCATACTGATGGAAATGGATCTGATATGTTGACTAAGATTCTATCGAAAAAAAAGTTTGAATATTGTCAACTAGCAGTAGGATTGGTGGAACTCTCACATAAGGCAGGATAGGGAGATTGTTGACTACCCCCCCCACCCATGTGGGATTTTTCATTTTTCTTTCATTTTTTTCTTTCTCTTTTCTTCTTTTGTTTATCTTCATTTTGCCTTGTTTTTCTTTTTATTCTTGGTCCAACATTGTGGCTGGCGGTGGAAAGCTACAATGAATTGCAACAAAAATTGAAATTGGGTGAAGATACAGGCTGGAGACGGCACCTAATAGTTGAAATCAGATGGGGCCTCAGCTATAAAAGGCACCATATCTCATCCTTCTCATCTGCCCTGGTAGCTTGCTCATTCATAAAGAGCAGAAGAAAAATTGTGAGAAAGAGATTTATTTTTTGAGGAAGTGACAAAATAGTGAGATAATTTTTGGGGTGTTTAGGAAACACTTGAGTGCCACTATTTTGGGTTTATCTCATATCTCTAGAATTTTTTTATCTAAAGAAGATTCTCTCTCTGTAAGCCTACTATTTTTATAGTGGAAAAAAATATTGGAGTTTGTCCCGTGGATATAGCCCTAAATTAAAGATGAACCACATAAATTTTTTGGTGTTATTTTTACTTATCATCTTGCTCTTGAAGTTATCACCCATTGCGCAATCCCAACACTCTTACCAGGAGCTTTACACAGAAAACCCAACGAAGATGGTGAACTGAATGAACCATTCGCATCTGACTTCCTCTGCTTATGGTGGCAATTACCCTATTCCCTAGTTTTAATCTTTTTATTCTTTTCCACTTTGGCTCACAAATAAGCATCAAACATAATTAAGGATGGCAAGTATGAAGAGCATGATTATCCATTTGGAGCATGGGAGGCCTAGTAGTGGTCACAAGTTGTTTGGAGAAATGAGCTTGGGGTGTGGAATTCGTAGAGGACTTTTCTAAGCTGGTTGGAGTAGGACTTAGGAAGATTGTCCTTAACATAGTAGGTAACTAATTGAGGGATTGTGCCCTGTGTAAAAGGTTATAACATTAAGGTAGCGTTTGGATGTGAGAAACAATTTTTCTTTTTCCTTTTCTATTATCTGTTTTCATTTTCAATATGCAATTTTTCAAAATGTGTTTTTGGAAACATGTTTAGTTGTTTTAAATCAAGTAAAGATGATTATACATATATGCACTACATTGGAAAAGTTCAGTGCCTTAGTTTAAAGTTAAAGAAAAGTTTATGTACTATAATAGAGATTTTCCTAAATCTATCAGCTTTAAAACTAAAATAAAAAATTGTTAAACCTAGCCCCAGCTTTTTGCTCTCTACGACTTAGGCTCTAGCTTTTCTATCCCTTACATCTACACCACCTTCTCCGTCGTTACCAAATGTGCAACATTCTAGGACTGTTGCCATCTTTCACTGCCTTATCGCTTGTCACTGAGTCACATATCAACATCGATGCTTTCTGTCGGACCCGTTATTGATAATTGTTGACATGGTTTGAAGGAAGAAGAGGAGCTCAATCCTCAAGCCCTATATTCTACTGCTGGTCGGGCTGTAGCGATGGGGTGGTTGGTCGAGTGGCGGCAGCACGGGAGAGATTAGCCAGCTGGAAGCGGCAAGGGGGATGTGGTGATGACAGAAAGAGATATGGCAACTCCGGAATGTGCAAAAGTCAAATCAAGATTGAGAGAGACTGGCAACAGGGACATTGTTCAGGTGGCATCGAAGTTGACCAGCAGGTGGTGGCAACACAAAATTGGCGATGGCAAAAAGAGGAAGCCAATGCTAGATGTGAAAAATTTGAGATTGATGGAGAGACGGAGAGTCGGAGACGTGAGAGGGGTTAGCAAAATTGTGAAAACATGGATAATTGTGTTTTCCAAATCTCCATAAAATGGAAAATTGTTTTCTAAAAAACTGGGAAAAAAATTACTTAAATGAACATGTTTTCTTTTTCTTTTCTAGTTTTTAGAAAATTTTTTAGAAAAATTAGAAAATTTTCTAGGACTAAACAGGACCTAAGACTCCCAAGGAGAAACCAAACCACTCTTCAAATAAATGCATCTTCTTTTTTTTCCCCCAAAAAAAAAATCAATTTTCTCTCTTAATTAGAAGTTGGAAGTTGGAACTGTCACACCCAAATTATTAGCATGTAAGAGTTGAGAAGTATTAAAGGATACCAGGGAAGTCCTGTCTTTGTTGCTATTATATAGTAAGCGGACACAAGCCTTGATGATCCTAAACCTTTACAGAATTCAATTCTTGTTTGAGATGGATATTCTTATGTTCGAACTCAATCTTAATTACTTGGGAAGCTTGCCCTTAGCTTCAAGTTTCTCATGTTGCTCTATTAACTCTTGTAATTATTGAAGTCGCTTGGAGTTTCGACCCTTGAGTTGTTAGACTAGAGCTTCTCCTTTTTTTTATTCAAAAGTCAGTTGGTTCATCTCAAATTGACTTTTTAGAGAAGAAATTTCCTCTGCCAACATTGTTATTCAAGGCGAAGACTCTGAATTTGTGGTAGCCTGTGAGTTAATGGGAAAATGTTCGTGAACAGTATCTTATAGGACTTAGAGAAGCTAGGCACCAAACTACTACGACTATATGTACCAATTAAGATGAAGATGAAGCTCCATCGTTTCCCAGAAAGCCCTTCTTTAAACCCAACATCATAACAATCTGTTGGACAAAGCCATCGACAGAATCATAGGTGAAACTTCAAAGCAGCGAGAAATTCATATGGTAACGAACCAACTCTAAGCGTAAAACCAAGCAAGGACCAAGAAATACTAGTAAGAGACACAACCTAGCAAAGAGCTAAACAACAACCTGAACAATTAAAAAGAAAGGGACAAATAACAAGACAAGGGAACCAAAGAGAACTAACACAAGCAATATAATATCAAAGGACGATTAAACAGACAAATGTCCTAAAGCCAAGAGCAACAATGAATGGGGAGAACCAATAAATAACAACCAAACTTAAGAAAGAAATCTTAACAAATCAGGGCAAGCAAAAAAGTTAGGGCACAAGCTAGCACGGCACGACATATGGCATGTTCTAACTGTATAAAGCAATCATATTTTAAAATAAACTTTTTTTATCCTCTAAACAATAATTAACAAAACAACTAGTTTCATGGGTAAGATGCAGTTTTCATGTTCAAAATTTTTCTAGAAATTGAGAAAGGGTTTACCCCAAAGAACAATTAATTCTTTCGCTTTATTGCCTAGCTCTAATATTTCAATCTCAAGTCTTCATTAATCATTTCTATTCTTTTTTTTGTTTTTTACTATCTTTCTCGTAGACTCTTAATTCTTAATCTCAACTCTTCTTCTGTTATTTCATCTTTGTACATTGGAATGACATAATCACATTGTGGGAGAAAAGCGAAGGGCAAAGACAATGGTGTCCAACAAATTAAAAAATGAGATAGGAAATGAGATTCGATTTACGCTATACAAGTATTTTCTTGCATTTATAAAAGGTCATTGGGTCAACGAACGAGCAATCATTTGAGGCACATGTAGAGCAAGCAAACAAAAGTAATTATTTGGCTCGAGGAATGATGGCCTCCATCAAACTCAAATTCTGGGGGTCTATTCAACATGGTCTTGGGGTACATTTCTATTTAATGAAGTTGAGATGCATATAGAAAGGATCAGGTATATCTTGGTTAGAAAGATCAGACCAAGCCTATTATAGATTTGTTTCTAAGGAAAGATAACCAAATTATTAAAATAACTTTGGTGTAAGTGTTTCCATAGTTCCATCAAAGAGCTTGCTTTGCAGGTAAAGTGTTAACAGTACTGATACGAGAATGAGACTTTCAGATAAAATTGTCAATGCAAAAATGTGTTTATGCTAAGGATTCGGACAGAGAGATGAAAGACATGTTGGAATTTTCTTATATGTGAGCTATATTAATTGTATGTGTTTTAATTGATCGGATTAAGAATTGAAATTAGTCAAATAAAACATATAAAGTTTATATGGTAATTGACCTAAAAATGAGTTAGTGACTCCAATCATGATAAAAGATGTGAGTTTATTTAAGTGTGAGCTAATAGAGTCCATGTGACCAATAATGGATAAGCCCATAAACTTCTATATAAATAAAGAGTTAGGTTCTTCCCTTAACCAAGTCATTAGGACACATTTTTTTTCCCAGCCATTGGAAGAGTTGCAGACTGGAATAAGAGAGAAGACATGTGCATTCATCGATCTTGTTTTTGTTGCGTTCATTGATGAAGTCTAAATCAGATCAGATCTTTTATTTGTTCCAATTTAATTTTTATATTCTATGCTTTTATATATGATCTTGGTTGGCTAGAAAAATCAACAAAACAATTGTAGAAGAAGAACCCAACTTCGATGATGAGCAAATAAATCATTTGAGAGACATAAAATGAGATCTATAGAGATTTTAATTAATTGATCTAATCTAAGAATTATCATATACTTACCTGGTTAAATTAACTAAAAGCTCAAGTTCTTCTCCCCTTTTCCCAACCCCCATTCCTCTAATCTTTTGTAACTTTTTTTTAATCTAAAAAAAAAGCTTATTTTGATTTATAAACTGAACAAGGACAAAATAATCTTTTTTTATTTTGTGAACTATAAAATTGGAAACTTAAGGGAGGGAACCCTTGTTTTTTAAAATTTTTACCACAAAATTTAGACAAAAAAGGTTTTTATTTTTGTGCAGAAAATTGGGTAGGGGCAAAATGTTCTTTTCTCCATTTGAAGTTGAAAATTTGAAACAAAAGAAATTAAAAAAGGAGATCATTGGTTGGCACCACATTAGAAACTGGACACATCACAGCATTCGATAGTTTGCTATGAAAGTTTAATTCAAGTCGATTAATGGAAAGATTTGTGATTCAATTCCATTTACAAATTTATTTCTCTTAATTCAATATAGTTCGGCTTGCAGGAAAAGAGTAATGCTCTAACTCTGTTTGTTTCGGCGTGATTGGATTTGCGACGTAAAATATTTATGTTGTAAAATGTTTTACCTGAAAATTTTGATTATCAACTCCAATTACTAAAGCAACAAATTTTCCAATACTCATTTCCAACAGCTTCATGTAGGAAAATTGAATTTATCAACATGAAACTACTGAAAATTTTGCATGTTGGTAAGATAAGCATTGCAAGAATATTTTCCAAAGGCTCAACCTTAGGATGTTGGAAATTACCAACAATCAGCTATAGATAAAGGAGTCATTGGAGACTTCCAACACAACAATGTCTGACCATGTTGTCAATTGAATTTTTTAAAGCATTAAGCCGTTTCAAAATTTCTAGCATCCCAATCCATTGGAAGCTTCGAACGGCTCAGGCTATTGGATGCTCCAAGCCGCTTTAGCCATTCAAGCCGTGGGGAGGAAGAAATTAGAAATTTCTAACGGTCTTAGTTGTTGAAAATGTGTTGCACTGCTTTCCGTACAATGTCTCTTGGTTATTAATGATTGTTTTGAGCGTAAACCTGTTCTTATGCCAGTTCCACTCTAAAAGCAAGCACACATCGCCAATATTATTATCACATAAATATACATAATCACATCTACTAAGTTTGTAGTTCTACATAAGTTCCATAATATATCCCAGCACATAATACGCAGTTCTGCTAACTATATTCTATTATTCACAAGTTTTATAATGGAATGGCGCCTAAACTTAGTACCTCTACCATACACATGCCAGCAAGATTATGTCTCCTCGTGCAATTTTATATGCAGAGTAAAGTGTCGGATTCCCAGCAGACATGGCAGCCTGAAATTGGCATATTGAGAAAGCTCTACTTAGTGAGCTCCTCCATGCAACCCTATGATATTTTGCAAAGGAAGTGAAAATTAGAATTAAAGCAATGTCAATAAATTACAATAAAGTCCGTGTATTTGTTTATAAAATTAAAAGTATGTTCTTACATTTTTTATAACTATCATTTGAGTCCTAATATTTTTTTAAAAAAATTCTAATTGACCCAAAATTTTTCTTTTCAAAATTTAAATTTGGTCACTATACTTTCTTCAAAATTTTCATTTATATCCCTAAATACATATTAAAAATTTTTCTTTATAGCAACAGTACATTCAAACAGCCTAGGCTTCTCTCTGGTAGAACGGTGGTGCATAGAAAAGAACTTTGACGCCTAAAAGTTTTTACTTAAAAAAAAATGAAAAGAGGGATAATGCCTAAGTTCCAACATGATACACTTTCTAGCTCCCCTTTTCGAATATTTTGTGACGTCACAAATGAACACGTTCAACAAGCACAAAGGAAAAGAAAACCCTACATACAAGATACAACAACTCTACTTTGAATATATTTTTCCCACTAAATGCTGATAAATTTAACAAATTTTCAAGTTTGTCGAATGTGCCTTTGGCATCGTAACACGCCTTGGCTCAGTACCCTCGATAACTTCAAAAAGATTTTCCATCTTATTCGCAATCCTACAATGGAATGCTTGGTCTTAAGAGCTATTATATGACCGTTAAACCAAGAACCTATTAGAGAAGTATTGCAACAGATCAGATTAGGGCTTTTTTTATGCCCATAATCGTAGCTAATTAAATCATAAAAAAGAAAAAAGAAAAAAATTGCTATGATTAAAATGGACGCACAAAAATCTAGGAAATTTCTAGGTCACAAATCAAAATCGTCACATAAATCAAATCAACATGCACTTATTGCAGTTAACCATTGCAAATATAGCGATGATATCGAACGATTTTGCTAAAGCAACAATACTATGATCATTTTTATAAATCTCACATCTTGCGATGATACATCGACACGCATATGCTTCAATTTTTATTTAATGACAGTTTTCCTAATAATTATGTAGTATATTATATTAATCATCATATTATATACATGGAAATATCAAAAATAAATTAAAAATAAATGGAAAATAATTAATGGAGTATTATATATTAAAAATAGCAAATATGTACAAAAATGTTTAAATTATTTACAAATTACGATAGAAAACATGGATATCCTAAAGCCCTAATTCACACTTATGGCAATCACTGATATGCCCAGCCTAGATGATCATCGTGAGTACTTCTATCCTCATATTTGCTAGATGAGAATTTCAATATGTAATCTGTATGGAATGGTGGTAGTTGGTATGATCCCACATTTTATCAACTTGTGAATAGTGGTGCTATCTACAATATCAGTTTGGTGTTGGATCATCTCCTAGATCTCAACCTGGAATCGGGAGAATAGGTCATTGAACTACATGACTCGGTTGCATAGGGTAACATTTTCCGCCCTCAATAAAGCAATCTCAGCTGACAATTCAATGCATGACACTCCTAATGATGTCCAAAAGGAAAAATTAATGGTTAGTTTTTGAGATGAATGTTATTTAATTGTAATTAGAAGGCATTCCTTTATGACAAATCTAAAACTGCATCAAACTAAGGACATGACAGATGGTCAAACACTCAAAGGAGCTCAAGTTTTACCTTAAGCATTCAAAAAGTTAGCAAGTGTAAAAACACATTTGACATAATACACATATCACTCTAGTATGGCAAAATGTTGAATGGTGCAAAAGGTGAAAGCAAATGTACTACAAGACCAAAACAAAAAAACAACTAAGCTTCTAGTCACATATCAATCATAACTAGTAACTGAAAGCTCAGTCACTAATTCAGTTATCAAATACTAGTCACTAGCTGGCAGCGACTAAAGTGTGACCATTGGTAGTGATTGAGCAATTCAATCACTCCATTGGAGTGGACCCCTATTATGGTGTGAAATGACAGTCACTTGCTAGCTCTAGTGTATGGCATTCAATCGCTCCCACCCATTTTGTCTATTTTATTTTAATTATTTTAATTGTTTGAAATAAATTAATAATTTAATGGAACAACAATTTGAATGAAATTAAATTAGAATTAATAGAAAAGTCAATTTAATAGAACCTAATTACATAAAACAAAATACATATACACCTAAATGTAATGTGTGAGATCGAAAGTGATATCGTCCACATGGCCCTCAACCTCAAGTAGGTCAGATACATGATCCTAAGTTTGCTGCTCGCCCTCAGCGCCATGTCCACGCGGGGTACCCTGCGTCTTGGGTACCTGAGACATCCGGGCCATCTGGGGACTATAAGCCTCCTTCCTGCCATATTCATGTGTCGTGTGCAATCTCAGTGAAGGCTGATAAAATGTCACCTGAGGCTGCTGCTGGAATCCTGTCATCCATTGATAAGATCCAGGGGGTGGGATATGGGATC
This sequence comes from Aquilaria sinensis, assembly GCA_005392925.1. NCBI lineage: Eukaryota > Viridiplantae > Streptophyta > Magnoliopsida > Malvales > Thymelaeaceae > Aquilaria > Aquilaria sinensis. The sequence goes on from SMDT01002134.1 coordinate 240,546, forward strand.
CCAGCATCCCTAGATAAAGTCCAGAGGATGGGGGATAGCATCCCGGAATCACTAGATTAGATCCTGGTGGCGGGCCACTCAATCCCGATGGAGGCTGATAAAATGTGGCCTGAGCCTGTTGTTGGGATCCTGTCATCCACTGATAAGATCCAAGGGGTGGGATATGGAATCCCGGCAACCATAGATTGGGTCCAAAGGACAAGGGATAGAATCCCGGCATCACTGGATAGGACCCATGCCTTAGGGGATAGAATCTCGCTGCTCCCCACCCTCCAACTATGCAACCAGGATCAACACCTTGGTGAAGGTCCCTTTGAGCAGCCATCTGGCCGAGTGCCACAGTGAAGACAGCCATCATATCATGACTGGCTCGCAATAGCATCTGCATTAATGCTTCCATCGATCGCATCTTCTCCTCCATCGGTCGTATCCTCTCCTCCAACGATCGCATCATCTCCTCCATTCTCTCCTCAATAGAGGCAAGCTTGGACCAAAGTTCTGCATTTTCCTGACTCAGTTGTTCTGTACGGTCGTCCTCGTACACCTTAAACAAAAAAGCAGTTAGGATAAAGTGAATTTAAATCGTAAATGAATGTGTACCTTGATCATGCATGACCAAAATGCTTAGGGAACTGCATTACCGATTCAGAGTAACTAAGATCTAAGATCTCTTCATCATGTGCCCAATTATCCCTGCTCAATTCTGGAAATGAATGAGAACCATTGGCATAAAGCCATTGACCGTTTTCAAATTTCCTGCAATTAGGGCATTGCATTGCACCCTTTACATTGAACGCAGAACCAATGCAATCTGAATAATGGAAAGAAAATTATTATCCAAGATTGTACAAGTAAGCACTTTTGCCAATCTATAATTAAGAGGTACCACACATGACATAAAAAACCGTAGTGGAATTTGAAGGTTATAAGCAGGGTAAATGAAGCCAGGACGAAAAGAATATAAAAACTACTGAGTTTGACGTCCAGTTTTGATCTTATGCAGAGAACAAATGCATTAACTGAAACCAACAGGAAGCTTGCTTAATGTCATAAGAAGTGGCATGGAGCACACAATGCTCAAATCCATGATCTTAGGACAATCAAGATATGTAGTCATGATCTAAACACTAAGATTCCACAATCAACGAGTTATTACCTGGAACTAAACTTGTAGCAGCAACTTAGACCACCATTACATCCTCAAACTTTCCTCTTCCTTTCACACACACACACACACAACACACCAGATCTAGGACTAGCTACTTTGAGCATATCACATCACAGGCCTAAAAGCTAAGAATTATCTCTTGTAAGTAGTCAATGCAGAAAATGAATTAAACACCTGGCAAATGTTTCTTGTTCTTTATAAAATAGGTGCATCAACAAATTTAATAAAGCTAACTTCAGCCGTTCAGGCTGATAGATCGTCTGCAGTAGATTATGATGCTTTTACACTGATTGCAAACATTCAGAAGCAGAACCAAATATAGCTTACAGCTTAGCACACAACCGTTATCTGCGAATTACCGAATGAATTACAGTTGCAAATCTCTCTATCCACATTAAAGATTGAGTGCAGCTTAACTACATATCAATTGCCAAACAGATCTAAGGAATCCAAGCAAAGCACGATTTTAGACATATTAAAACTAGAAAAACATTTTATTTTAACTATTTTGAGTGCATTCAACTGCTTGTCCTGAATGGAATACTAAGATCATTGCAGATTAGACAAGTCATTTGTAATTACTGGTGGTTCAAAAGAAGAGTAAGAAACAGATGGTTGCCCAGCAAAAGTCAAAAGATATGCACTTGCAGCTTTAGTTTCCTAGATTTCAAAAGAGAAGAACATGTAGCAGTTTCAGTAGAAACATAGGCCTATCCAACTCTTAGTCAGACAAACTAAGATTGATTAGCAAGTTTGCAAAATACGTCGATCTGAGACTCATTCTAGGTTTTGATTAGAAAAAGAGACACTGCTATTTCGTATGCATGAAAAAATTTCAATACTTTCTTCCGGTTGAATGAAAAGCTCAAATCTTTACCCAAAGCAAAGCGCCTCAAGCACAAAAAAAGATGCGCCTAATCACCCTTCGTATGTCTCTAAGACGCCTCCTCAACATAAAACACTTCCTTTCCAAATGCTTCACCATACTGAGCCTGATGTAACCCACAACCCCTTACCATGAGTTGAAATTTTTAGCACTATTTAGAACCATACTTCTCTAGCTTCAACTGATCGTCGCAATATATATGATCAAACAGAAAATTACAAAAGACTAAACTTTGACGGGCCCAACTGCATCAAATCAGGAAAATAAGTCATATCAGACCAATATCTATGGAAGCAAAACCCTTGAACGTTTGGTACTCGAAACTGAGAAACGAAGGTTACCCAGGTGAAATTCATGGCCACATTGAAGCTTAACCCACGATCGGTCGCCATTATCAGTAACTGTTTCGAGGCAAATCGAGCAGGAACCAGAACCGAAGCACTTCCTTTCATTTCCAGAATGTCCATCTTCACCTCCCTCGACATTGTCAACACCGACATCATCATTACACTCAAATCCCATAATTAACAACAAAAATCAACCCCCAAAATAAAAACCCTCCTCTTTCTCTTCGATTCAATCTCTTCCCCAGCTCTTCTCTCCACAATTGCCCACCTCAAACTTTGAACTAAATTATAAAATTACAAAAAAGAAAAAACAGAGACAGGACTAGCTAGATAACAATTTCCTGATAGGACTGTAAAAGAGAGGAGGAAGAGATGAACAGAGGGTCAAGCGAAAACGAGAAATGAAATGGTGAAAAATAGGGAAAAGTACAAAAAAGTAACTGTACTTTTGGCCTTAAATACATTTGGTTACCATTCTTTTAAATGGTGTCAAATGTATTATTGAAGTTTAAAGTTGGGCCCAACTTCATGACTGGGCAGTTAGTTTTTATGATATGTTAATAGAGGGGCGAGTTGGCGATTGATGACGTGTTAAATGAGACATTTAAACTGCTCAATTGGTCCCAAATTTGACCCAAATGCTTTATATTAGCCTTTAATCTTTCATTTGTCTTATTTAGGTACATAACCCTCCCAAAATGGTTACCTAGATCCACTGCCACCTTTCATCTCTATTATCGCCACCCTTAATCACCTGACTCGACATCGCCACCACCCTTAATCACCCAACTTGACACCACTACCACCCTCAATCACTTGGGACATCATGGCACTCTTAATCGATACCATCTCCAATCAATTGCGCACCCTTAATTGAACTCATCCCTTAATCAAACTTGCACCTTAACCAAACCCACACCTTAATTAAACCCACACTTTAATATAACCTACACCTTAATCGAACCCGCTTCTGAAGTGCCTTCAATCAGTCGTGCACCACCTCCAATCAAAGATATCCTAAACCTGAAGCCGGGAAAAGCACGTTGATGAGCATTAGGCGAGGAAACTGAAGAGTTCTAATTCATTGGTTACTTTAGGTTGGCATTGGCAACAGAAAATGGGACTGAAGTGGAAAAGTTAATAAAATTATAAGATAAAAAATGTCCTTTCTCCTTTTGCCTCTATGTCATGTTATTTCATCATTAATTGCCACGTAATTGTTCTTTAATTGTCACATAATCTTCTCCTGACCTAATATTTTAACATTTGACGAAATCTTTCCACTGTCAGTTACATTGATAACCTATTTTGCCCCATTTCAAAACATTGATATTTGATTTGGCACCAAATATTGTCTTTAGTGATGCATTTGGAACCACTTAAAAGAAGGGTGACCAAATGTGTCCATGGCTAGAAGTATAGTCAATTTTTTGGTACTTTACCCATGAAAAATACTACTCCCTCCGTCCCATATTCTTTGAAACAGTTGACTTTTGGCTCTAGTTTGACTTCAATTTATTTATATTATTGGTTGTTAGAAAAAAATTTAAAAAAATATGTTTAGAAACTAAAGGTCTTTATTTATCATTTATACAGAAATTTTTTTATTTATATACTAAAAATTGAAAATAAAAAATCATAGATTAATTGCCAAAAAGTAAGTGTTTCAAAGAATATGGAACGGAGGGAGTAGTATTTAGTAGTGTTATTTTTCCATTCTAGTTAACTTAATAACTCTTCCTATAGGTTATAGAGGTACACTCTAGAAACTTTAGTTATTATTCTATTTTGGCTAAAGTGCCTGAATGGTCCTCCAACTTTGTGGAATCAGACAGCTTGGTCCTCTAACTAGTCCTTTAACAAAGGCTCGGTTCGGTTTGGTCCTCTAATTTCGATTAGTAGTACAATCTAGTCCAAAAAGGACTTGTTGAGCCACATGTGACCAAAACTGCCGTTAGGCCCAACTCCACTGCCCTCACCTCTTTAAATAGAGTCATGTAGCACCTCGAGCCCACAAGTCTAGCTTCATCCAAAAGTAGATTTGCCTCCTCCACTCCTACCAAACCCTAATACTAGCATGATAGATCCAATATCAGAAATCAAACCCAAGAAACTCATCTTGACATCCGAATTTGATCCTGAATAAGTGAAAAAAAAATCCATATTTCTTATTCAATCTTCCATTTCATCGAGTCCTGCTTTCTTTCACCTCAAACAAATGTAAAGCTTACATGCAGAAACACCACGTTAGTTCAAATTCAACTTGAAGAGTGGATGATCATGCATCTCATCTGGCTTTGGGAGCCACCTAGGGTGCCAGCGGAGGTTTTCAACTGTGGAATCTTTGGTGAAATCAAAGGGGCGGTTATAATCAGGAAATGGTTTGCTGGGGCAAAGAACCAGTGCTTGAGCTTGGTTCACACTCTTGGCCTCTCAGGCCGCCATTCTTTACGCTTGGGCAGAGAACCTCTCACGCCATCATTCCCTTAAGTCGAGGAATTTGATAGCAATGGATTAGACCTTAGAATTGATAAAACGGACGGTGACTGAACATGGGTGTAAAAAGAACCACATCAACCCCATGGCTACCATTTTTTACAAAACCGTTACCTTCTTCCATGATTTGACATAATTGTCTTAATTCATGAAAGTTGCATGATTCAAGTGACCAACTTATGTCGATGAAGGACCAAATCATACTAAGTCATAAATGGAGGACTAACTCGTCCAATTCCATAAAGTTGGATGAATATTCAGACACTTAAGCCTTCTATTTTACCTCAACTCTATCATAAATGATAATATATTTCTTAGGACATGAAACTTAAATTGTGTATAATTTATAATATTTTTTTATTTTTGTCACTAAAACTAAAATTAAAAAACAAAATTTGATTATGTGTAGAGAGAAACGTAATGGACAATGGGGTAAGAAATGCCAGAGAAAAATTCGGTTTTCTCATAAAAAACTTTAGCAATTCACCTACTTTAAAACATTTTTCCCACATTTCTACTGTGAGGAATTCACAATTCAACTTTTTTTTTTTTTTTAAGAAAAGAGACAATAAATTTGCATACGAATATGCGTACATCAATATCAAATAAGCTGAGTTCCATTGGGTTAGACAATCTAATTTAAATTGCTTTTAACTAAAATCCTTTCCATTTTCAAGACAAAACCGGTTGACTCATGATATTTTTTGGGCCTTAATTTCAAATACTGTAATGAATTTCAATTAGGAATAATTTCAGTTTGCAAAATTTCCAACCCCTTTTGGACATATAGGTTTAAAATATAGTACATGTATTTTACATAAAATAATGCACTTTCTAGTGGTAGTTTCAATTGTTGAATCAAAAGCCGAATGACGACATTATTATTTGAGGCATTGTCAAATGAAATGCATAAAACTTTATCCACATAAAAAAAATTCAGACAAAGTTTCTAAGATTCAATAATAGATATGAAAACCAATATGGTTAGATTCTATGCACCTAAATGGGAGAATTCATTTCTGCTTCATTCCATAACCATCAATCCAATGAGTAGTCATACAACAAAATTATTGTCCTATAGAAGATGTCCACTTATCATTAGTGAATGCCACACAATGATCTAGACTTAGGAAATATGCTTGCAAGTTTGATTTGAAGCTCTCCGTTCTAGCAGTACTCATAAATATTTTTCTAAATGCAGGGTTCAGTTGTAATCTAATCCAATATTCTAAATGAACATCCTTCGCTTGTGAAAATGGTTTCTTAGTAAGCATTATTCAATTAATCATGCCTTTTTCATAAGATTATTGGTTAAATCTAAAAATACCTGGTCCACTAACAGTGCTCCTATACTGTATTTGTCTTGTGGAACTTGTGACCGCACAAGGATAGAGATCAGTGTGGTGATTCTCCATATGATACCTAAGCATTCCCATGTTGAAGTTCTTTTTGGGCACCAACTTTTTGTTACAATGCTTGCATTTCCCATAACTTGATTCTTCTTCCTAAACAAGGTTGAAATGCCTCCACACCCATGCGGTAAGACTCAAGGACTTATCTTGTGTTTGTGGATCTTCAACCTTGGGGTAATGGCTTGTCAGCATCTGTTGGGTGTCTCCCCTATATCAAAATTCCTAACCGGGGTTGCCTCATCCTTTTCAACATTGTTGTTGAATGGTTTATCGTCAATCCCCAAATTGTAATTTGACAAGGCAATTTGGTCATCATCTGCCACATCTTGGATATGGAGCCTTCAGTTTGTAGGCCAAGATCGGTGACGGAACAAACATCTTACACCAGTGGTGTAGGATGAGGAGCTATCAATATCCTTGTTGGCAGCCTTACCCTTTCCTTTTGAAGCTTTGAGTGAGAGAATAATAGTATAGATGAAGAAGTGATTTTAAAGAGATTAGGAAAATATTAAGAAAAGATTAGCAGAGATGCTTGAAAGCTTGTACAAACTAAGAGAAAATGTAGTAGAGGAACAAGAGAGATCGCAATTGCTGGTGTGAGGAGGTGTGGGAAATAAGGATCTCTATTTATAGGAGATCCCATATTTTTTTGGTTTAAAAAGCCCTAAAAAACTAGTTGTTACTAGTTGTTGAAGTGGCTAAAATAGGAATTTGAGATCAAAAAGTCACCTGGAGCCATTAGGGGCCTAAGGGGTAGTTTTACCAATTTTTTCAACATTTTTGTAAGGAGCCATTGGGAAGGATAACAGCTAGTCCAGCTTGGGGTCGATGTACCTAGGCCCAAGCTTGGATGCATCCTGGGTTATGCTAAGCCCACTTATGACACCCACTCTGCTAGGCTTATGAATAGCCCACCTCCTCTTGTGCTTCCCCCCAAGCTAAGCCAAGTCGTGCCTAGACCGAGATAGGTCAGGTTTGGCCTTAAGGCCTAGCCCAGACTAGCCCGGGTTGTTAGCCGAAATTCAGTCTAGCAAGCATGCCCTGTTAATTCCTCTGTCACAGATCTCCTAATTGCCATCACTGTTGGGCATCGACCAACTAAGGTACCTTTACATTAGTGTATGTGCTGTGATGGAGTCTTTATGATTAATGGAGTGGAACAATTTATCCAAGGCTTATCATCTGTTGTTATCGCCTAGGGAGTTGCCAATGTAGCAAGTGACAAGTTCTTGCACAGTATGGAAGTGAAATTGGCAAAGGTGTACCAGCATCGACAGATGTAGGGTGAAAGAAGCAATGGGAACTTACAAAGAGGAAAGTTGGGGCCGCTAACACCAACTTTGGCTTGGCAAGCTGCTAAAAGGTTGGCCAATGATAATGAGGAAGCATATGAATAAGGTCACCGACGTGCATGCTTTTGAAAATGTTAGATTTTAATGCTTAATGTTACTATTTTTGGTAAATTTTGTTGATGTTTTTTCTGTTGCTATGTTTTTTTTTATTTTTTATTTTATGAAGAAAAGTACAAAAGTTTATAATAAATAATAGAAAAAAAAAGAAAGAAGGAAAATTGGAAATGAATTGCATGGAACTGGAAATTATTTGTATAATACTATTAACTATTTGTATTAAACTAGGTATTATTGTGTGTGAAATTGGTTGTCTGAATTCATATTATATAAAGCTAATTTCACTTACAAAACACACACACACATACACACACATACATGAAACTACCTATTGTATGAAACTGGGTGGCTATTATATGAAATTGGATTGCCACTAAAATAATTTGAGTTTTGATAGTTTATAAAACTAGAAATAAATTGTATGAAACTGGAAATTATTTGTATGTTACTATAAAATATTTGTATAAAATTGGTTACTATTATATGGAACTAGTTGCTATTGTACGAAACTACGTACATATTATATGAAACTGAGTTGCTATAATATGAAACAAGTTTTGCTTAAGATACAACACACACACACATACACACATAAGGAAATTGAGTTACTATTGTACGAATTTAAGTTTTTGTAGTGTATGAAATTGATAATTAATAATAGGAATTTTTTATATGGAACTAAGTAAAATTGTTTACTCTTGTTAGACAACCCCATTTTCATTGTGTTTGCTTACTCTTGTTTAGTAGTAGTTCAATTTAGATCAATCTAGTACCTTTTATTTCTTAGTTAAGCAAGTGCATTAAAGTGGTGATTGTCTGGCTAAAGTATGTCTTAAAATCTCTGGTACTTGTTGGCAATATAATCTCTATCCTCATGAGACAATATTCTACGTACCTATCTAAACACATATCCCATGTGCTGGCAGATAATGTCAAAACTCACTATATGGCTAATGTCTTGATTTTTCCGTTCATAAAATTTTAATAACATTATAAAAAAATTATTTTGAATGAATTATTGCACCCACATAATATTGAATTTCAAATCAAATTGGTTTTAGACAAAAAGATGTAAAAAATAAAAATAAGCCATTTTGGATTAAGTTGACTTACATTAAAACAAATTGAGTATAAGTTTCACAGTGAGTTAGGCAAAAAGTAAAAGTTTAAGGCCCAAATTAAGGTTCTCTTTCAAAATTCATTTCAGGTCATTGGAGTTTTTGGTTAACAAGAATTTAAAATAATTGATAAAACATATGGGTAAGTCTATTGTTCATCCTACTTTTTATATTTATATATTTTTATATTTCAATACTACCCTTCATAGTATAAATACATCAAATCTCATGTCCTTTAGAAATTATAGATATGTGCAAACTCAATGTACAAAGGAAATAAAGGATCTATATAAATAAAGTGTAATATACCTATAAATAAAATCAAAGATATGTTACCGATATATTCAATAGTATATATGAGTTCAACCACCCATAAAATATAAGTGTGAATACTTCAAATCCTACTTCCCGCTAAAATTTGAGATATATGCAAATCAAATAATAGATATATATGAAATTTGATATATAAAGTAAGTGATGGATATATACATAACATGTGACACATATGTACAAATAAGATTAAAAATATGTTAAAGCTATATTTAATTGTATGTATAGGTTAGTAGTTCTGATATTTTCATCAATTTAGAATGTATTAAATCATGCTACACATATTTGTAAAGTCTATAGAAGAAGTTCTTAATTTGCCCTTTATCTATCCTATTGGACAAGAAAATATCAAAAAAATAAAAGGAAAATTAAAAAAACTTGCTCAAACCTAGAGTTTTGTCAATGCTATTTTAAATACTTACACCCACACCCTAAAAGGTTAACTTACCTACACTTATCCCTAACTCCATTAATGACCGTTAAAATACAAAAAAAAAAAACTTCTGCATCTAACGATCTGCCCATCTCCCTCCATTACTCAAACCCACAATCATTGCCACCACTTGACACCGCCATCTTGAATTGCCACACCATTATCTCAAACCCAAATTTTATATGTATCATTATTCTCAAATCATAGAACCATATGTATCGGGCTATTGTGATCCTGATGATGTCTTTGGTGGAAAATTTCTTGTCGTCGATTGTGTTCATCATTCTCATTCTCCTCACCTGCACAACTATCATTGCTGCCTTTTGGTTGGTACAAATCTCATGACTCTTCAATCGAGGCTGCTAGTAAATGTCACAAAGTGACGGCCTGATATCCCCTCTCTCAATTCCATCGTGCTTGCTCCGATTCTTTGCCGCACACCAATCTACTTTTTCACCCAAGTGTTGGTCGTCGATTGACCTCCTCAGTGGGTTAGATTTGTTTTTGGTTTAATGAATTCATCCCCTGATGATTGTTGCTTTACTTGCCGACCTCGATGAACTGGAGCTCCCAATGCCCAACTTTCTCTTCCCATATGCTCTGGTAAGCCGGGTAAGGAAAAGTGACAATTATAACTTCTCCGTTTCTCCTTGATTTGTTCTCTATTGCAGTCCAACTCTCCAAAACTAGACGACCTCCCATCTATCTAGAATGGCCATGATGATGACCAAAGGCGATGGCGTATCAATGATGACCGACTAGTGGTGAGAGAGAAAAAGAAAGAAGATTAGAGGAAGAGAGAGTTTCTTGTGTTTGGTGGGCAAAGTTAGATGCAGAAATTATATGACACATATGTATAAAATCATATAAGATAAAATCAAAAGAACATTAGATATGCACATACATATTTATTGTTTTCCATTTAAACACATGCGTACTTGAAAGAATGTAAGGGATTAATTTGGAAAAAAAAAAATTGAGCGACAGACAGAAGGTTTGACACAAACCATTTGCTTTTTTACTTATGTTTTGCTAAACTCTTTGTAGGAATTGAATGGTCACCATCGCCATCGCCCTCCATGATCATGCCGCCTCATCTCATCTTACTTTCAAGGCATCACCATCATCACACAATCCATTTTCTCCACCTCAAATTTGCCACTATCTACACCGTTATGTCATTCGCTCATTTGGCGACTGTTGCCATATTGGTGGATCCAAGATTTTTATAAAAGGGTCCACATATGTATGTATATATTTATGTGTGTACATATGTGTGTATGCGTGTATATACATATAATAAAGGCTATAAATTTGCATTTAGAATATAATGATTGAAAATAATTATAGAAGGAAATTTAAAAATGTTTTGATAAAACGTCTATTTTTATTGCATGGTTGACTTGCTTTAATGAAATACTATAAAGATGAATGAGAAGTTCATGTTATATATCATATAAAATATAAAGGTTACATTTTAGCTAGTAAACTTAACATTCTTTTTTCACTTGGCTTATTGACTTTATTTTGTGTACAACTAACTCATTAATTTTTTTCATTTATTTGAAGAGAAAAGGGGTGGAAAAAAAGGCTAAATTGCATGATCTGCCCTTAAAATAACCCTATTTCACAAATTTACCTCCAAATTGTTGAATGTTGCAAAAGTATGATTAAAATAATATTTTGTAGCAAAAATCTTTTGTTATCTTCTTCAGTGTTGACGAAAATTTGAGGAAAAACTACAAAATTAGTCCTTGAACACGAGCAAAATGGACACAAGACCCCATTAAAAAATTTGGAACACATAACTCCTTAAATAGCAAAAAAATCTTAAAATATAATAAAAATAAAAAACACTATAAATTCAACATGACCATTGAAAGTTAAAGTATCCAATCCCTTCAAATAATTGTATAAAATATTTTAGATGCCAAAAAAAAAATTTGACACACTTATCTATTTATTTCTACTTAAACCTTAAAAGCCAAAAAACTCAAAAAGTTGAATAAAAAACTACCAATTTGACATGCCATCTCAAATTAAAGCATCCAATACCTTGAAATAAATTTGGAGACTATTACAGATGTCAAATAAAAGAGAATTTGTTACAGTCGCCTATTTTTATCAACTTAAACCATAAAATAGCAAAAGAAATTGAAAAATAGAATGAAAAATAAAAAGAAATTGCCAATTCCACAAATCCCATCCCAAGTTAAAGTATATAATCCCTTGAAATAATTATGGAAACTATTTTAGATGAGAAATAAATACAATTTGACACAATTGCCTATTTTTTTCAACTTAAAACAAAACAAAAATCACAAAATTATAATGAAAAAAAAAAAAGAAAATTACCAATTCAACATGACCATACAAAATTAAAAATAATTATAGATACTATTATAAATTCCAAATAAATAAAATTTGACACACTTATCTACTTTTTTTAAACTTAAACCATGAATTAGCAAAAAAATAAAAAAAAATAGAATGAAAGATAAAAATTACCAATGCAACATACCCATCCCAAATTAAAGTGTCTAATCCATTGAAATAATTATTTATGCTATTCTAGATTCCAAAATAAAGAATTTGACACACTTATCTTTTTTTTTTTAACTTAAACCATAAAATAGCAAAAGAAAATGAAAAATTAAAAATTAAAAAATTTAACAAGCCCATCCCAAATTAAATCATAAATTATATTCAAATAATTATTTATACTATTCTAGATTCCATGGAAATAGAATTTGACACACTTATCTATTTTTTTTAACTTAAACCATAAAATAGCAAAAAGCCAAAACATAGAATGAGAAAGAAAAACCAAATTCGAAATTCCCATACAAAATTAAATTATAAAATCCATTGAAATAATAATGGAGACTATTCTAGATTCAAAATAAATATAATTTGAAACACTAATCTATTTTTTTGTCAACTTTAATAATAAATCATAAAAAAAAATAGAATAAAAAATTACCAATTCAAAATCCCCATCCTTTATTAAAGAATAAAATTAATTTAAATAATTATGGAACTATTCTATATTCCAAATAAATATAATTTGACATACTTATATATTTTTTCAACATAAATGGCAAATAGAAAAAAAAAACCAAAAATTGGAATGAAAGATAAAAAAAATCTACCAATTCAACATTTCCATCCATAATTAAACCACATATAATTATTTTAAGATGTTGAATGCTTTAATTTGGGATGGTCATGTTGAATTGGTAATTTTTTTATTTTTTTCATTCCATTTTTTGGTTTTTTGTTTTTTGTGGCTTAAGTTGAAAAAAATAGATAAATGTGTCAAATTCTATTTATTTGGAATCTAAAAAGGTGTCCATAATTATTTAAATGAATTTTATGCTTTTATATGGGATAGGCATATTAAATTGGTAATTTTTTATTTTTCATTCTATTTTTTGGTTTTTTTGCTATCTTATTGTTTAAGTTGAAAAAAATAGGTAAGTGTGTCAAATATCATTTATTTGGAATCTATAATAGTATCTATAGTTATTTCAAATTATTTTATGCTTTAATTTGGGATGGTCATGTTGAATTGGTAATTTTCTTATTTTTTCATTTTAATTTTGTGATTTTTTTGCTATTTTATGTTTTTGGTTGAAAAGAATAAATAATTGTGTCAAATTTTATTTATTTTGCATCTAGAATAGTCTCCATAATTATTTGAAGGGATATTCTACTTTAATTTTGGAATGGGCTTGTTGAACTGGTAATTTTTTTATTTTTATTCTATTTTTCAGTTTCTTTTGCTATTTTATGGGTTAAGTTAAAAAAAATAGATGAATGTATCAAATTCTATTTATTTGACATTTGGAATAGTCTCCAAAATTATTTTATGGGATTGGATACTTTAATTTGAGTTCGCATATCAAATTGATAGTTTTTCATTCAACTTTTTGAGTTTTTTGGCCTTTAAGGCTTAAGTTAAAAAAAATAGATAAGTGTGTCAAATTATATTTTTTTGGAATATAAAATATTCTCTATAACTATTTGAAGGGATTGGGTAATTTAATTTTCAATGGGCATGTTAAATTTATAGTGTTTTTTTATTTTTTTTAATTATATGTTAAGGTTTTTCGACTATTTATAAAGTTATGTGTTCCAAATTTATATTCAAAGAGTCTTGTGTCCATTTTGCTTGTACTCAAGGGCTAATTTTTTATTTTTCGCTCGAATTTCACGGAAAGATGGGTATTTTTGCTACAAAACGTTATTTGTGAATAAATTTGTGAAATAAGATATATTGTAAGGGCAGATTGTGCAATGTAGCCAAAAAAATATTAGAATCCTAGATAGCAAAATGTATGAAATTTTATGGGTTAGTAAAGGATTTCTGTTATTCTAATTATTAGTAGAGAGAAGAGACTGACCATTTTTCTATTTTTATTTAGGTAAAAGAGCACAGCCTTTTGTTCCTAGGAAAATTATGAGATTCGCTAAAACAATTAAGGGAATCAAATTATTAAATCATGTATCTTTATTAACATCTTTTAAGAAAAAAAGAGGTCGATGGACATTGATATTATAAACAGATACATCTCTGCAATGCCTTCCAATCATCACCCAACCCACTGCCAACTCCGCCCATCGCACCGTAGTTAATCGGAGGGAGGAGGAGAAGTTGCTGTCGTTCGTCTTCCACCGCCATCGCTCGAAAAAGCAAGGAAAAGGGTGAAGAACATGTGATGCATTTTTTATTTTTAGAATCACATAATTAAAATTTTATGCTATAGGGCGCACAAATGTCATGAGACCTTTCCGAATATTAACCCAATAAACAAAAATTTCATCTTCCATCATTTTTTTATGAACTCTTATATGATCTTCCATTTTTCTTTGCTCCTAACATTTTGCACTTTGTTCCGAAAATAATGGTCACAAAACTCTTAGCCAGAATGATCATAAAATATTTCTACAGTAATTTTTTGGTGGGCCATATCTTCTGAGACGGTCCTTTTCATCTGCATTAGATTCACGACCAACTAATATTTGTGAACTCCATTTGCTTGAAAGATTTTAGGCCAATAAGTCTCATCGGTTGCTAATACAAAATTATAGCAAAAATTTTGGTGGGAAGATTACAGAAAGTGGTTCCGGTGGTTGTAAGTAAGGTACAGTCCGGGTTTATGAAGAGCAGACGAATCCTAGATGGTGTATTGATTGCGAATGAGCTGGTAATACATGCAAAGAGAAATGGTAGGCAGATGCTTCTGTGTAAAATTGATTTCGAAAGAGCATATGATAGCGTCAATTGGGACTTCTTGGAGCAAGTCATGGAGTAGATGGGATTTGGGCAGAAATGGAGGGGGTGGATTCGATCATGTCTACACTCCTTTGTATCAGTACCTGTGAATGGAAGTCCCACAACTGAATTTAAGATGGAAAGAGGACTAAGATAGGGAGATCCGTTATCCCCATTTCTATTTTTAATTGTCCGAGAAACTTTGAATATAATGATGTCCGAAGCAATTGAGAATCATGTGTTTAAGGGGGTGGCAGTGAGTGATGATGATCTGATTATTTCACACTTACAGTACACAGATGACATCTTGTTTTTTGGGGAATGGTCAGAATTGAATGCAGTGACTCTGATAAGGGTTCCAAAGTGGTACCAAGCATCATCGGGACTAAAAGTGAATCTAAGTAAAAGCAGAGTTTTTGGCATTGGAGTGACAAATTGAAACGGAAAGTATAGCGAGAACAATCAATTGTAGCACAAAGAAGCTGCCATTTGTTTACCTTGGCATGCCAATGGGTTTGAATATGAATAAAGTACAGTCATGGAAAGTGGTGGTTGATAAATTCAAATCAAAATTAAATGCCTAGAAGTCAAAGTTACTCTGTGTTGGTGGGAGATTGACCTTGATTAAATCTATCCTTGGAAGCCTATCTCTGTTTTACTTTTTATTGTTTCGTGCCCAGGGTGAGAGTTACAAATCAATTGGAAAAAATCATGAAGCACTTCTTTTTTTTTTTTTTGAGGGGGGAAGGGGGGGTTTGAGCTTGGGTAGTTTAAGGGCAAAAAACCTAGCTTTATTGGGGAAATGGTGGTGGAGGTTTAGGAATGAAGAGGACTCTTTATGGGTAAGGGTTATTAAGGGACTTTATGGCGTGAGTGGGGGTCTAAGCAAAAAAGAATTGTAAAAGGGTCAGGAAGGAGTATGGGGTAATATCTTGAAAGTTGGGTTGGTTATTGAGAAGGAAGGAATTGAGTTTGTAAATCCCTTTAGTTGGAATTTAGGGAGTGGTAAGAAAATAAAATTTTGGGAGGATTTTTGGGTTGGGGAAGAAATCTTGAAAGATAAATTTCCTAGATTGTATGAGTTGGAGTTGGATAAAAAATGTTGTGTATAAGAGAGAGGCAGGTGGTATGGGAATACTTGGATTTGGGATTGGAATTGGAGAAGAGGGATAAGGGGTAGGGAATGTGGAGAATTTGAAGGTCTAACATCTTTATTAGCAGGTACTCAAGTGTCACCTGATGAGCTTGATGTTTGGAAATGAACACTGGATATAAGCGGAGCACTTGTCGTGAGGATATTGACCAGGTTAACTGACGATAACTTGCTGGAGTCTACAGTTAGAGGAATACCTACTAGATGGAACTCATTGGGCCCAAGAAGGTGAACATGTTTGTGTGGAAGGCATTACTAGACTAGCTGCCAATGAGACAGAATTTGAGTCGACGAAGTATTCAGCTGGAGACCACCATTTGTCCGATCTGCAACATTGCAGAAGAATCAGGAGATCATACCATTGTTACCTGTCCATTTGTTGTTGCTATTTGGGGAGCAATTTATAGTTGGTGGAAGATTGATGTTAGGCTTATATGCTTGAATGTTGAGGAGGTGTTGAACTATACTCCTCAAACTATATCATCCAAACATCATAAGAAGGCTTGGGAGGCAACATGCTTCATTATAGCTTGGGCAATCTGGCGAAGAAGAAATGAAAGATTGTTTTCTAAACAAGGGGCTGTACAAAAAGATTTGCTTAGTGAGATCCAAATTCTGTCATATTTGTGGGTGACAAATAGGGACTCAAAACTTAGTGTCCTTGGTTTAATTGGATTCAAAATCCCTTCAGTTTATGAGATTAAGTTTTATGTGTCAGGGTATATGAGTTACTAGCTACTTGCTAGTTGTGCTGTAAAACCTTTTTTCATTGTAATCTTTAAAGTCTCGTTTCTACTGTTAAAAAAACCTAATATTTGTGAACAAATATTACAATGTTTGCAGCAATGGAAATAAATTACAATCATAGTTATTATCAAATGCCTTAACAAAAATAAAAATTATACAACATATTGATATGAATTTATGCCCCAAGTTGAGAACAACTTTAGATAATTTATTAATAGTTGAAATTAAATCGCTAAAAGTAAAAGTTAAAAGTTACCATTAGATAGCTTTATCTAAACCCTAAAACCAAACGACGCTACAAACCAGAGCGTTTCGGATACAATTAGACCCTGTTTGGGAACAGTTTTTGTAATCAGCGTTAGAGTTTTTGATAATTTATTTAACGGTTGTGATAAAAACGCTGAAGGTAAAAGCTAAAAGCTACCATTGGATAGCTTTTTCAAAACTCTAACGCTAATCGCCGACGCTAATATCAAACGGGGCCTTAATCCAATTAAAGGGTCAAGCGGTTTGGGATGGTCAAATCATCAAGTAGTCAAGGTATGAAAAGGGGGCTATAGTTGGGGAAAATTACGTTCCTCTGCCACTGATTAATTGTGTGGGCAATGCATGAACCTTCTCTCCACTCATTCTTCGTCCTCATATAACAGGCTCCCTGGTCTGTTATTACCCCCACCAGCTTGTGAGCAAAGGCGGATGGCGGAAGGCAGATGAAAGTCGAGGTGGGTAGAAGCAAGGTCGATGGTAGACGAGGCGGACGCAACAGACCAAGGGGCCCTTTTATTTGCGGACGGAGAATGAGGGGAGAGAAGCTTCAGTGCTTCACGCACTGCCACAAATTAATCAGTGGCAGAGGATTGTAAATTCCCCTAATTACAGCCCCCTTTTCATATCTTAACCATTTGACGACATTTGACCAACCCAAACCATTTGACCCTTTAATCAGGTTAATTTTTTAGGTATGAACAAAGAATGTTCAGCGGACTATTGAACCAAAAAAAAACCATCAACAGAAAATAATAGTTTTTTGACTTCAGCTCCAGATGTGTTTTCCTCAATTATTATGGCAAAGCTGCAGGTAGACATTCGATTTGTATCATATCAATCTGCTAGTGCATTGTAAACTTCGAATAACGCAAAGTAGTAATGTTTTTTTAAAGGCCAAAGGGAGAAGCCAAGGTGCCCCCCAACGACCACCCTTGTCTCGAATTCCACTTTTTCATGTCACTCGAGGAAATGGAGGAAATCATGGCAAGCTTTCCCTGCAGAAAACCAACTAAAAAGGTTGAAGCTTTTTTATGCTACACCAAACAAAGGTTCATGCTAGCGCCTTTTTTTCACCAACAACGAGAACCATCACTCCTAAACAAAGGAGATAGGTGATGGAGCCAAATCACAAAAGAAAAAGAGACTGCTTTTTTATGTTTAATCATTTAAACCCGGATCCAACAATGAAAAGCCCAGTTTCTGTGCATCAACTTTCTTTATGACGTCTTACAAAGCCAGAAGAACTAGTTAAAATCGACCGCAAGTCTGGACACTGGAGAAGAGGATATGGATACTGAATCGGTTTGGTGCGAGTGCTGTGGGCTGAAAGAAGAGTGCACGCAAGAGTATATCAAAGCGGTGAGGTCCAAATTTGGTGGGAAATGGCTGTGTGGGTTGTGCTCGGAAGCAGTCACAGAGGAAGTTAGCAGATCCGGCATGGAAGAGGCGCTGAGAGCTCACATGTCTTTCTGTGCAAAATTCAAATCCAATCCCGCAGTTCAAGTGGCAGATGGGATAAGGCAGATGCTTAGAAGAAGGTCAGGGGATTTGGCTTCGCCATCTTCTTCTAACAAGTATTCTACAGGACGACATCCACCAGCATGAAACTCTGCTGAGCTCTAACACTAGTAGCAGAGGGGAGGTTTTCAATAATATTTTCACGCATGTATTTGAAATCCATCAACTTTTTCTCCCCAAATTTTTGGTTTTTCCTGAACTTTGTTCCGGCTGTTAGTAAGTTACATCTTTCAGATTTCTTTTGGCTTCTATTGAAAGACCAGGAAGGAGAAGTCTTCACCTGCCGCATCATAGTGATGCTGTTTAATGAGTCATTTGGTGGCCTACAATGTCTCTATTGTTCCTCCAGAACTTCTGCCACTAAATTGTAGACACAGAATAAAACTACACTGGATTAGAAAAAAAAAAAAAGGAAAGAAAGAAAAAGAAAAAATTAAAGATGTGGAAATGCTTGCAGTCAGGAAAAACTAGAACCTCAGCTTGCTCATGGCAACTCCACTGCTACGGTTGCAGTTCCTTTTGATTGCTTTTAATGACCGAAAAAAGAGATAAATCAGCAACCCAACAATAATGTTGAGTTCCACACTTCAATTGAAGCAACATGTTGAAGTGAATGGGTCAAGTTTGAAGCATGGACATCGGTTGCAAAATTATACAATGAGTTAGTGGCTTCATCAACAAAATCTCGATCGACAAAAACATCAAAGTGGAGGAAGATGTGTTTCTGAATACTGAACTCTCATGAGAACAGAAGCAGGCAAGTCGCAAAGTTATGTTGATGTCCTTAAGGCAACCTGATATGAAGGATATGAGGGAAGTGGAAAGAATTTGAGATCCCAGAGATACTAGCTCATGAGAGTTAGTTTCACATTCAACCACTATAATGAATTCGGTAACTTGGATACACTTTGCAATTCATATTTAGTAAGCCTTTTCCAGCCTTTTCGTCTAAAGAGAAGGAGTCTTGGCTTGGATTTTAAACTATGAATTTGAGGATATTCCAGTTTGGATTGCACCAGAGCTCAAAAGAAGCAGAGCAAAGCCGAGCAGTAGATTGATTATGTTCTACTTGAAATATCCATCAATTTTGATATTTTATTAATGTTTGGCCTGAAAAAAATACAAACAAGCCATGAACAAGCCTTAAACCAATCGAGCTTAAGTTGTTCGCTTAAATCAGTTGAAAAAGCTTTGCTTGAATTGTATATTAAGCTTAAAATTTTGTTCAAACTTGACTTGTAACAGTTTGAAAGAGCCACGAGCAAGCTTTAAATTCAGCATAACTCAAGTTCTTTGTTCATTTTCATCCCTAGATTCCATAGTGCAATTTGAGTTTGGAATATTGGAGTAGTCTATTCTTAGCAAGACTGCTAGTTTTATTGGTTAACCATGAAGGCTGACCTGAATAAAATAGCCAAATCAAGAATTTTGTATGCCATAATAGTGGTGACGATTACAGGTGAGCTTATTGAGTCAGTTCAATCGAAAATGTCTGATGGTTAAGTGGAGGAGATGAGTGTGAAATCTGCATGGTTACCTAGGCAGCATGGTAAGTGTAAAAAATGGAGCCATAGTTTTGTAAAACATCACATTATAAATTCTTTTTCAGGTGTTAACTATTTTGAAACTGAAAGTAGTCCAAGTGGCTTATAAATTGTCACCTTAAACACAAATACTAACTTAGATTGTTTAATGAGATGCAGTTGAAAAGGGAAATAAGTCCCACTCTGACACCAATAAATTACTGCTAAATTACATATATCATAGTAGAATTTATATCAGAAGTTGCCCAGACCGAAAGTATGTGATTAATTAATCATCGTGAACATAATATATCTTATTAAGCATCTAAAATAATCAATTCATCACGCTGGACCATAAGAGATATAGGAATTGCACGTATATTACATTGCATTGATGTTATGAGCATCTTGGATTGTTGCCAGGCTGGATAGGTCTGGTCACAAGCAAATCAACCAAAAGGAGCAATATGGAATTATAAACAGTTAATCTTCGCTTCTGATAAACTATTAATAATCTTTAATCCTAGTAAAACTAGATTCCAAAAATCCATTCCCAAGAAAATTACAGGAAAAGAATCATCATAATTTCTTGAGTCTTTTTTCGCCCCGTCTTCAGCAACGGATTCACTGGGAGGGGGCAGAGCAAATCAAACTCCTCCACATTGAGATCTTTCAGATTGACCAATCACCAACTAAATAACATCAGATCAAATAATTTCGTTAGACATTTTAAGAGTTCTTTTAATTCCTTGTTCTGTTTCTTTTTTTGACATATGAAAACGAGCATGAAGAAATTAGAGATTTGGATTTTATTTTGTGGTGACAACCAGAATCTTTAATTGTTTAATTCAACTGTATACGTTTTTATGTACTTCATGACAATGGTTAATGCATCGAAAATTCATAGGAAATCTACTTGTTAGATGCATATACCACTTCACGATTAAACATGAATGAAACTGATAAATCATTATGTTACTTGAATATGATATTCATACAATTAGAGCATGTACTACTAACATACACCATTCTGCATTTTGTTATCCTTGATCAAACAAGCATAATTTCTAAAGAGAGTTTTGAATTACCTTAATTTTCATGTTAACAGAAGTCTTCATACTCATGATGGACGTCATAGATCCTCATTATGAGCCTCAGACACATGACATCACCTTGACTAGTTTCGCTAGTCGATCAAGTCTTCTGCACTTGATAATGAGCTGTGGCCACAAGCAATGAGTGTGACGGTTTTGCTCAAACATCTATTCTGCCAGTAAGCAGAATGGTATATGCGCCTGACCTGATTGAGAGCAGATGTGGATGTCTACAAGTGATCAGTTATTCCCATGTGAAAGGGCTCACATTCCACCGATACAAATTACCCTTGGGATAACAAGCTGATGACTCGCAGGAACTATTAACATTCAACTGGTTTGGCACCTCAATGCAGGTAGGTCATACAGTAATTACTAACACCTAGGATTAAACTATTCTCATTTGTGTTTGTTGGTGTCCCACCTGAAACGAATAGCATGCCGGGGATTGCCGCTTTCTTGGCTTCCCCACTGAGATGAGTAGCATCACTTGACAAACGACATCTCCATGTTTCTGTAGTTAGAGGATATACAACAGAAATAATGTGGAAAATAACTACCAGTAGTCTTTACACGAACAAACCCCATCACTATAATGGTGAAACCTTGTCCTATCTCTAACAACAATCTCTCTCCCATACACCTTAGAAACTAACTTCATAAAGGAATGGCAGTCTTCACAAACCCTTAAATTCTTAACTATGTGAATGCATTCATCTTTTTCCCCGTTCAGGAGACCGTAACATAATGCCAACTTCTCACTGTGCCACAAAACCACCTCCTTTTTTTCTTCTTCCTCTAAGTCAACCAGAACACTATTGGTATTAGGTCTGTATCCAAAGAGTTTCAATTCACCAACCACCTCTTCCAACTTTTCATATATACTTTCTGTCTGTTCGTGGTTCCTATCTGCCATTAGAAATTCATGTACCTCATTGTTCAGTGCGATCCTACTGCATCCCCTTTCCTTGAATATCCCTCTTTCTTTCATTAGTCTCCTTATTTCCCAAACATCTTCCCATCTTCTTTCCTTAGCATAAATGTTTGATAACAATACAAGAGCCCCATCATGATCTGGTTGCAGCAGAAGAAGCTGTTTTGCTGCAAACTCCCCTAACTCAGTCTCTCGATGTACCCGACAAGCAGCCATCAAGGATCCCCAAATGACAACATTAGGTGCCAAAGGCATAGACTCAACAAGTTGAAGAGCTTCTCTCAAAAGTTTAGCACGGCCAAGAAGATCAACCATGCATCCATAGTGCTCATGTTTAGGAGTAATACCATACTCATTAGCCATGGATTTGAAGATTCTCTTACCCTCCTCCACTAGGCCAGCGTGGCTGCAAGCATATAGCACCCCCACAAACGTAACCGCATTGGGATCAATATTTTCCTCTTTCATTTTATGAAAATAGCTTAAGGCATTATTTGCATCCCCATGCATTGCAAATGCATTTATCATAGTAGTCCAAGATATCACATTTCTTCTTTTCATATTATCAAAAACTTCCCTGGCACGCCCCAAACCCCCACATTTAGAGTACATATCAATAAGAGCATTGTTTATGGGCAAAGCTCCGCCAAACCCATTCCTATCTACATACTCATGCATCCATTTGGCTCGATTTAATACACCTAGATGACCACAGGCAGAAATAACGCTAAGCATAGTCACCTGATCTGGTTTTATTTGCAAGATACATAGCTCCTCAAACAACCTAAGAGCTTCTTGAGGCTGATCACTCTCAGCATAACCAGATATCATAGCACTCCAACACACAAGATCCTTTTCAATCATCTGATCAAAGATCAATTGAGCATCATTCACTTGTCCAACTCTTGAATAACCAGTGAGCATTGCTGTTGAAACAACCAAATTCTTTGGTTCCATCTGATCATATAACTGCTTAGCCATGTCCATACAACCACAGCTAGCATACATGGTCACAAGAGCACTCTGTAAATGCGAATCGATCATGACATTCTTTTCAATTAGGTCGTCATGTATTGCTTTCCCATAACTTATATTTCTGGTACGCCCACAGGCAGAGAGAATGGTGGAAAGGACCATTTGATCTGGCTCCACATTAGCGCCCTTCATCTCATCGAAAAGTTGCAGTGCAGCATCAAAAAGTTCACTCTGGCAATACCTGTAACCCAACAATTTTCACCGGCTAAACGTAGTTCAACTTACCATCAATAACTAAAATGAAAAGTTCAGGCAAAAGCCAAGACCGATAACAAAGCATACCCAGCAATCATAATACTCCATGAAACTACATCTCGATAAGACATTCTATCAAACACCTGGCGTGAGTCGGAAATCCTCCCGCAGGCAGCGTACATGCCCACCAGACCCGTCATCACAAAGGGGTCAGAATCGAAACCATACTTAGCCGCCAACCCATGAATCTCCTTCCCCTCTGACAATCCCGAAACTCTCGTTGCCGCCTTCAGAAGTGACGGAAACAGGAACCTGTCAATGCCTGTCCCACCTTTCCTCAGTCTCCTGTAAACGGAGAATGCCAAATCCGGTTCAGAACTCCGCGAAAGGTGGCGCAAAAAGGGGGCAGAGAGGTAGGAAAGAAGCGAATCGGAGAGGTGAGAGAATACGGCGAGGGCGTAGCTGAGAGAAGGGGAGGAGAGGAGAAATTTGAGGAGGAGGGAGCCATTATGGGTCTGATTAGAGCGGAGAATTCTGGCATGGACTTGTTTGACATGGAGGAGGGAAGGACGAGAAGAGAGGGAGTTTATAAGGTTCGGCAGGGGAGCGACCGAGACAGTGGGCGGCGGAGGAAGAGCTGCCATGGGAATGGGCTCTAGAGAGGTTGTTCAGGGCATAGTCGAGACAAAAACTCGAGATTCAAACCGATGCTTTCGAGTCGAGTTTGAACTTGGCCCATATTATCAAATTTAGTTAAACGTGGTTATGTTTGATTCGCACGTTGCGGCAGGTAATTTTTTTAATAAATTTATAATTAAAATAAATATTAATAATAATAATTTAAAAATTTTAAGTCATAAATTTATGTTCATTGATTAAAATTTTGAGTTAAGATTTATTTTATGTTGTGTTCTTATCATTAAAACTATTAATTATGATCAAAACATAAAACTATGAAACATAATATTGTACATTATTTGAAATGATAGATATTTTTTTGGTGATTAAAGAATAATTGACTAAAAAATTTTATATCTTATCAATTTAAATTTCAATTTTTAATATAGATGAAAAATTTATTTAAAAAAATTCACTTTTAATTTTAAGAATTATTGACCAAATCACTTCATTAAACAATATAGCTTTTCCTGTTTACCTTTACTACGTTAATGGTAACCAATGTTTTATTTTAGAAAATAATACATCATAAAAAAAAGATAAAATTGTGTTGAATTTATATTAATCAATGAATGATTTAACCATTAATATAGTAAAGGTAAAAGAAAAGGAAAACAAATAAAATTGACTAAAGTTATTTCATATTAAATACCAAAAAGCTGGCGATAGAAAGCGAAAGTCGGGGAGCATTAAGGTAGAAGTGAAACATCTAGGGACCAAAAGAGGGGAAATATCAAAAGCTGGCGACAGAAACCGAAAGTTGGGGAGCATTGGGGCAAAAGTGAAACATTTAGGGACCAAAAGAGGGGTTTGACCATAGTTGGAAGAAGCAAAAAAAAAAAAAAGCAGTAGCGCATGAGAGGCGAAGGGCAAAATCGTCCCTACACTGTTCATCATTGTAGTTCAAACAGTGGAGCATTCACGGCTTTTAGAATATAGTTTAAATCAATGAATGGTTTAACCATTAATATAGTAAAAGTAAAAGAAAAAGAAAACAAATAAATTGACTAAAGTTATTTCATATTAAATACCAAAAAGCTGGCGATGGGAGCATTAGAGCAGAAGTGAAACATCTAGGGACCAAAAGAGGGGAAATACCAAAAGCTGGCGACAAAAACCAAAAGTTGGGAAACATTAGGGCAAAAGTGAAACATCTAGGGACTAAAAGAGGGGTTTGACCATAGTTGAAAGAAGCAAAAGAAAAAAAAACCAGCAGTGCATGAGAGACGAAGGGCAAAATTGTCCTTACACTGTTTATCACTATAATTCAGACGGTGAAGCCTTCACGGCTTTTAGAATATAATTTAATATCAAATTTTCCACTCTAGCCTGGCTATTAGATCAAATTGTCTACTATAATTTTTATTATTTTAATGTGTTCATTAAAGTTATAGTTTGGGACTAGATGGCTATTAATATTATAATTCGGAACTGAATGTGCCACCAACCATTGAAAATCAAACAATAAACACAAATAATTGTTGGATTTGAAATCATGGGACACTTATGTAATTTTTAAGAAACCTTTATCATTTTCTAATTTATCATTTTAAAACTTTTAAAATTTTGTCTGATTTATCATTTTCTTTTTTGTGTGCGATAGCCACCACCGTCTATCACCATATCCACCATTAGTTCCTTTAAAAACGATATTCAAATTAATTATCATATTCTGATACTACAACTAACTTGAACTCCCCATCAAATAAAATCACTCATCTAATACTGATGTGCTTCTAATCACCATTTTTTCAATTATGGTTATTACAAACAGTGATGTTCGACACTATCTTCTTCAGCACGACCTTTGTCACCGATGCAATGGCTAACTCACAAAAAAATGAAAATAGTAAATTACATATAATTCTTAAATTTTTTTTTAAGTTTCATTAGTATCCCAAGATTTCAAAACTAACAACTTTCCTCATTTACCATTAGGTTTTTAATGATAATTGTGCAACCTGGTCTTAAACTATAATATTAGTGGCCATATCATAACAAAGAAAAACTATGGCAAAAACCTCAAATTCATCACTAATGTTTTGGGTTGGATGTAGATCTCCAACTAATGTTTAAAAATGGCTCAAATATGCCACTACTAGTTAAAAAATAATGAAAAATAGTAAAAATAGTAGATTTTGAAATCTTAGGGTTATTATGTATCCTTAAAAAAATATTAGGATCTTTGAGATTTTTGCCAATTAAGTGGTCCGATCCCCCAAGTCAGTACCTTAGCCCTATCTCCTTCTTCGCCACCAGCACCCTAGCCCTGTCTCTACCCTTTCCCTGTTTCTACTGTTTGATCTCCTCGTCGGCATTCAAGAAAGAAAGAAAGTATAATTATAAAAGGTTTTTAAAATTTATTAAAACCTGTATTATCACTTTACAATTTTAAAACTTGTTAATTTTAACATTTTCTATTAGTTTTTTAACAAGAAGTGGCATATTCACTCCCAATTTAAAATTTTAATGGCATATCTGGCCTATTTTAAAACATTAGTAGGAGATTGGGAAAAAAAACTATAATAGCATATCCGCGTCCAACCCAAAATATTAGTGGTAAATTTGTAGTTTCTATCAAAACACTATAGCAAACAATCGGATCCAAGCCAAACTATAGTGGGAATTTTGGTTTTGTCTATCAAATTCAGTCGTCTACTCTTGATTCTTGAACCCATTGAGGCTTTAAAACACATTTATTAGTTTCACTTTCATTTGTAAAAGGGGCTGATAAAATTGAAAAACAATAGAATATTGAAAATAAATCTAGTGGCCTAATTCGAGTATCAGCTAGGGGTGATTATTTGATTTTTTTTGTTTAAACCGAACTGAATTAGTCAGTTTATTTAGTTTTCTATTTTGGATGAGAAGAAACCAAATTAACTGAATTAGTCTATAAAACCAAATTCAAACTGAACTGAAATATTTCGGTTCAATTCGGTTCAAACTGAATTAACAAAAAAAAATTGGATTGAAATTCTATAAGAGATGAAATGAGAAAGAGACATTGTTTTTCTTTTCAAATTCCATTCAATATAAAAGATTCATTGTCCATAGAAAGAAAGAAAATAAGAATCGAAGCTAATTTGGGTTACTTGATAGCTTTATTGTTCACAAAAAAATAAAAATATATCTAGTATAAAAAATTTCGGTTAATTTGGTAACTGAATTAACCGAATTTTAAAACCGAAACCGAACCGAAACCAAAATTTTTGTTATTCAGTTTCAACAAAAACTGAACTGAATTTTCAAGTTATTTCAATTTTTTAATTTTTTTTGTTTTGGACCAAATACTGATCACCCATAGTATCAGCAATTGTTGCCGGATTTGAATGGCTTGGATGTGGGCTAATAAAGATGATGTTAGAGGTTACCCTAAAACATTTGTTATTTTTCCTACTTTTTGTGTTCAAAATGTTTCACTTTTAAGTAATTGTTCATATTCTTCTAAATATATACTTCTTCTGCCCTACTTTCTTTGCTCCATTTGGCTTTTCAGACTAGTTTAACTTGAATTTATTTATATTATTATTTGTTAAAAAATTTTAAAAATATGTTTAGAAACTATATGTCTTGATTTATCATTCATATATAGAAGTTTTTCCATTTATATGCTAAAAATGTTGAAAATGAAAAATCATAAATTAATTACTGAAAAGTGAATTGTGCAAAGAATTTGGGACGGAGGGAATATTTTTCTATTAGGTAAGGCTTGCAAATGCTTTATCAATATGTTTAATGTATCCAATAATATATGGAATTGTGAACTTTCCCAGATTCTTCATTTTAGGTGAGAGCTTTATTTGTATCAGTCCAATATAGTTTTTGTACCAAACATCATTTCAGAGTTTTCACATTTTCTTTTTTTGGCTAAGACCTCCTTTAAGAACTTTACCCATTTTGGCATTTGGGTGATGGCTTCCAATTGGGTTTGTTGACATGGAGCTTCTTAAACACCTCCAAGACTTTGCTAAAGTTCTCAACATTCTTTTTTTCAACCTTTGTCGATACGAAGGATGGGCAAAAAGTATCTCGTTGGGTGGTGCTTTATCTTGAACATCTTCTTCTGGCTCTTGCACTTCACCCTCTTATTTAACTTTTGTGGGTTTCTCATGCCTTTTTAGTTTAGGTTTTTACTCTTCCACTTCACCCTCTTATTCAACTTTTGTGGGTTCCTCATGCCTTTTTAGGTTAGGTTTTTACCTTTCTCTCACTCCTTAATAAGATAAAATAACATTACTACTTGGGATTCACCTTTGTTTTACTTGGAAATTTTTTTTCTTTTTGAAGTGTTCTCATGGAAATAGCTAGTTGTTCAACTTGGTTTTCCATAGCTTTCATGTAAGCTTGCATGGTTTGCATTTAATTTTCTAACCCATCAATTGTTGAATGTTAGGTATTGGTTATAACTCTTGATTTTTGAATTAAGGTATATGCATGATCTTTAATTGAAGGTTTCTTCTCTCTTGTTGAGGAAAAAGGCATAATTGGTAGGGGTGTAAATGATTCGGGCCCTTATCAAGCTCAAGCTAAAAAATTTGCTCAATACCTTAATGAGATGAACTTGAGCCTAGTAGTACTCGGCTGGTGAGCTTATCAAGCCTAATGAGACTTACAAAAAAATTGGGTTAATAATACCAATTCCCTCTAAAGTTGGACCATGAGTACACATACCCCCCTTAAGTTTCTTAACTTTCAATTAGCCATTTGTTGAAAAATGGCCATTATATATGAGGTCACAATTCACCCCTAAAGTTAGGTCGTACTTACATATAACCCCTTATGATTTGCAAAGTTACATTTAGCCTTGATGTTGTCGAGCATCATGCTTTTGAACTGAGCTTAAGCTTGCATAGTACCATTAACTTATAGGGTCGAGCTCAAGCTTAGTTGGCCCAACCTCGACCTGGACCATTTATAGCCCTAATAACCAGATTGAGATTGATTAGCTGTTCTTTGATAGGCAAACCCATGATTTTGATATCAACCTTCATAATTGGGAACACTAGGTTTTTCCAAATCTTAATATTTTGTCAGTGAATAAGTAGTGGCCATCATTTGTTCCTTTAAATTTTTCGCAATTTGACTTGTACGTGTAGTTATATTTTACTTGTTATAACCATTAGTTTGAGCCACAATGATGTTTGATCCACTCCTAACATAGTCCCTTTGGTAGCATAAGTCTTTTCACTAAACAAGGCCATACTCTTAGCCACATTGTTAAGGATTTTGATGGCATCATCAGTGCTTTTCATCATCAAAGCTCCATCAGCAACCACATCTGTATTAGTTTTAGTAGAAAATGTAATCCATGATAGAATAAATGAAATTAATGATAAACCAAAACTCTAGGGTTAGGGCATTTTTTTCAACACTTCCATGTATTAAACTAATAGTTCCACCAAACATTCTCATTCTCTTTGCTAAAAGCTAAAAATTTCATTCCTTGGTTGAAATGCCTTGACAGAAGACTTTGTCACAACATATCACATAGCACTCCCCAGGTGTGAATAGCATTTGGCTCCAAAGCTTCAAAATATTCATTAGTTTGGTCCCTAAAAGAGAAAGGAAATAACCTCATCCTGTTAACATCCTCTGAAACTTTGTTAAACTTAAATGCATCACAAAGGCACACAAATTTTTTCATATCGGAATTGTAGGGTTTCGAGAGACAAACAAGCGCAGGGGAAACTAACCAAAACCCTCTAGGATCCAAGTGAAATGAAGTAAATTTGAAGTTCAAAATTTTTTTATACTTAGTCAACTGAGATCTTTCACTCAACTGTTGAGTCAAATCATAGACTTGAACATTTGACATGTTCAAACTCTCTATAGTATTCACACAAACCACTTGGATCACCACGTCTCCACCACGTTCCAGCAGGTGTGTTCTTCTTGCACTCGTAGTACTAGTTTGCATCCTCCGAAGAAAGACAAGAGGATAGTACAGCTGGAACCTTTTAGAACCATTCTGATTTCGTCCTTAAGGAGGTTAGGGCTAGAAAGTCTTTACTATCTGATATATATATATGATGAGGCTTAACCCCCAAGCCTAATAGGTTTCAAAACCCTAATCCAATTAGGTCTAATTTTGGGCTTCATAATGGCTCAACCCTTGGGTGAATTATTAATCTAAAATTATTATAAAACCAAAACCAAACAATTTGGCACATGCACTCAAATAATCCAATTGGTTTTAAGTGTACGGCCCAATAAGATCCTATCACATTGGCAATTATCATAAATCATATTTATGATCATAAACAATGAACAGTGTCTAACAACATATCATTGCTACTTAAATGATAAGATAGTCGATGATTCGACTAAACCTATATGATCATTATTCATATATGTCATTATCCTTTTGTCCAAGATATCAAGACCGAGCATAAGATATGGAATGTGTCACTCTCGTACAGCCTAATCTAAGATTTCTTGATTACCGAATAGATTGACTAAAACTAATGACATTGATATCCCATATCAACTCATTAGAGCATGACCATGCATTTTCTCAGTCTCACTCAATCAAGGGGCTTGAAGATATCACTCCCATTATATAGGAGGGACAAATCTCATCTTGATCATACAAACTCTCCGCATGATATGTGATATACCCAATAACCACCTTCATGTTCACTCAGTTACGAATAACAAAGGAAAGTATTAAAGTATGTGACTCAAATGTAGGGAACCTTAATGACCTTTAGTCAAAGGACTACATATACCATGAACACTATGAGAATTACTTATGACACTCATATAACAATTCATATAACGTTCTCATGGTGTGTCGGTCCAGTACACAAGTTCTTTGACTTGTACCCATATATAGACTACATATCTCATATTAGTCTTTACATATGCTTGTCTTTATGTATTATTGCAACCCATTCCACAATAATACTAGACCAGGGACATTTAAAAATACTATTATTCTAGGGTTATAATTATATTTGATTATGTCACATAGAAATAAAACAACAAACACAATTACTAGAATAATGTTTCAATAAAATATCATGACTCAATGTCCAAAATACAGCCATCTTATTATTAGCTTTTGGGTACAATACTACCAAAAACTTGGGTCTTCATTTAGTGAACCTCCAAATTAAGTGACTTGTACCAACTGCATGATATAAAACTTGATTTCAAAGCTATTTGTGATAGCTATAGTGATGACTACCAAGGAAAGTCATCATTTAGCTAATATGGCAAACACCATAATTCTTGTGCCAAAAGACGATGTTAAAAGACCCTTGGGTATATGCTCCCGGGGAAGGTCTTCCAAAGCTCAAGTCAGCATTTATTGAAATAAAGAAAGAAAAATAAAAGTGAAAATGTGGTATGATTAGGGCTTGTGAAGGTATCTTCTGACTTACCTAGCTAGGTTGATGAAGTGGATTTTTATAGCCTAGCAGTTTTGTTAAAATAGAGAATGAAATATGCCAATTTTGCATAGATCATTAAAGATTAAGGAAAATCCTTAGGATATAGAGGTAGTAGAAAAGATTGTGAAAGATCATATGCAATTGTTCTAGGTATAATTCATTTTTTGTTAGTAGTAGATATGTCTTTAAAAACAAGATTTAGATTTGGGAGCAATTCCTGAAGAAAGAGAGAAAGAGAGAGAAAAAAAATTCGTAATCAGCATCGTGGGCCCAATGGATTGGTGTTAGCCCAAGTAAAGGGTGTTGGAGCTATAAGAAGGGCCCTAACTTATCATGAAGTGGGCTGACCCTTGCCCTGGTCTGTCATGTATAATAATGCCTAAAGAGGTCAATGGGCATCCAATCCGACGAGGATCTGATTGCATCTAAGCAGATAGGTTGGGTTTTTTTTTTTTAGGTTTAGGTCAGATGTGGGTTTTTTTTTTCTTTTTCACCAGGTGGGTTTATGTAGGATGTGAGTTTGGGGTTCACTTGCCCCACATCTAACCCCCCATATATAGATATATATACATACATACATATGTATGTATATATGTATGTATGTATGTATGTATGTATGTATGTTTGATTAGTTGCTTTATGAAGTGAAAATTTAAGAATAATAACTCTACATTTTTCCTTCAATTTATCCAACCATGCATGTGTTACTCAATACAAGAAATGGATTATAGTCACAACATGTGAAAATAAGATAAAAGATGAAACAGGGCATGAAACACATCAGCCAAAATTGATTTTGTTAGCACTGAACCTAGGAAGATAAATGTTTTTTAGAAGTTGTTTATTGCTCGTTTTGTTTCTTGTTGCCTACTATGAGATCAAGTAGGCAGAATTGTTTCAACTGAATACTTGTGGTTATAGGTGTGGTGGATGAATAGGTTTTACCTAATCTAACCACCTAAAAATGGGTAGGATATGGATGCGAAGATAGCGGGTGATGGGTAAGGTGCGATAGGGCATCCAATGTAGCAGGTTGGATGTAAGAATCCCTGTATCTAACCTATTGACATCCCTAATAATACTATGAGCTTGCTGGCTAATTTTGTCTGCTAGACTTTGTATTTGGCCCAATATGGTATAAGTTGGCTTATGTTTGAGGTAGCTTAATCATTCCTTGACATCTTTAGCTGTCATAGGCCAATAACAATCTAAGAATGATCTCTTCCCATTTGGATTGTTCTTTGTCCCATAAGATCCATTCCTGTTAACTCTATATCTTTTCATGTAACCTGTTCCTTTTATGTCAAGTGGCAAAGGAGTTTCAATAGCTTGTTCTCAGGGTTATAAACAACACCTTTTCCCATAGAAGAAGAAACAAAGAAAAATAAGTAAAAGATAATACAAATCTAGTCTAAACTTAGGCTACTAGCTATGATATGCAATCAAAATTCAAGCAACACTCCTTAATATTACTCTTATAGAGAATGTTTGTGAGTGAGATAAATACCATAACTTTCATGCCTTACTTAGCTAGACTAAAAATAGTTAGAAGGGAATCAAAATGAGAACTACCTTAAACTAAACTACCACTAAGCTAGAAATGGTAAATTAAAGATTTTTCAAATGCTAAATGACATTACTTAGTATTTATCCACCATTGACCCCTTGTTAATAGCCTAGCATGAATCTAGTTCTTTACCTCATCATTTATTGGTTTTGCTCTTACAATTTTTAATTTCTATAATTACTAGTGAAACATTTTGGTATACATAAGCTATCTAACTATTCTCATACAGACTAGCCCCAAAACCATACTAAGCTCTAATCCTTGTTGAACTTTGTAATCTAAGCAAGTTTCTCAATTAACTTTGGACTACAACCTATTTCCCTATTTACCAACCTAGATTAAACTCTTAAGCTTCAACCAATTTAGAGACACGCTTTAGTTAGCTAATCTAAAGCAATAACAATTAATCCAAGAGAAACAAGCACAAATGTTTATGGGAGATAGAATGAACAAGAAAATCATACATAATCCATTAATAATATCAATAAGTTCACAACACTAGATGGTAAATAATTTACTCCATAATCGAATAAGTTACAAACAACATGTTTAAACTTAAAGATACATGGAGAAATCAGAAGAAGAAAAGAAAGAAAAAACCCAAAAAGAAGATGAAATCCTAGAAACTTTGTCTCTAAGGCTCCTTAAAGCCTCTTTCCCTTAGACCCTTTAAGCTCTCTTGAAAAGATAGTAATGGAAGAAGAACAATGGAAATACAAACTAAATATATCTTGATAAGTTTGCATGTATGTTGATGTTCTCTTAGGTGTGTATGTGTGTGCGTGTGTGTGTGTGTGAGCGAGGGAGTTGGCCTTGGGTCCCAAGTATAGATAAGATCAAGTTTTCTCCACTAATCACAAGCTTTGGTTCAAAATAAATGAGTGAGGGACCATTTTGAGGTGACACTAGGGTGTTGGAATGCCAAAATAGGGGACTGGGGGTGCTGTAGTGCAAAATAGGTCAGCTCGAGTAGTGCTATGGTATTACTAGCTGCACTACAGCATTAGGCCAACTCCACGGATACCAAATGGTTTGCACTGTGGCATTGCAGCATCGGTATCGGCACCATGGCACCACCACTCGATAGCTCTAACACCATTCAATATTTTGAGCATAACTTTCTCACATGATGTCAGATTGTGGCAATTTAGAAACCAACACAAAGTTAAGATGACTAAAATTCTCACAACTACATTCAAGCTTGACAAATACTAAAATTTTTGTTGCAAGTTACCCATCTTCCAAGCATTATTTATCACCAAAATTTATCATTTTTGCCCCGGTTGCTTCCATTCCTCTCTCATGTATCTACTTACTCCTAGGACCTACAAAATGAACATCCAGAGCAATAAACTAGTAAAATAATGATGAACTAAGCTAAAAGTTTAAGGTCAATAAAAAATTCAAGCTATGGTTGAAGAAATGCAAAAGATGTTTCTTATCCTTTTTTAGGTTGAGGAGTGAGCCTGAACCAAGAAATAAATCAAATTGGGTTCTAAAGCTAAGCCACCAAAGAGAATCAATTTGAGTTAAGGCCGCCAAATCCAGCAAAATGATGGATTCTATGTACTCTAAAAAACATTAGTAGTTTCAATTGATTTCTAGATGAAAATTACCTCTCTCCGAGATTACTTTATTTGATTGTCTAAAGAAAAGATCCAAAGAAAAGGTTCATATATCCTTTGGTAAATTTGAAGGAACAAAAAAAGGTTAAAACAGTCACCGAGTGCCTGGGGAAGTGATGCGAGAAGAAACCTTCCTGGCTATGAATGGCGTTCAACTCCCCCCTTCCTCTTCTAGCCCTACAAAATGTAATTTGATCAGGTTTAATTGTATTTTGGCTTGGGAGCAGATAGGCCACTATAGTTTTTTAGGACCCAATCTTCCACTAATGTTTTAAAATAGACCATATATGTTACTGAAAATTTAAATTAAGAGTGGATATGTCACTAACTGTTAAAAATCTAACGATAAATATTAAAACCTAATGAAAAAGTTAAAAATAATAAGTTTTGAAATTTTAAGATGATTGTGCAAGTTTTAACAAACTTCAAAGACTTTTTGTAATTAGACTCTCTCTTTTTTTCTCGAAAGCCGGCAATGAGATTAGACAGCAAAGATAGAGGGAGGACGGCGATGGGGCTAGGGCACTGGTGTCGGAGATAGTGACAGGGCTGAAGCGTTGATAAAGAGGTCGGACTCTCTTTTGATAAAAATGTCAAACATCCTGATATTTTTTTAAAGATACATAATAACCTCAATATTTCAAAACTTGCTAGTTTTACCATTTTCCTTTATTTTTTAATCAGCAGTGGCATATTTGACCAATTTTAAAATATTAGTGGGAGATTAGGAAAAAAAAAACTACAGGCGCATATCTACTATCTACCCAAAATATTAATAGAAAATTTAATATTTCTACCTTTCTTTTTATATAACTGACAATCCAGTCTAAAGTTTGACTAATTTTCCCTAGATCAAAACTCACCTCCACCCCTTAGAAACCCTACCTCGCTTCATCGCCATCCCTACCTCACTTCACTGCCATCGTTACCTCTAACGAATAGTCATCGCCTCTAAATCATAGCTATGTAAACTAAATAAATTTTCTTGTATAAAAATACATCGTTACCTTTGACGAATAGTCATCGCCTCTAAATCATAGCTATGTAAACTAAATAAATTTTCTTGTATAAAAATAATTTTTTTCCTTAAAACATAAAGCTATGTAAACTAATAAATAAGAAGTGTCAAAATAAATATCTAAAAGTGTCTAAAGTAATATATAGAAGTGTCTTTAACAATATAAAAAATATGGTAAAATCCAAATTTGGTCTCCTAACTTTAAGAGTCAGCCTAAAGTAGTTTCTTAACTTTATAAGTGTCTCTTAAAGTCCCATAACTCAACCAATGTATTATATCTTGGTCTCTATAGTCAGTTTTGGCATTATTTCTGACGGAATTTGCCTACGTAGCACCTGCTACTCTCATGGTGGGTCCCAAAGTATCATGTGGGTGACTATGCTAGGAAAACAAGAAAATTCAAGTTAAAATTCACACAAACAAAATAATCATAAGGATTTCGAATGTAAATAGCCCAAAATCATCTTCGTTCTTCTTACCCAAATTTTCACTGCTGATTCCAGCTGCCCCCTTAAAATCCGACAGCCATCAGTGAATTCAGCCAACACGTACACCGCATGGCCTCTGAGAATCGTTTGAACCTCCAATTTTAGGTCGATAATCACGCCAATTTTTGCTACAGCTTTTCTCAGGGAACAAACAACCTTCTGGAGCTATTGGAGAATAGATGAATTCACAAGAAAGTACGAAGGATTTGGCAATGTGGGTTTTGGATTGATGATATTCGTGGAGCAATTGAAGAACGAAAGCAGCAACTTCGATGAGTATGTTAAACAGCAAGTGACAGAGTTCGGAGCTGCGATTTCGCTTTTTGACATATAAATATCTTTCTTGAAATCCCAGGTGCAATCGGTCTACCAACAAAACCATCCTTCGTAGGGTCAATCGATTTCAGATTTCTCTTCATCTGTTTCATTTTCTAAAAATCATTCAGCTCGTTGTTAATAAGATTGTTTCATTTTGCCAAAATTGTTCAGATTGTTTAATTTTGCCAAAATTGTTCAGCTTGTTGTTAATAGTCATGAAGTTGCACATCTATAGAGAAATATATTTCAAGTTTTTCCAAAAAATTGTCATGTGAATCAAAAAAGGTTTGACAAATCGGAGCAAAAAAATAGAAAAGGACTCAATAATGTGGGGCAAAAGCACTTGCTAATTGGAATCAATAAGATCTGGAAGCCCAGACAGAACAGGCTAAAAGACATAGAATTGTTTGAGACACTAGATATAGAGATCAAACGTTGGGCTGCTGAAGTGAGTGGTTGTTTTCCTTCTTTGATTCTTTCGTAATATTTTTGGTGATTTTTTTCCCAATTTTTAATTGGTTTCCTGTAGCATATGAGAGTTTTTATATGTTGACAGTGGATACTAAATTGTTGCTATATCGAAATTAAAACTGTAATGTTCATGGTTGTGGAGTTGGGCTCCTGGAACTCGAGGTGATTGCTCATAAGATTTTGTGTTTCATCCTTAAAAAATAAAAATAAAAAAACAATAGTACAAGAGAATGAGGAAGAAATAGGGAGAGAAGCGTCGTGACAGAAGGAATACAAAAACGACGATGATGGGGACTAAGGAGCGAAGATGGCGGCTATTGCTGCGTCAGCACCATCGACACCATGGCTTGTTGTTGCATCACTGCCGGGTCACAGAACATGAAGACCTGAAGGTAGGTCACAACCTACTGGCCAAAGTACGCTACGAGCTCCTTCAGGCCGATTTCGAGGTCGGCAATCATGATTTTGGGATGAAAATTTGGGAAAGAAGAAAGAAGATGATTTTAGGTTAATTCATATTTAAAGTCTTTATGATTACTTATTTGTGTCAATTTTAACTTAAAGTTTATTGTTCTTTTAGTATAGTCATCTATATGGCAATTTGAGACCCACCATGATGGTAGTAAGTGCCATATAAGCAACTCCTATCAGAAATAATACTAAAACTAATGGTAGGGATTTAAATAAACATACTAGTTGAGTTAGAGGACTTTAAAAAACACTTATAAAGTTAAGGAACCACTTTAGGATGACTTTTAAAATTAAGGCAACAAATTTGGATTTTACCCTATAAAATACTAGTTTATGGGCACAACAGATTGCAGCCAAACAATCTCATCATCAATCTCACAGCCACCGCTCACATCCAGTTTGCGTTGTTGCCACCAGCCTCTAGATCACGTCACTGCCTCTATATCATGATGCTCACTTCTTGATCGCGGTAATTATCTCTTGCGTTTGATCTCATCATCGCCGCCCACCTTCAGTTTTCTTCGACTTTGATTTGTCGTTGGCATCATCTTTTGCTTGCATCTGCATCAGATCGCTTGCCTCGGAATCACATCAATTGTCTCTCAACTCCAATCTCATCATTGGTGGCTGCCTCCATTCTTCCCTGACTTTGATATGTCGTTAGTATCATCTTCTTGTTTCATCATCATTTTCGCCCCCGTCTTGTCTTCTCTAATCACCTACAACACCATTGAAGATGCTGAAGAAGCCAAAAGGATTTAGGGTTAGGGATGCAATAGAAATTTCTTAGGATAATAAATTTAGAAAATCATCATTGCCACTAATTAGACATATGTACATAATAGCCATACTAGAATGAAAGAGCCTCTAAAGGAAGATAATTTCTTAGGGAAGACACCATAGTACTCCTAATCATATTTTTGTAAGACTGATCTATCCATAAGCAATGCTCAAACAAAGGCTTAAGAGAAAGATTAAAACGCTAAGCTAACCTAAGCGTAAACAACCCCCCTTTTCCC
The DNA here is from genome assembly GCA_005392925.1 of Aquilaria sinensis. Taxonomy (NCBI): domain Eukaryota; kingdom Viridiplantae; phylum Streptophyta; class Magnoliopsida; order Malvales; family Thymelaeaceae; genus Aquilaria; species Aquilaria sinensis. The sequence goes on from SMDT01002134.1 coordinate 278,941, forward strand.
CCAAACACACAATCCCCCTAATGTACGTTTAGAAAAAAAATTATCTATTTAATTTTCCACACTACACTAGAGAAAAGCCCATCTCCATTTATGCAATTGCTTAATCACCAAAGAGGGAATCACAAACATGGACATTTTAATAGAGATGACAAAATTTGATCCTCCTGATGACTTGGCCTAAACCACTCAAACTCAAGTCCGACCTGACCCTATTTGATTAGAAAAATCAACGACCCAAACTTGACTATAGTATCTAACATGGCCTGAACCCAAACTTGATTGAAGTAAAACCTGATAAAACTCAAACCTAAGTTTGACCTGACCTAAATCTGAATTGACCTGATGACTAAACCTGACAAGACTCGATTCTAACCCAACTCAACATAAAATATATAGTCAGCAAAGATTTTTAAAAAATTATGATTTAACACAGGTGGCTAAGTTTCTTCTTTTTTATTAATCTGTTTTGCGTTGTGGAGCAAACGAAAGAGAGTTAAGGGAAATGATTAGTGAAACGACAAGAGAGAGATAAGAATAATTAGGTTTTAGGAATTTATAATATTTTATTAAAGAAATTATATATTAATATATTTTTATAAATTTTATATTATTTTATGTCTAGTTAAATTAAATTTTAATCAAAACCGAACAAAAAAATTAAATCAATTCAGTCATTTTCGGCTTATGTATCAATAAATCAGGTAAACCTAACGATCAACTTAAATATGGTTTGAAACCCGAATAATCTGATATGTATTGGAACTAAACCAAAATAAACCTAGTCCAACTCAACCAGAACCTGAAATCTACTCAACCTCAAATCAACCAGAGCCCAAATAAGCCGACGTGAACCCGAATGCATGCTAACCTAATTAAACCTAAAGTTGAATGATCTGACCCAAAGCTGATCCGATTCACCTAATTATCATCCTATATGAAATATAACAATATATTTATTCTGAGGCCAGACATTTGTTTGAAGCACAAAAATGTTACTGTTAGGCGACCCCATAGATAAGCCTGAACCATATATCAAGGAACTTAATTTACGAATATTTGATGGTGGGAGATAAACATCAGTTATTACCAATACCCTCACCTTTAGGAGATTAAGAGACTCTGCCTTCTCCATCAAAACATGGAACTCTTTTGTGCGTGACTAGAAATACAAACAGTGAGAGAGAATCGCCATGTCTGACCGTTTTAGGAAACAGGAATTGCTTAGAAATGCCACCATTGATCAAAAACAAAATAAAAGCTATAAGCATAGATAGCCAATTGTCTCCTGAAGCCATTCACTATAGTGAAGTCCAAAAAATCCCACTCCACACCGAGTCTGTTTTGGTTTTGTTGCTCTTCATCATTATTTCAATAAGGTCTACATGTCTCCATCCTGCCTCAGAATCTTTGGCTTCTCATCTTTTATTCTTGCCTCCTTGGTGGTATCTTTAAGGTTATGATTTTTCAAGGTCCATCCCGTTCGAAATCTATAATGGGATTGTCTCTAGTGACATTTCTGCATAGGATCTTGACGGTTGTTTATCGTTGTTGTTGGGCGATAGAGGAGAGGAGGGCGGGGTTGAAAACAAAACAACTATTGGGAGCTCTGCATAATCGAGTCAGGTCAAACCGATCTATTTTATTATGATTGGCCGGTTGTTTTGTGTGTCGTCGTTTTGTTAGTTTGTGTGTTAGCACAGTCTAGTGTTGGCAGGTTAGCCTAATTGCATACTGACATATAGATGTGAGTATCGAAACTGCACCGATTATTCAAAAAAATCTTCTTCTTGGTATGGTATATTTGGGACGCCTAGATATAAGGTCTATAGTTGAGCCAATTATCGATGGTTCCTTAGTGATGCATTTGTTTTGTGGATACCGTACATCTAAGATGAATGACCTATAAAAAATAGGGAAATTTACAAAAAAATTCCTTGTGATTTGGTCTAACTTATACTTTGTCCTCTCTATTTTAAAAAACCTATAGTTTACCTCTATTTGTTTTACAGTGTCCGATAACAACTTCTGAAATCCTAATTTAAACTATATGATAATAATGTTCCAGTAATTTTAAGATTTTTGATATTTTTTTTACAGTCAACCGACTTTTAAAAAATACCGATATATAATTACAGGGGGAAAAGTACATTTAAAGAAAGCAAAAACTTATAGTTTAAAATATCTATTAACTATAAAAAAATACTGAGAGATTGAAATCATTAGAATATAATTATCATATAATTTAAATACAGTTTCAGAAGTTATTATCAGAGAGTATAAAAAATATAGGGGGCAAAGTATAGGTTTCTCAGAATAGAGGGGACAAACTGTAGGTTAGGGCATACCTCAGGGGAGTAATTGTAAATTTCCCTAAAAAATATTAGTAATCTTTATAAAAGTTTCAGCCAAACATTTTTCAATAAATAAATCTTTGAAACGTTAATGTTAAAGTAAGAACTCCGGAAAAGCGATATGTGGTTGTTTCTATTTTGTTCTTTTTCGTCAACATCATACACCAATGAAAAATAAACTCATGTTTCTTGATATGCTTTTACCTAGTTCAATTGGCTAAAGATCACCTCTCGTCATTGAATTTTAAGTTTATGCTCAATTGAGTTTAAAAGGAAAATTATATTCAAAATAACAATTGATCGGCAGTTGGAAATAAAAGTTTTAGGGGCAAATCATGTGACAAACACAAACGTTTGAGGGCTAACATCGTACAATTCCAGGACATAAAAACAAAAGAGGATAGTCACAAAACGTCACCAAGGTGTAGATAAAATTACATCTTGCGCCTCCTATTTTTTTAGAAACATATACAGTACACATTGAATGTGAGAAGCCTTTTTACCTATTGTGGCATCAGCATCATATTTTGAAATTCGAACTCAAACTGAATAATTGTTATTTTCCAGAAACTTTAAGCCGTCTAATATTATTATTACATTTATTTAATATTTTAATTTATCAATTTTCCTATACTTAAATATGAAAACAATTTCATTGCATTTGGGCGAAGTGTATGTTTGTAAATTGAAAGGGGCAGAGTGTAATTCTACTTAACAACCGGGATTTCGGTAACTATCCCCCAAAAATAGAAAAAAGAGTTACATCCATTCACCACTTCACACTGGATTGCTACCCGCACTTTGCTGCAGGGTGACCAACAAAGACACAATTTTTTATACCGAGTATATTTATAAAGAAGAAAATTAAGATGGCTATAAATTTAAAAATAAATTATGATCAATCAAAAGTTTGTGTTGGTAACAAATTTGATAAATAGAAAATATATGGCACAAGACTAATGTGGTGGGTTTGGAATTTCAGCATAAATTGAGCATTAAGTTTCACTCATCAAAGCTCAGAGACCCAAAAAACAAAAACAAAAAAATTTAGGTAAAAATGTTAACAAATGCCTATTTTTAAAAATTGAGGATTAAAAGATATCACTGCACACAAACAGAGAACTGAACGAATAATTTCTCCTTTTGATCTTGGAGAGAGAAGATTACAAGACCTGCTCTCAAAACTTCAATCACCTTCTTCCCATCGCCAAAAAAAAAAACAGTGACCTATCCCCCTCGCCAATTGCTCTGCCCATCGCTCGACTCCATACTACCGCCTACGGCCTCGCCTCCGCCCTCGCCTCCGCCGCCTGCACTCGCCCTCCACTCCCCTTCCCCCTTGCCCCTGCCGTCTGGCCTCGCCTCCGCCCTAGCCCCCTCCATCTACCCTCGCCCTCCAAGCCTCCACTCTCCGGCGCCCATGCCTCCACTCCCCAACGCCCTCTCCCTCCACTCCCTGGCCCCCTCTCCCCCTCCATCGGACCTCGCTTCCGTCCTCACCCCTGCCGTCAGCCCTCTACTCCTAAACCAAGAAGATTCCAATGAGAAAATGTCGGCGCCGGCCAAGGAGCGGACGTCTGGTCATGCCGACGACCGAACTGACGTAACTCTTGGCTAAACCCCAAACTGATCCTCTATTTCTCTTAAAATAGTCTAACAAGGTACACAAATACTAAAGTTTACATTTTATTCACTAGAGCAGAAAATTAGAATTAATATATCGGTTATTTCGGGTTGAAACCGAACCGAACTAAAAAATTTGGTTTGGTTTACTTCGGTTCCATCCTTCTATTCGGTTAATTCAGTTTGTTGTAATAAAAAATCAAAAACCAAAAATTTTGGTTCGATTTTAACTGAAAAAACGGAATGATCACCCCTACTATCAGGCCCGAAAGAAAAATCAGTTACTTAATTTTTTTTATTCAGAATCATTTGTAAAAAGAGAAACAATTGATTTTTTTTTTCAGAATCATTTGTCAGTCGCCAAAGTCTCAACCATGAACCAGCACCAACCCAGTTGGGTGCCGGGTTCGAACAATTTGTTATTAAAAAAGACATTGCTGATTGCCTGAATAATGGACCAAGAAAAAACTGCTTTTAACAAAAAAAGAAACGCAGTAGTTTGGCAGCGAGTTACTGTCATACGTGACATGAAACGCTTATGCCTTTACTTTATATAAGTTGGCACTCCACAAAGCCGAAGAAGCTTTTGATTCCCATCAAAATCAGTCGCCTCTTTCTTCCCCAGAGCATCTTCTTCTCCCTATTAATCCTCACCCAAATCGCTCCTTTTTCTTATTCCTTCATCTTTCAACGACAACCATGGAAATCCATCCTCTGCCCAAGAAAAGAAACACCACAATCCAATACGAGTTCAACCCATCCACAATGCCCAAGTCCCACAAGAAGCTCCGCCGGCTGCCCCACATCTTCAGCCGGGTCCTGGAGCTGCCATTCAGGTCCGAAGCCGACGTCGCCGTGGAGGAGAACCCCGACTGCTTCAAGTTCGTTGCCAAGACCGAACAAATCGGCAGTGTCAGTGCCCAGACGATTGAAATCCATCCGGGCGTGACCAAGATCGTGATTCGGCCAAATGGGCACGCGGATTTTGGTTCGGTTGAGGAGACGGGGCTTGACGTGTGGCGGTTCCGGTTGCCGGATTCAACGAGGCCGGAGCTCGCCAGAGCCGTGTGTGCGGGCGGAGAGTTGATCGTGACGGTGCCTAAGGGCCGGGAGGTGGTGGGGGCCGGTCGCTGGGCGGACAAGAATAATGGTTGTCTTGTTCTTGCACAGTGAAAGGAATCCTTTCAAAGGACTCCCAGCTTTGCTTTGATTCCAAGCTGTCTAACTTGATTTTAGTTGGCAACTGAAGTGTTCAACTCCTCACTCTGCTTGACTTGCCATATGTTGCAAGTAGTAAGAGAAAATATAGAGCTTTTCTCAAAGGCCTTTAATGGAGGGCCCTCTGTTTTCCTTCCTCTGTATGCTTATCATTAAGATTGGATGAATAAAAGGAGGAACTTTTTTTTTTTTTTTTTGTAACTAGATAACAGATGTGGATATAAGAATATTGATTTGCTTTATACCCCCCACTCCAATAAAGTATGAACCATCGCTCGTCTCAAGTTGTTTCACAATTTCAGTTTTTTAACCTAAGTTTGAATTAAATTTATTTGTATTAATGTTTACTAAATTTTTTTTAAAATATTTGTATCTTGAAACTACAAGACTTATTTTTTAAAAAATTATTTTTTATAATTTTTAATAAATATTAATAAAAATTAAGTCAAAAAATTGAAATGAGTGCAGAGAATTTAATACGGAGGTAATATTCTTTTCTAGAAAGTCCAAAAAATGTTGAACCAATTCTTTTTTATAAATTTTTAACATCCCGCCTATCTTATTATCCTTATTCAACTCTCACAGCAAAGAAATTAAAAAAAATTTAATCCTCATTTAAATCTTCATTAGACAAAACCTAAAAAAAATTTTAAATTTTATTTATAGGGGTAAAAATAAAATGAACAATATAAATGATACATATCTTAATCTCATTTTAGTAAAATATTGCGGGAGATATAATCAAATAACTTGTAATTTCTTCCTCTGTGTCAAATTGGTTGAAAGACTTCAATTTAACATAGAAACTAAGAAAAAGGGAAATGCATTGCTAGAACAATAGCTTTGGAAAACGTCTCGATAGTCTTTGAAATGTTGCGCCAATTCATTCCTTGCGAACTTGTCGGTTTACAAATGAACCAAGCCTTCGAGTTCTATTACTTGCTACTAGGAAATTGATGGTAACTTTTAGATTATAGCTTAGAAGTGCCCAGCTACTAAACTTTATTTTTTGTTCAGGATTATTGTTTAATGGTGCATGTTTTATTTTTTGGGTATTCTTATATACTTGTATAGCGTTCCTGAATATATATATATATATATTCGTTTTCATTTGTGGAATGACACTAAATATTGTCTTTTTTCTTTGTTGTGATGTGTTGGTCAATGTCCTTGTTTAGTTAGTCTCTGGTTGGGACACTAGGGATTTAAGGAGAGTCAGCTATGTTTGTTTGTGGTGGAGTCGCCTATTTCATATTCCCGTATGAGTGCCAAGTGTTCTCTCTTAAGAATATTTAATTAAAAGGCTATAGAGAAAATGACAAAAGATATTAAAGCGTCCAACCTCAAAACCCATCACGTGTGGGTTGTTATTTACTCTATTACATGAGTTATTTTAATAATGACTGAAGTAGTTTTAAAATTATTTTTATATCATATTAAAGTGTTCAACCTAAAATTAATTAGTGATAAGTAGGGAAACCTCATCACTATATAGAGCATTGACTTAACCCAATTTTTTGGTTATGTGGAATTTTCTTCACTTAATAAAAAAAAATTAATACTAACACTTTCAAAAAAGAATTAATATTTACATTTACTATAATTGTTTATAAAATTTCTAAATTATGTGTGCCATAATCGAACTGATTTCTATAAAAAAAATTAAACTAATTAACTTTTATGCATCCGCTTATATAGTTGTAATTAACATTCAATAAAAAATTATACAGCTTTAAATAGAAAATGGAGAAAATAGATGGTTTTCTTGCACAATTTTCTTGGTAATTTGGTGTTTCTTAAAAGTTTTTTTTTTTCGTATCTGTGTTCCGTTGTGGAACTGAAGTCTAGGCGTTTCGTCCACATGTAGTGCAATTGTGAGTTGCGCGTATCTTTTGTTGCTTTATCTTCATTTATTACGGGTACATTTCACCCTTCCATCCTAAACTTGTTTTTTTGTTTCTTTTCAGTTTTTTGACTGACATTTTTTACTGATAGAAATTTTTAAAATTATAGAAAAACCAATCATTCTTATAGTTCCTAAATATACTTTATAAAAAAAATTAGTCAATAATAAAATGTTATATATAGAGCAAAATAAATAATGCTCATAAATAAACTAATTTATTGATATAAGAGAAAAAATAATAATTTAATAATAATAATACATTTTCTAATATCACATTGAGTTTCTTGGTGACTTAAGGTGGCCATTAAATTTTTATATTAATTAAGAAAAGTAATCAAAAGAATAAAGTATATATTTATTATATGATATGTGCATTAATTATATTTTAATTTTTATATATTTATGATGTTTTGATGTAAAAGGATAAAAAAATATATCTCACACATATCCATAAAAAATAAAATACTATGATATGTACCTCATGGTATTTACAGTATACTGCAATTTTTAAACAAAATGTATATAAAAAGTGAGCGATATGTGAAATATAACAAAATATCACCATGTAATGCGGCATACCACAGTATTTAATTCCATGGTACTTCATAAGTAATCTTAGATACAAAATAATTACAAAAACTCCCTAAGTTATTTCAAAATAGTGACTGAGTATGAATGATTCACTAAGCACGATTACGTTTTTTGATTCTGAAAGAAAACCATATTTTGTCCTTTGTGTTTGGCTAGATGCTCTTTTTAGTCAATAGTATTATTTGTTTTTCATGTCCAAAACAAATAGCAAGTGTAACTATAAGTTTTAGAAAAATTGAGGAGGTTATATTTTATTTTTTGAAATAGGATTAGATAATTGTAGGTTAGGAAAAGCCCTGGGAAAAGTTATTGAATTTTTTTCTTTAGATGATTATGATGTATCCATCATTTTTTATGTCGAGGAAAAGAAAACACACCAACATTTTTTGACTAAGACTAATTCTACCTATTATGATTATTCGCCCTCGGTTCCCTTACTACTTGGTGGTTAACAACTTTTCACCATGTGGTTGCATTGAAACTTGAACCGATCCATGTATAAAATTGCGTGTCTAATGGCACTCAAAACAATTTAGAAGTGGTAATAACTAAACTAACTTATTAGAATGGACTCAAGTTCTTGCAACTAGGAAAAGTGTTGGAGACACGGGATGGTGCCCCAACTCTAAAGTCAATTCAGTATCGGAACATTTATGGCATATGTTAAGTGCAGGGTACATCACATGCCCAAGGCCACTGCTAGAATGCTCTTTGTGTTGGAACTGCGTAGCAAGTGATAACTTTGAGAGTAAGAGGATCAATAAAAATTGCACCAGAAAATTTACGTGGTTCACCCTTAATTTTAGAACTACGTCCACAGGACAAAATCTGAGATTTTCTTCCATTAAAAAATAGTAAGCTTTATAGAAAGAGAATCTTCTCTAGACAAAAATTCCATAGGTAAGAGATAAACAAACAATAGTGGCACTCAAGTATTTCCCAATTATCTCACTATTTTGTCACTCCCCAAAAAAATATATCTTTTTCTCTTACAATTTTCTTTTGCTCTTCATAGCAGAGCAAGCTTCATCGGAGAGTAATTTGGGGAGAAGAGGGAAAGGCTATTTATAGCCAAAATAATGCTTCCTTCTCATCCAATTTTTCAACAAAATCTGCCACCGCCTCCAGCTGTCTTCGTGCCTGATTTTAATTTTTGCTATAAATTGCGGTGCGAAATTTGTGCCTTCCTCAGCCGCAATACTTGACTAAAACAATGGAAGAAGAAAGAGAGAAAAGACAAAGAGGGGAGAGGGAAAAATAAATAAAAATTTAAAGTGCTCTACATGGGGCAATAAAGTCAACAATCTCCCCTTCTTGCCTCATGTGGGAGTTCCACCATTCCTGCTGCCAATCGACAATATTCGAACCTTTTTCTTGGTAGAATCTTGGTCATCATATCAAATCCATTTTCATCGGTATGGATCTTCTCAAGCTGTAATAGCTTCATCTTCAATGCATCCCTTATCCAATGATATCTCACATCAATATGCCTCGATTTGGAATGAAAAGAGGAATTCTTACAAAGATGAATTGCACTCTAACTGTCACAGTGCAGTTAATATTTCTCTTGGTGAAAACCAAGTTCTTTTAAGAACTTCTTCATCCACAACAACTCTTTACAAGCTTCTGTTGCTGCAATAAATTCCGCTTCAGTTGTTGAAAGAGCAACACATTTTTGTAATCTTGACTGCCATGACACAGCTCCTCCTATAAATGTAATCAGGTAACTTGATGTAGACTTTCTCGAGTCAACATCACCAACCATATCTGCATCTGTGTAGTCAACTAACACAGGCTTTGCATTTCCAAAACATAAGCACGTTTTAGAAGTATCACGAAGATACCTGAAAATCCATTTTACTGTAGCCCAATGTTCCTTACCAGGATTTGAAAGGAACCTACTCACTACTCCAACTAAGTAAGCAATATCTGGCCGTGTACATACCATGGCATACATCAAGCTTCCAACTGCTAAGGCATATGGAACATTTTCCATTTCTTCCTTCTCTTTATTGGTAGAAGAGCATTGCTTGGAACTTAATCTAAAGTGATTAGCAAGAGGACAACTAATCGCTTTAGCCTTGTCCATATTGAATCTCTGAAGTACCTTGTCAATGTATTTCTCCTGTGATAGCCACAATTTCTTGGTGTTTCTATCTCTTGTTATCTTCATGCCAAGAATTTGCTTTGCTAGCCCTAAATCTTTCATAGCAAAAGAATTACTCAATTGTTTCTTCAAGCTGTTGATTTTGACAATATTCTGGTCAACAATTAATGTATCATCCACATAGAGAAATAGAATAATGAAATCATCATCAGAGAATTTTTGCACAAACACACAATGATCTAAAGTAGTCTTCTTGTAGCCTTGCTCCCCCATAACCAACTCAAACTTCTTTATACCACTGCCTGGGTGTCTGCTTCAAACCATACAAGCTTTTCTTTAGCTTGCAACATAGTCCTTTTTTCCTTTTCCTTCGAAACCCTCTGGCTACTCCATGTATATTTCTTTTTCCAACTCACCATATAGGAAGGCAGTTTTCACATCCATCTGTTCAATCTCCAAGTCGAGACTTGCTGCTAGTCCTAGAACCGTATGGATGGATGTCATTTTCACAACTGGTGAAAAAATCTCATCAAAGTCAATACCTTGCCTTTGGATAAAACCTTTGACAACTAATCTTGTTTTGAACCGTGGTTTTGAATTTTATTCTTCAGACTTGATTCTAAATACCCATTTGTTTTTCAAAGCCCATTTACCTTTTGGCAACTTCACAAGCTCAAATGTCTTGTTCTCATGCAAGGATTTCATTTTTTTTTGCATGGCACCAATCCATTTTTCCTTGTGTTCATCATCCATAACTTCTTCAAAGCTTTCTGATTCTCCCCCATCAACTAATAACACATACTCATTTTCAGGATATCTAGTAGAGTATTGTCGGACTCTATTAGATCTTTTTAAAACTGGAGAACCCATTGTTGATGAACATCATCATCAGCAGTATTACCTACTTCATTCTCAAGGGGAGCATCATGATCATCTTCCTCTGGTTGATCATTTTGTACATCATCTCTAACCTGTCTTTACACTGCCGTTGGAGGAATCAACTGTAAATCTGTTGAATTATAACGAGATGCTAAAGCATCATTCTCAGCTTTCTCAATATCCTCAATGGTTTGACCTTCAACAAATACAATATCATGACTTCTGATAAGCCTCTTAGTGACTAGATCATAAAATCTATAGCCAAACTGATCTTGGCTATAACCAATGAACACACACTATCGTGTCTTGACATCAAGTTTAGACCTTTCATCCTTCGGGATATGCACGTAGGCTTTACAGCCAAACACTTGTAGATGGTCATAAGAGACATCCTTTCCTGACCATACATTCTCCGGAACATCATACCATAGAGGAACACACGGTGAAAGATTTAACACGTGAGCAGCTGTTAGTAATGCTTCACCTTAGAACATCTGAGGTAACTTTGCCTGTGAGAGTAAGCATTTCACTCTCTCCATCAAAGTTCTGTTCATTCTCTCAGCTAAACCATTTAACTGTGGTGTCTTAGGAGGTGTTGTCTGATGTCTAATCCCATGCTCTTTGCAGTAGGCATCAAATGGTCCAATGTACTCTCCACTATTTTTTATTCGTATGCACTTCAGCTTCTTGCTGGTTTGTCTGTCAACCAAGGTTAGAAATTGTTTGAAAACTTTTAACACTTAATCTTTTGACTTCAGAGTGCATACCTAAGTTTTTTTAGAATAATCATCAATGAAAGTCACAAAGTATCGAGCACCACCAAGTAACTTTGACATCAGCCCACACAGGTCTGAGTGTACCAGATCCAACACATTCTTCATTCTGGAAGGGGGAATTCGTAAAAGACACTCTGTTTTGCTTTCCTGTTAGACAATCATCACATTTCTTCAAATGGACCTAATCCAATCCAGATAACATCTTCCTTTTGGCAAGACGGGTCATACTTTTCTCACTCATGTCCTAGTCGTTTATGCCATAACTCTACTGTACTGTCATTCTCCACTGTATTCACAACATCCTGAGAAAGCTTTGCCCACATCGTGTATAGTTTTGAGTTCTTTGTTCCTTTGGCCACCATCGGGTTCCTTTTGTTAGCTTTCATTGGCCATTAAAGAATGTGTTGCAGTAACCTTCATCATCAAGTCTGTATGCTGAAATCAGATTAAGCGTAAATCTGGAATATGCCTGACATCCTTTAGGACTAACCGTGTACCATTTTGGGTCTCCAGGGAAACATCTCCTTTCCTGCAACTTGTAAGAGACCTTCATTTCCCATTCTCACAACACTAAAATTTTCATGTGTGTAAGATGAGAAAAATTCTTTTCGAGAAGTGACATGAATGGTGGCACCACTGTCAATCACCCAACTTGTCTCATGGGTTGCAAGATTAACAATATCATCATCATGGACAATGTTGAACTTATTGGTAACATTTGCTTGCTCATCATCACTGCTATTATCTTTCTTCGGTCCTTTGCCTTTCTTCTAATTTTGCCTAAATTTTTGGCAGAGGTTCTGGATATGCCCATTTTTTCTGCAGTAATGGCATTCAATATTTGCATATTTGTTTGTCCTTCCTCTACTCTTATCTCTTGGCTTTAGCCCCCTGGTCTCACTTCTCCTTCTAAACTCTACTACAAAGAGATCTGATTGTGATGAAGAAGATCCTCACGATCTTCGTCTCATATCTTCGTTCAGTATTCCACTTTTGACGAATTTCACATTTATTACACCATTTGGTGCAGAATTTGTGACTGAAATTCTCAAAGTCTCCCAAGACTCTAGCAGGGAGGCCAGCATTATAAAAGTGAGTACTTTATTGTGAAACTTTATACCCGTCGTGGATAACTGTTTCATGATTTCTTGCAAATCATTCAGATGATCTGCAATGGAAGCACCTTCCCAATATTTTATCTAAAACAATCTTGTCAGATAAAATAAATTGTTGTTACCGGTTTTTGAAGTATACAACTTCTTAAGCTTGTTCCACAGTGTCCGTGCATAAATTTCTGTAGATATATGGTTGTAGACATTATCTTCGACAAATTTTTGGATGAAACCACATACTTGCTCATGCTCGAATGCCTAATCTTCTTTCGATTTGTCCTCCCGTTTGGTTGTACCAAACACAGGTAAGTGCATCTTCGTCACATATATGAGATCTTTCATCTTGCTTCTTCATATGTGGTAATTCGAGCCGCTCAGGCTAATCATCTTGCTGGTCTTGGCCTCCATGATGCTGATAAATACCCAGTATCAAACAAAAATGGTGAATAATAATCTAACTTATTTTCTGATGTGGAGGATTCACGTTTTAGTGGCAACCATAGAGTATACAATAAGTAGTTACAAATACCGGGCCTTGCTCTGATACTAGTTGTTGGAACCGTGCAGCGGGTGATAACTTTGGGAGCAAGATGATCAATAAAAATGACACCAAAAAATTTACGTGGTTCACCATTAATTTTAGGACTACATCCATGGGACAAACTCCGAGATTTTCTTCCACTAAAAAATAGTAGGCTTTACAGAAAGAGAATCTTCTCTAGACAAAAATTTTATAGGTAAGAGATAAACCCAAAATAGTGACACTCAAGTGTTTCCCAAACACCCCTAAAAATTATCTCACTATTTTTTCATTTCCCAAAAAAATATATCTATTTTTCTTACAATTTTCTTTGGCTCTTCACAGTAGAGCAAGCTTCACCAGAGTGTAATTTTGGGAGAAGAGGGAAAGGCTATTTATAGCCAAAATAACGCGTCATTCTCATCCAATTTTTTAACAAAATCTGCCACCGTCTTCAGCTGTATCCATGCTTGATTTCAATTTCTACTGTAAATTGCGGTGCGAAATGTGTGCCTCCCTCGACCGCAATACTTGACTAAAACAATAGAAGAAGAAAGAGAGAAAAGACAGATAGGGGAGAGGGAAAAAAATTAAAAATTTAAAGCGCCCCACATGGGGCAATAAAGTCAACACTTTGTTGGGGAAGAGTAAATGGAAACTTATCACACTACTTCCCTTGATAGTAGGGATGGCAATTGGGCGGGTCAGGTCAGGTTTGGATCAGGTCATTCAGGTTCGGGTCTACTCGGGTTAGCATGAATTCGGGTTCATGTCGGGTTCAGGTCAGGTAATTTGGGTTCGGGTTAATTTCAGGTTGCGTTGATTTCGGGTTCGGGTTAGGTTGGGCCGGGTTTATTTGGGTTCGGGTTCACTTCAGGTTGGGTAATTTTAGTCTCGGGTAATTTCAGACCAACTTTCAAGTCAAATTTGGGTCAACCTTTGTGTTCATGTGGGTTACTGGTGTGAAGTCAAAACGATTTAATCTATTCAATTTTTTTTTAAATTTAAATCAAATAATTCAATTTTTTGTGTGATTTAATTTAAATTAAAATTTCATTTTTAGTATATTTAATTAAAATATTCATAAAAATCTTCTTCATTATAGTTTAGTACATATTTAAGTAGTTTAACATTGATAGTAATATTTGATTATTTTTCTAAACTCATACCCTTTAACTATTATTGTATAGATTATTCACATCTTCACCCAGCTATCATTCAGATATACACAACGACAATTTTTCTATGCTTATGTTTCAATGAATTTTCTTTGAAATTACAACGAAATGCAAATCAAGTTCATTATCAGTGACTAAATTGTAAATTTTAAAAATTTTTGGGTGAAAGTGCAAAGATTTTAAAAATTTTAGGATCCATGTTATAATTATTATGGGTGACTAAAATAAATTTTTTTAAAATTTAGGTACCTTATTGCATTATACTTAAAATTTTTAGGGATGAATGTTGTAATTTTAATAATTGCCTATTAAGATCATTAAACTTACTAAATATAAAAATTACTTATGTTGGAAAAATTCAAATTTGGGATTCACTAAATATGGATGTTTTTTCCCCAAATAAGATACTTGTAATATATAGAAGTCCTAAAAAAATAGAAGTTACTAAATATAGAAATCCTTTCTCAAAATATGAAAATTATTAAACATGAATATCTTAAAAAAAGAAATGAAACTACTAAATATGAAAGTCTCATCTCCAAATATGAGACTTACTAAACATGGAAGTATAAAAAAATGGAAGTTACTAATAACGGAAGTCACCATTCCTAAATATAAGACATACTGAATATGAAAGACTCAAAAACTGGAAGTTACTAAACATGGAAACCTCCATATTTAGGACTGACTTAATATGGAAAATAATGAAAGAGGAAAGTTAAGGTTTATGGTGATGGTTAAAATCGGGTATTATTGAGTTTAGTTATCGGGTCATCTCGGGTTCAGGTCAGGTCAGTCTCGTGTTTGGGTAATTTTGGGTTTTGGTCAATTCAGTCTCAGGTCATTTCGGACTCGGGTATTTCGGGTTTGGGTCATTTGAGTTTGGGTTTTCTTGGGTTTCCCTTTAATCGGGTTCAGGTTCAGGTCGGGTTGAGCACAATCGGGTTCAAGTTGTTAACTTTTTTAGTCAAATCGGGTCAGGTCGGGTTTAGGTTCGGATGAATTGATCCAGGTCATCGGGTCGGATCCGATTTTGCTATCCCTACTTGATAGTATTAGATCTCATCTTTTGTGAGACTTAGACTTGATCCCCTTTTTAATATTGGTCATTTCCTCGTGTGCCCAGCCCGTATTAATTATGAACTAAGGGAGTTCTGAGGCAGCTGTGGCCTACTCCTTTAAGCCCGCTTGATGGTGGGCTTCTCAGTCTACTTCAGAATCATTATTGAACTACCGGGCCTAATTCAGGTCCATATAGTATTAACAAGCCCTCCTTAGTTAATGTGGAGAAGTTGTGAAGGGCCCTTATATTTTGGCATACTTTTCTTAGTTGGCCAATGTGATGACTATTACAGAAATTTGTCGCCAAATTGACATCAAGAGTACCTGAACTTCCAGCACCAAAAGTACCTGAACTTCTAGCACCAAAAGATGACGTTAGAAGGCTTTGGGCTTGTGTTCCTGGGGAGGGTTATTTGACGCTCATGTTAATGTTTTGCTGAAGTATAAAAGGAGAAAATAAGAGCGAAAGCATGGTATGGTTGTGATTTATGAAGATTTCTTATGACTTGCCACTCTAGGTTGATGAAATGGCTTTTATAACCAAGCGGGTGTGTCAAATATGAAGATCGAATCATGGGAGGTTTGTGTAAATCATGGGAATTGAGGGAAATCCCAAAGATAAGGAGGTTCTGGAAAAGAAAATGGAAGATCGTCTATAGCCGTTCTGAGGATGATTCATTTTTCATTAACAGGAGATATGTTTCAAGAAATGTGGTCCAGATTTTGGGTGATTCCAGGAGAAAGAGAGAGAGAGAGAGGGGCGGGGGGGGGGGGGGGGGGGCTGGCGAGTAGTGTAGTGGGTCAGAGCGCCTTTGTTGGCCAGGGGGATGCTAGCTCCTATATGCAGGACCCTGACTCATCCCAAAGTGGGCTTGATCTTGTCTTGATCCGTTATGTCTAATAACACCATGAGCGTGCTGGATTAGTTTAGTCTGTTGGATTTGGACTTTGGTCCAATTATGGTATCACGTTGTCTTTCAAATAGACAAATGACACCCTTCATTAGTGCCTTTACTATTGTTGAGCTAAACATGTTTTACTAAGTCCTTAAGTAGCTTCTAGTTACATAGTACGCATCTCTGTTTTTTGAGTTGTTGTAAGTAGGTAAGTAAATAGGACTTATGATATCTTTTAATCTCTTGTGAAGACTTCTACAAATCTTCGTCGAAGTGAATACAACAGACATACTTTGCAAGCTACACTAGTTTTGTATCCGAGCACTGTCCTAAACAAATTTGGTCTGCTGGTAATAGCTTTAGGCTTAGGTTAGGAATAAATAATTTTTAGAAAAATTAGGGGGTAATTTGGTTATTTAGTGACTTTTGTACTAATTTATGATTATTTTGGTCTTTTAAGATTAAATCGGTAATTTTTGACAAGTTGAATCTATTTGCTCATTTATTTTTGTAATAATTAGGTTAGTTAAATCCATTAAGTTTAAGTGAATACTTTAGGTTCTTAGATTTTTTGGAACTTAAAATGGTGATTTAATTGGATTAATTCGGTTTGTGTACGAACTTGGGGTTCTTAATGGGCTTCTGGAGTCATTTTAGGGGAAAAAAAGGGGTACAGAATGCGGCTTCTTGGTAGGGTTTGGACAAATTTCTGGGCAAATATGACATCTTTACGAAACGTAGGTAAATTGACGTTCGCACAAAAAGTCGGGTACAGTGACAAATACTCAAAGAGTTGGAATTCAATTGAAGATTCGTGTAAATTAGGAGGCTGGATTGACAATTAGAGATTGTTTGGTGGCCGAACTGGAACTAGCAAATAAATATGCGAAATTTTGAGAAGACTACTAGGTGTTTGGTCGTGATAAATTTTCTCCTTTTTCTTTTATTTTTTTTAATAAAAAATTGAGCGCATAACGTTTTGAAAATTTTGTTTTCTAAACTAGGAAAATTCACTTGATAAAGTGCAAACATCCAAAACATAGTTTCCATTTTTGACACATGAGTTATATTAAGTTTAAAGAATAACTTTTTCCATGCATTTTGAATAGACTGTGCATTCAAACTTTCATCAACAAAAACTAAGAAAAGTAAAAGTTGAAAATTTATTACATCTGAATGATACCTTATTTTTTTTCTCCAATTTTATCTAATTTAATCAAAGGAAAATGGGGTTTAATTAATTTGAAACACTATGCACAACAGAATCTCATTACTAAAATTGGGACATTTTCCAACTACTATTTCTAATGGTTTAGAATGTTGGTAATTTTGAAGTTCTTAATACAAGACTGTTGGTAATAGGCTGTTAGTAATCCATTGTGTTGGAATTTTTTTTTACTAACGGCTAAATGTTGAGCTATTGGTAATTTCCAATGTTTGCTCATTAGTAATTACGAATGCTCTCATCCCAAACACTACAAATGATCAAACTTTTATCATCACATTTGATCGTTGGTATCTACCAATGCGGTTTACTATTGGCAAATTGCCAATGGTCAAAACCATTAATATATTTGGCCGTTAGTTACCTATTAGTAACTACCAATGCATTTGACCATTAATAAATTTACCAATGGTCTTGACCGTTGGTAACTATCAATGCATTTAAGCATTATTAAAATTAAAGTAGTTTCCAACACATTCATATTGGGCACCATTTTTTTTAATATGGAAAAAAAATTGTTGTTTCACAAAATAAAAAATAAAAGGGTTTCCTAGGAAATATTACAAAAATTTAAAGCAAATTTGAAATAACTTAAAATTACACAAAAAACTAAAAAAATTACCTAAAATATTACAAGAAAAAAATTAAAGGAGTTCCAAGTGTATCCCAACTTTAGAGAGCATTTCAACAAGAGAAGTTCCAAGCAACTTCCAACTTGTAGTTAGTTTCCCAGGTATGTACTGCTTGGAAAAAGAAATCTATACAAAGAAAAAGAAACAGAAGTAGCAAATGCACCAAAATATGTATCAATCTCAAGGTAACAAATGAAACTTATGATCTTAATGAAGTGGGCATCATATATAAAATTGTTGAAAACCAGAATTGATTTAATAATGCCTGTTCATAATTGTTCATAAATGTTCATAATTGAGACCTAAATGTGTTGGCTCAAATGCAACCAAGAGGGGGGTGAATTGGTTGTTTTAAAAACTTTAGCAAAATCAAATTTTACAATTAAATTTACTCAACCAAAGATCAAGAACAACCAAATAATGTTAAGCTTAAATAAATCAAGTAAATAAATGAGGATAAATAAAAGAGTACACCAGGATTTATAGAGGTTAAACTCCACCAACCGGAGTCTACGTCCTCTCCTCAAGCTTGCCTACTTGAGATTTTCTCCACTATGTCTTGATCAAAATTACAATGGTGTTTTCTTCAAGGTTCACACACAACCAATCTCTAGTTTTCTCCAAGGCTCACTAGAAACCACTCCCTAGTTTTCTTCAAGGTTCACTAAAAACCACTCTACACTCAAAAGATTCTAAGACATGAAATGTTTACAAACTCACAAGCTCATACAATAGCACTCAAGTTAGATATACAAGTGAAAACACAACTCTTGGCTCTTTTCTCAAATGATGAACACTTTGATGAGTATTTGATGATGAATCTTCACTTCTAATGGCCAAGAGTTATCTCCAAGGTGTTTCTCCATGTATTTATGCTCATTTGGGGGCTAAAGAGACGTTGAAGAACTGTTGGGAATGTTAGAAATGTCTCCAAGAAAGCAGGTGACCGTTGCTGTCAAATTTGACAGATTTTTGCTTCTGTCGCCCAGTTTCACTCGGGTGAAATATTTTCACTCGGTTGAAAATTCTGCCTGATAATGAAATTCAAGGTTTGACCTCCAACGGTTATATTTATAATTAATGAGTTGTCAGCACTTTATACTCGTGGAATTTGATGTGGCATAAATTTATAATTATTTTTCAAAGATTTTTCGAACCGGAAACTCGCGCGCAGGTCTGGAATTCAAATTTCATCCGGTTGAAAATTTTTCATTTGAATGATTTTCTTGTCCATAAATAAAATGCTCTCGGGTTTGAAAACTGACTCCAGTTTCACCTGGTTGAAAAAATTTCACACGAATGATTTTCTTGTCCAGAAATAAAATGTTCTCGGGTTCGAAAACTAACTCCAGTTTCACCCGGTTAAAAAAATTTCACTCGAATGATTTTCTTATCCAGAGATAAAATTCTCTCGGGTTTGAAAATTGACTCCAGTTTCACCCAGTTGAAAAAATTTCACGCGAATGATTTTCTTTTCCAGAGATAAAATTCTCTCGGGTTCGAAAACTTACTTTGGTTTCAACACGTTGAAACATTTTCACCCTGTTGAAACTGTAGCTCCAGGATTTTCTTACTTCCAAACTTTCAAACTTCAATGAATTTTTCTCCAAAATGATTTCTTCCTTCACAAGCAATGCTTGAATCAACATAAATACTTCAAATATACTTATGAAATAATTTTTCTTCCAAAGATCAAAACTTTATCAATAAAAGACCAATGTATAAATCTTTAGGTAAAGCTTTGAAACACATAAAATAAATATGTTTTGTTATCATTAAAATCAAATAAATGTGAGCCATGAATGGAACAAATCTAACAAAATGCTATCACCAAACTTTAACAAACAACATAACTATGCTGGGACTTCACGTGTTAAAGCACTTGATCAAAACACTTACCATTAAGCTTTTTAAGAAAGCTATGGAGCTCAAGCTATCATTTGCCATGAGGTTGCAAAAGAATAGTGAAATCGCCACAGAACCAATATAGAGGCTCCAAGCTTGAAGAGGGCTATTAACTTTGATGGCTGAAATAAGTGGCTGCCAAATAGAGCACGTAGCAATAGAAAAAGAACACATTCAATACATCTAATAAGGGAACCACGTAGAAATATAAAAAAAAATGGTTGTAAGAACAACCAAACAGAGGACATGAAAGAAAACAAACGCAGATGTTACTGAAAAATCATAACATAATCAGAAGTTACTGATAATGGAATTCTATCACTCTTGAAAATTATAGAATTAAAAGTTCAGCAAAAAAATTAGAAGTCCCCTTTTCTAACCTCAACTGTCCAGGCTTGTAGCATTGAATTTAACACAAGACATGAAACAATTGGTTTCTCTTTCTTCCCAATAATAAATAGAGCAAAGATTAAAGGTTGTTTAAAATGACACATACAATAGAAGAAAAGAAAGGCAGCTGGACTTAAATAAGCTGAAGTTAAATCAAATAACCTAATGGTCTCACATAAAGTTACAAGGATGGAATCAACAAGGTGAGTGGCTATTAAACGAAAAATTAGACAACTTTAGGAAGTAATCATTAAACTGTAGGAAACTTACTGCTCTGACCTTGAAACTTGCTGGCTTTTCCTTCTCCATCTCCGCCCTTCGGCGGTGCCTCCTTCATCACAACATCTTTGCTAATGGGTAAAAAGCACGCAATTGATCGAATCAATGTTAGATATACACAAAGACATATACAACAACTGGATACATTGCTTGGAAACAAAAGTAGAAGAAAACTTTAAACCCGGAACTATTTGAAGCGCGTCACCTGTCAGCCGACTATCTCGAGACGCTGCTGCAGCCGACAGGACTGTTCAGCTCGTGTCTAATTAACCTGCTTATAATACACTCTAAAGGAAAAGTACCAAAAACACAGCAGAAAACCTAGAAAAAAAAAAAAAATTCAGTTTCAAAACTTTGAAGCTCGATCTACGAAAATGAGTCATGTTTTTTAAGAAATGTCTTTGAAAGGAGAACAAAAAGATCAAAGCCATGCAAACAAAGAAAATTTTTGATAAAAAAAATTAGGTCGAAACTTTGAAGCCAAGTACACCACAAAATAGATGCAATATAGCAACTGTCATCCTAGTTCCATTTTAGTCTTTATGTAACCTAGAAGTGACTGCCCAACGACTGTAGAGGGCTTTTTCCTTTTAAAAAAAATTACATTCTTATTTAAAATAATTTTTATTTAATTAATATTATTTAATTTAATTGATTATTTATTTATTTTGTTATTTAATTGATACCTCCGTTAAATTGGTATGAATATTAAATTATTTCCATTATTAATAATAAAATAATCAAATAATAAATTAAAAATTAACACTAATTGTCACAACCTTCCTTATTAAAATGGTCCAAGGCTGAAAAGATTTAGGGTGTGAAGCTCTTAAGGAAAATAGAAGTGTTTAATGCTAGCAAACTAAGCAAGGAGGTTTAGAAGGTGCATGGAGGAGTATCGAAGGTAGGCCTACTCAGGTTGAGGGAGGCACATGTTTGAGGAGGCTTAGGAGGCAATTAAAGGAATTGAAAGGCTAGGGACTCAATTGAAGAGTTATTTGGGTGGTATTAATGGAGGAATCTTTTCCTTGAAGACTACATAGTGCCATGCGTGGAAGTAGGCTTACACGAGCTAGCATTAGAGCCAATTTGAATCCCACATGTCCTAATCTGGGTTTACGCATGACTCCACTTCTTAATTGAGGGGATGAACTCAGGCATAGCTCCATTTTGTAGAATTTGGGATTGTTCCTGAGTTCATGGTTGGGTTCATGCCAAATCGAAGTGGAATTAGAGCAATGAAGTGGAAATCAAGCATACCGAAGGTGGTTGTGTGCATTGGCGACCTTGGGGGGCTTGTTGGCAAGCTTAAAAAGGCCTAGAAGGGCATGGCTGAAGGTTTACGATATTGGTAAGGATCATTAAGCGCATTTCACTATGAATTTGTGAAGAATGATCATGTTCTAGTGTTATGCTAGGCACTTAGGGGATGGCAATATTGCTAGATGAACCTTAGAGGCTATAGGGGCTAGGGTTACCTTCGGGTAACTTTGTAATTGTTAATTAGTATGTAGAAAGCAAGCATTAGGACTCAAGTTTGGGTTGACCAGCTCAATCCTTGATTCTAGAGCTATATGGTAGGCTAGTATAACTAATTGGTATTAAGGAAATAAACATAGAATAAGGGAATGATTGCAGGTCCCTGTTGGCTGCTTAAGTGTAGCTGGTGTGTGGTGTATGAGTTTTGTGTGCTTTGTTGCCATTGGATGTGCAAGCTGACCCCCTAGATTACTTGTTATTATTGTTCTAGATATGAATTGTGTTTTTGTGTTTTTTTTATGCAGATACTTAGAGAGGTTAAGTCTTCGGACTTAACTATGTCTAGGCTTTACAAGCTATATGTGATTCTTAACTGAGTTATGTATATAACTCAAGCCCTGCTCTTATACTCTTCAGAGAAAGGTGTTAAAGAGTAGCATTTCCTTGTGTAGGTTTTGTTTTCTGGCTAAAAAGGTAGTAGTACATACTCATCACTATTGCTCAATATTTTGTTGCGCAAGCTTTTGTTTATAGAAAGCTTATGGATTGAGACCAATTGCTTGCAGGCACATAGTGGCTGGATGTGTGGGAACATGCCTAAGTAGTGGTGTAGTGTTCTGAAACTGCTTGTTAAAGTTTTGGTATGTATATATGTGTATCAGGCCTAAGGCCAAACTAGGATGGTGTTTGGTAGGCTCATCGAGACACTCGTGTAACCTCATTTTGCATGAAAAACTCATGTTTCAAATCAAATACTGAGCTTCTTAGTTGTCATGCATATTTGATGTATGTTCAATTGATCAGTAGAGCACTATGCCATTGTTTGAGTATGCCCTTGATTGCCTTGGCGTGCACGTTTTGGCTTAGCGCTAGGGCGAGTAAGCATCCTGGGGTGCACACCCATTGTTCCCTAGTTGTGTTAGGCTATGTCATAGGGTGCATTCTGGCACTGGAGAGGCATGCCCTTGCACACCCAAAGTGGGGCACTTGGGAAGCTTAGCTCATATTACCCGATACGCTTGAGGGCTAAGTTGGGCACGCTAGGGGCATGTTACGATGGTGCCCCATATAGCCCTGGTGCTACTCCCGCGTGCCTACAATACTCACACCTAGGCTAGGGCCAATTTTGGGTGTGACACTAATTCAACAATTTAATACTAACCACAAAATTTAACACTAATTCAACATATAATACTTAACAAGTTAACACTAACTTAATAATTTAAAACTAATTCATTTAACACTTAACACTAATTTAACAATGTAACACTATTTTTTTTAGCATAGTAACCACAAAGAAGCTTCTTTAATGGACAATGTTGGTTGAAAAACCTTAAACTAAAGGGGGGAAAAAAGAATTGAGAATTGAGAATTGAAAGTTGAGAATGGAAGAGTAAAGGGAGAGCTAATACGAAGAGAATGGAAAATCAAAGAGTAAAGGAAGAGCTAATGGGAAGAGAATAGAGAATTGAGTGCTAGAAGCGAGATGAGCAAAGGATTAAAGGAGATGGAAAACTAGTTACTGAATGGCAGTTGAAACATCAATCACCATTTAGCCACAATCAGTCATTATTTAGTCATTTTTGCTATGAATGTAGTTGATTTTCAATCTCTATTCAGCCACTTTTGGTATGAATGTAGTCACTTTTTAGCCATTATTTAGTCACTTTTGCTATGAATGTAGTCTTTTTTCAGTCACTATATTCATCCTTTTTAGCAAATATTTTTTCATTTATTTAGATACATACATACATATATATTAATAATATATATACATATAAAATTATATATATATTTTATTAATCCAACTTAATTAATCCAAAATAGCTTATTTTTATTTTTTATTTTTTTTACCCAAACCAATTTTATTTGAAAGTTAATATTATGTAGGTGTAGAATCCATTTAAAATATAATTTTTATAATCTTATTAAATTTTTATGAATTTTTCTTTTTTAATTCCTAGAAAAATTCATAAAAATTTAGTAACATCATAAAGATTTAATTTCAAATGGATTCTTATATTTACTTAACATTGGTTTTCAAATAAAATTAGTTCTTGATAAAAAAGAAGTAAAAATAACAATAAGTCATTTTGGGTTAAGTTGATTTAAGTTTAAATAAATTGGCTTTGATTCATGTATGTTAATATAAATATTTATGAATATATATATATATACATATATGGTTATTTAGAGTTAGAGTTATAGTATTTAGTTAGGATTTAGGGTTTATAGTATTGAGTTAGTATTGAATTAGAGACATTAAACCCTAAACCTTAAATCCAAAACTCTAAACCCAACATCTAATACCCTAAACCTTTATTCAATAACTAGCTAATTCAATACCCTAAATCATAATTCTATATCCCTAAACCCTAATTCTAAATTATATACCCTAAAAAAATTCCAACCCTAAATCTAATCCAATACCCTAATCCCTTATTCAATACTCTTAAACCCTAAAAAATCCTAAATCATAATTCCATATCCTTAGACCCTAATCTATATCCCTAAATCCTAAAATCCGAAACTGTAAACCCTAAATCCTAAACCTAATCTAACATTA
This sequence comes from Aquilaria sinensis, assembly GCA_005392925.1. NCBI lineage: Eukaryota > Viridiplantae > Streptophyta > Magnoliopsida > Malvales > Thymelaeaceae > Aquilaria > Aquilaria sinensis. The sequence continues at coordinate 303,636 of SMDT01002134.1, forward strand.
ACCCTCAACCATAAACTCTACAACCCTAAAACAATAAACTCTAAACCATAAATATCCTAAATCCTAAATAAAAATCCCAAACCCTAAACTCATTTCCAATACCTTAATCCCTAATTCAATATCCTTAAACCCTAAAAAACCCTAAATCTTAATTCTAAACCCTAAAAAAAATTCCCAAACCCTAAACCCTAAATAACCCTAAAACAAATCCCAAAACCCTAATTCAATACCCTAACCCTATCTAGCTAATTCCTTATCCTTAAACACTAATTTCAAACCTTAAACTCTAAATAAAAATCCTAAATCCTAAATCTATATCCAATACACTTAAACTATTAAAAACCCTAAATTCTAATTCTATATCCTTAAACCCTAAACCCTAAAAAAAATATCAATACCCTAAACTCGAAAAAGACTGCAAACCCAAAAAACTAAACTCCAAAAAAATGTCAAACCCTAAATCAATTTAGCCACTGAATGACGACTATAGTCAAATTAGGCACCTAAAATACTAACCGAAGGGTGATTGTAGTCAAACCTGGCACAATTTGCTGACTGAAGGATGATTGTAAAGTGGGCCACTGAAACATTCAGTCACTCAGCAGTCACAACATAAAAAACACTTTTTTTATTACAACTGATTAGTAATTGTCTTGTCTAGTGACTGACTTTTAGTTGCCATTTTTAGTTGTGATTTTACATTTTTCTTGTATTAATATATAGAAAATGGTTTTTTTTTTTTTTGTGAAAATGTGACTTTAGAGAAAATTAAAGAGGAAGAAACAAGAAAACTAAAAGTATAAAAAAATTATGGAAAAAAAATCTAGCCAACAGCACTGCTACTAGAAAATTCATCATCACAGTGGCAAGAGAGAAAAATTCATCATCATCGAAAATTTTAACGGCAACACTACAGCAAACCCAAAATTTGGTTAAGACTTACTTTAAGAGAGAAAGGGAATGCAAGATGAGGGAAAGAAAGACAAAGAGAGAGAGAGAGAAAGAGCAAAAGAGAGGTGGAATAAGTTGAAATAAGTGGGATAGAGAGTTACTATATTACAAAGATCGGGTCAAATTTCACTTTAGTCCCTTAATATCTATACGTATTTTAAATTAGTCCCTAATTTTGAATTTGTAACGGTTTAGGCCATTAGAAAGTTAATTTTGAATTTGTAACGTTTAGGTCATTAGAAAGCCAATTGGTAACTACCACCGGATTAGGCAGTTGGTAACTACCAACTGCTTTGACTGTTGGTAAATTTTAAATGCCATAAGCAACAATTTAATGCGTTAGTAATTACCAACTGTTAGTCCATTGGTAAACAGACAGTTGGAAAATTGTTAAATTTTAGCAATGTCTTAAACCTAGCACTAGAACTATAAATTGAGGCCAAATCTGAGTTGAAGACAAGCAGAAAAATATGGAAACATTTTGAGAAAAATCACAACTATAAGTTTTTAGAGAATAAAAGGGAAGTAGTCTTGGTCCTTTATCTTTCATTAGGCACAATGAAGAACCTAGAGTATTAGTGGGATGATTAGAAAATTTAATATATTTTAGTAATTAGCGGGATGATTGGAGCCAGATGTGATCAAAGAAGAGGTGTTGATGTTTTTAAGAGAAAATTTTCAAGAGAAGATCGTTGAGAGGCCAAAATTTAGAAGTGAGAAGTTCAAGAAGCTGTCAATTGATTTAAGTAAACAACTAGAAAAACCTTTTTCAGAAGAAGAAATAAAGAAGGCATTTTGGAGTTGTAGAGGTTCAAAAGCTCCCATGTCGGACGGATTTACTTTTAATTTTTTGAAGAAACATTGAGATATAGTCGATTTGGATATTATCAATTTTGTCAAGTATTTTGAAGTATCAAGTAGAATTGAGAGGGGTTGTAACTCCTTATTTTTTTCATTGATACCAAAGAATAAAAACCTGCTTTCATTTGGAGAGTATAAATTCGTTAGTCTTATCAGTTGCCAATACAAAATCATTGCAAAAGTATTGGCGGAAAGATAGAAGAAGGCAATCCTTCTTGTTATAAGTGAATTTCAGTTGGGTTTCATCAAGGGTAGGCAAATTTAGAATGGAGTGTTGATTATTGCAAAATGAAATAATTGATTTGATTAAGAGAGAAAAGGAAAAACTTATGGTATTCAAGGTGGATTTTGAGCGGGCATATGACTCGGTGAATTGGAAGTTCTTAGATGCGATAATAGAGCAAATGAATTTTGGGTTAAAGTGGCGGCAATGGATAATGAAGTGCCTAGAAACTTCAAAAACATCGGTGCTTGTCAATAGGAATCTAACATCAAAGTTTCAAATGGAGAAAGAGCTTCGACAAGGAGATCCACTATCACCATTTTTATTTCTTATTGTTGTAGAGGCTTTACATGTGATGATGATTGAGGTAGAATTCAATTAGATTTTTGAATGTGTCTTAGTTGGTGAAGATGGGGTGGTGGTGTCTCATTTGCAATATGCTGACAATACCTTGTTTTTGGGAAATGGTCGATTAAAAATGGAGTAAATTTGAAGAGGTTGTTGCAGTGTTTTCGATTGGCATCTGGTTTGAAGGTGAATCTTTGTAAGAGTGGATTATTTGGGGTTGGAGTTCAATAATAAGATGCTTCAGTGTTGGCTGGAAGGATGGGTTGTAGTGCAGATGTGTTGCTGTTTAAATATTTGGGGCTAACATGAAGAGGATTTGACCTTGGTAGGTGGTTGTTGATAAAGTAAATCACAAGTTGAGTGCCTAGAAAGTAAAAACATTGCCAGCTGGCGGTAGACTGACCCTACTAAAATCAGTCTTAGGAAGCTTGCCCCTGCTATTTTTCTCATTGTTTCGAGCTCCGGTTTCAGTTATCAACTCACTAGAGAGCAAGAGATGTCAATTTTCTGAGGGGTGCAGGGGTTGGGAAAAAATTGGCATGGGTAGAGCAGAAAAGAATTCTTTCAAAAAAGAATTTTGGGGGATTAGGTGTAGGAAGTCTAAGCAAAAAATTTAGCTCTTCTTGGGAAATAGTGGTGGAGATTTAAGGTAGAAGAGAAAGCTCTTTGGGTAAGAATCATTAAATCCATTTTTGGGTATAGGGGTGGGTTTGATAGTGATTTGAAAGGGAAAAAATTCTCATGTGTTTAGGGTAGTGTGGTTAAAATTGGTTGGGAGTTGAATAAGTTAGGTGTGGATTTTACCAATTCTTTTAGGTGGAAGTAGGGGTAGGTGATAGGGTTAAATTTTGGGATGACATCTGGGTTGGAGATATGAAGTTGAAAGAATGTTTTCCTAGGCTTTTTAGTTTGGAACAATCAAAAGAATTCTGGTTAGTTGAGAGGAGAAGGGGAGGGTTAGGTGTGTGGAGTTAGAGAAGGGAGTTACGTGGGAGAGAGAAGGGGGAGTTTGTAGAACTAATGAATCTTTTAAATTCTCAACACTTGGAGGCAGGTTTTCCGGATAGATGGTGGTGGCCGATGCACGTGAAAGACGACTTCTTTGTAAAGACTTTGTCAAACAAGGTGGATGAAATCAGTTTGCACTTGGCAGTAGCGAAGCAGAGAGCAAGATGGAACAGATGGGTTCCTCGGAAGGTTAAATATATGTGTGTGGAGAGCTCTGTTGTATTGTCTTCCTTCAAGGTTCAACCTATCCTTGTGTGGCATCCAAGTGGAGTTGGTGTGTCCTTTCTTCAAGCAGAGTGATGAACCATTGGATCATGTGCTAACAAGCTATGAACATGTTGCAGTAGTTTGGAAACTGGTTGGAGAGTTGTGGCAGGTTCAAAACTTTTCGATTGCAAGCATTGTGAAAGCATTATCAAGTCAAGTGATTGCTGGACTTTTAGGCAATCAAGGGAAGGTTTGGGAGGTGGTAAGATTCATTACATTATGGTCTTTGTGGGATCGAAGAAATTAGCTGGTTTTTAAGGATCATAAAAAATCTGTAGGTCAACTATTGCTGAGAATTCAATGTTTATCATTTCTTTGGATAAAAAATAGATGTGTGAAGCTAAATTGTAATTGGTTTGAATAGTTTAGTAATCCTAAGTTAGCTATCCAAAAGTGATTGTTATTTTAAATAGGTGCTAGGTGCAGTTGGAAACAAGTAGGATATTAAGCAGGATATTAAACGAGGGGCTTGTTTTCGCTGTCGTTGGCTAGCTTCTTGATAGTTCTCTTTTGTGTGTCAATTTTTGTTGAGATAATTCAATTCCTTTTTTTCTGTTCAAAAAAAAAAAAATTAGCGGGATGATTAGGAAATTGGGGAGACGTGCGTGTGGGTTGGGTTCGACTCATTATGGGATCTACTACCTCCAGTTTTCGTTCGTCCTTTCCTTTTTTACCTTTGGTTCTTTATGTGGCCTTCGTTGTTTTTCTTCCTCCATCGTTGCTTGTTTTGTTTTGTTTTTTTTTTTTTTCTGTTTCTTTCTTTGTGCGAGGCATGCTAATTAGTTTTATTTCATTTTTTATATTATATTTTTATTTATATGCTTTTTTCTTCATTTTTATTCAAATTTCTTAACTAACAAATGAATGAACAACTAGTTGAGTAAAAAAATGAACGGTTAATAATAATAAAAGAATATATAGAAACTAAAAAAGAATAGAACTAAAAGAATATATAAAACTAAAAAAGAACAAATAGTAATACATAAAAGAACATATATGAACTAAAAAAGAACATAAACAAAATAACATATGAACAAATTTATAAAAGAATAAATACCAATGCGCAAAAGAACTTGTAGGAATTGAAAAAAAAAAACACAGAAACAAAAGAGCATAAGAATCAATAGCATAAGAACAAAAAGGACATTGAATATATCTTTCATACTAAGTATATGTTCTTATAAACTACAGAGATAATTTTTTCACAAATGGAAGCATGTTGAATAAACAAGTAATAATCAGTCAAAAATAGATATTATTTAATGATAGAGCAAATGAAAAGATGAGAACATAATATCAAGGAGAATGTATACAAACTCAAAAAGAACAAATAACACTTTATAAAAAAATAAATTATATATATATATATATATATGCGACTAAAGAATACATACAAACTTATAAGAGAACACATGGTGCACGCTATGCACCAGGTGCACATAAGAACCAACGTAATTATTACAAACCTAAACAACTAAATCGATTCTACTTGACTAATTTTACTGATTTAATCTTAAAAGACCAAATAATTGTAAATTACTATAAAGCTACTAAATTACCGTATAACCTGTTAATTGACCCAATAAATAGAAAATTTCCTAAAAATGATTTATTCCTTACTTGGGCCTAAAATTATTAGCTCCGGTACAAAATTGGGTGTCGAAGGTTGCCCCATATTGCAAGTTTCATGAAATGTGTTTGAGCATTAAGTTATTTCATGTGGGTGGTGTGATTTAATTCCCATATATCATTTCCACATATTTATTGCTCGTTTCAACAGCAGATTCTATTAGGAGGCTTAAGGACATGTTGGGCATTTTAGATGTTTGTGCAAAGTAGTTTGGTATTTTTTGGGTGTTTAAGGTCCTATTTAGTTTGGGTGTTTAAGGTCTTATTTAGTTCTCTAACATTTTCTAAATATTCTAAAAATTTTTCTAATAAAAGGAAAATGAAAATAAAATGTGTTTAGTATGTGACTTTCATTTTTTTTTTAAGAAAATAGTTCTACATTTTATGAAGAATTGGGAATCACTATTTTTTGTGTTTTCCAAATTTTCCAAAACCATCGATCTCCCTCTCGCGACTTCTATCTACTCTCACATTCAACAGTCTACTCATTCAACCAACCTCTTCCTTGCCGCCGCCACCCAGTCAAATTTTCCTTTGTCGCCGCCGCCTTACAACCTCCCCGTCGTTGCCGTTCAACCACCTTTGTCGGATCGGAATTCCTTGGACATCAGCTTGATGTGGAATAATCCAAATTAAAGCCACCAATTGCTAGCGTTGGTTTCCATCTCATTTGGTGTTGCGTGTGGTTGCAGCCAATTGAAGACGGGTCGGGATCTTCCAGGATATCATCGATGGATTGCTGGCTGGCGATGGGAAAAAAAACTGTCATTTTTGCGCTTGCTAGCCTCAGAGGACATGGGAGTCATTGTTTTCTCTTTCTTTGAAGCTAATAGGTTTTGGAATATATCCTATTAAAGTGCATAGATTTTCCTCCATTTTTCAATTAAGGAACTGAACTTTTATAGTTTGGGATATATGTAAAATCTTTTTTAACTTAGTTTTGGAACATTTTGGAGTATTGTATACAGAAAATGAAAACTAAAAACAGAAAAAGAAAAGGAAAATTGTTCTCCACCTAAGTATCTTGGGAGGAAAATGTATTGGATGGTAGTTTAGGCGGTTCAGGAAAAACGTATTTTGGGGTTTGGGTGATTTAGGGGTGATATGGGATTTGTGATTTGGGGGTGACATGGGACTTTTGAAGGTTTGGGAATCAGATTGGAAGTTTGGAGGAAGTTTTTCGGGTGGTCTTTATGGTGATTTAGCTGCGCTAGATGGTTCTTTAGGAATTAGGACCATGGAGTTAACTACCGCGATATACCTCTTACTGCGAGTAAATAATATGTGATACAAATATTTTTACATTTTATCATTTTATCACGCGGTATACCGTAGTATATCACGATATTTTACATACCCCTCATCTTTTGTATACATTTTATCTGAAAATTGTTGTATATCACAAATACAGTGAAGTACATACCACGGTGTTTTATTTTTTTGCGGATGCATGTGAGACATTTTTTTTTCATTTTACATCAAAATATAATTAATACACATATCATAAAATAAATATTTAATTTTATTCTTTGGCTAGTTTTCTTAGTTAACATAAAAATTTAATGGTTACTTTGAGTCATCTAGGAACTTAATGTGATATTAGAAAATGTATTGTTATTATTAAAGTATTATTTTTCTCTTATATCAATAAATTAGTTTCTTTCTGAGCATTATTTATTTTGCACTATATATATAGCATTTTTTATTTTTTTGTATTAAAAAAATATCTTCTATCATATATATTTTATTTATATTTGACAAGTTATGATGGAAAAAATTAAAATAAATATAAGATGTACAACAAAATTATTGAATTTATGTCATCTTAAAATAATATTCTACTCCCTCTGTCCCAATTTACTTGAAACGTATTCATTTTTTGGATGTCCTAAAAGGTTGAAACGTTTCCTCTTTTGAAAAAGTTTAAACAATTAAATTATTCTTTTACACAAAACCTAATAAAGACTCTTTTTTTAATCTCCACTCAATCTCTTACTACACAAAATCTAAAAAAGAATCTTTTCTATTTTAATCTTTATTTAATTTTTCACTATATAAAAAATTAACACAAATTATATACATCTTAATCTTTGTGAGCAGAGAAACATTTCAAGTAAACTGGGACGGAGGGAGTAATATTTAATTTTTTTATGAAAACGGTAACGGTATACGGCAAGGTATACCATGCGGTATACTTTAAAAATTTGGGATGCAGTATACCTAATGGTAACGGTATTTAACACATTGATTATGACTCACCAGTCATCACTCACCAATCTTTTGTGCCAAAGTTCTGTGCATGTCCAAATGACAAATTCCTGGACACTATGAGATTTTACTCTAAAAAATCGAAGTTGACCATTGACCAGTCTAGTACTTTTACAAAGGGGTTCGAATACATATATAATTATTAAACCCTAATATTAAATAAAAAATATTATAATTTCAGATATACTATAATATAATGTAGTGATGAAAAAATTAGAAGAAAATTTGAAAGTGCTCTAATTTAACATCTTTTTTTCTATCATTGGTCAAACAACTAAAAAATATATATAAACTATGAAGAAGATGAGCGAAATATTTATGTTTTATATAATGTAAGAGATGAAAATCTCCTTTAGTTCTTATACATTAATATATGTATGTATATTCTACTTAGTGTGTTAGCTTTATCTTGTGCGCAATTACTTTTACAATTTTTCTTTTGAATTAGGGGGAAAAAAGGGGGGGAAAATGTTTCAAATCTAGATACGAAAATGTGTGAAAGTTAAATGACTAGTATAAAACTTTTTTCATTATCCTAATTATCAATCAAAAGAAGAAACTGACTCATTTTCTAAATTTCTTAGGATAAGAAGGACATATAATTTTGTTCTAATAGATCTTATAAAAATTGTGAGGGCCCATTAAAAAAATTAAAGGAGTCTATTAAAAAACTTAAAAAGACCCAAATACGTAATTATATACCTCTTATCAACATTTTTATGGAAAAATGGCGTCTATGGATCCCATAATTTATACATGCATCCACCTCTGCGACCAGCACAAAATACATGCAAATAAAGTAGGAAGTCTCCCGCCATTCTTGCATGGCACCTGCAGCTTCGCCATTTCTGGACTTTTGGCTGACCGTCCCACCCTTGCTGGGAGGTACCAATTCAGCCATTAATTGATCACTGTGTTCCCCCTGGCTTTGCTGCTTGAAGCGCACCCTCTGTTGTCCCCAGGTTCAAGACAGGGGCAGCGCAATATACAGTTGAGCGGGGACAATTTTAAAAACAATTACATATATTAGACATAATAGTTTATGATAATTAAGCATTTTGACATCATCATTCTTTAAAAAATGTATTTATTTGCCCCCACTATTTTGAATATATAATTCTTGCTCCATTTAAGAAGTTTTCTGGCTCCAACCTCGAAAGTTTTTTTCTTTTATTGGCTTGTCTGAATATATAGGAAAATATAGAATACTGATTACAAGATCAAGTATTTGAAAAATGAATACAAAATTCAAATACAACAAAATCTATACAAGATATTAATGGCTGTACTGGCTTATCCTACTCCATGTTTTGGAAATGTCAAATATGATCAAGGGGAGGACTTTGTGTCTCCAATACGCCACTCCACCATCGCTCACCGTGGCTTCGATTTTGATATGAACGCGACGATGGAGAAGCAAAGGAATCTTCAATCAACAATCCATAACAACCAATTCATCAATGGAATACGGGAAAGAATTTCATTATATGGCGAAGCGGCCAGAAAACGGTTCCTAAAAATCAATCTGAAAGCAAGACTCTCCCAACCCATCTTCCTACTCGGAGATCGAGGACGATCAAAACGGGAACTGCCCATCGAAAGAGATTGTTTGAGCAATCTGCAAAACTATTCCTGGAAAAAAAGGAGCAAAGCTGAAAATGTTTTTGTTCTGTTTGTTGTTGAATGTGTGCAGCCCATGAGAGATATACATAGACATGTCTTATACAACAATCAGATTAAACTACTATCTAATATTAGGATTAGATTGTCATGTAGGATTAGGATAAAGCTGCTAGTTATCTTGATCACTAGGTCAACTATCTAATCACAAGTGTTAGTAGATAGCGATAGAAGGATTGTGTGAAAAGTGTAAGTGTGTACAATCCATGTGTGAGTGTTGTGTGTCAATATCTTCGTTGGCTGAATTTGTGATGGGAAGTAGCTCCTCACAAGTTATCCATGCCGGATTCTCTCTCAGATGAAATGTCAATTCATCTCAATGGCCTTTAAGAGTTCTTGGAGCTAAAAAAGCTCACTAGTAGCTGTTTCTATAAATCTGTACTCAGCCTCGGTTGAGGATCAGCTTAACATCGACTATTTCATTGTTTGCTAGGGTATGGGCATTTGTCCTAATATGGTAATAAAACACCTAGTTAGTGACCTTCTTCTGTTCAGGCATGCTCCCCAATCTATATCACAATAACTCTGTAGCTGCATTTTATTTATTCTAGGAAACAGTAGTCCTTGTCCCGACACTGACTTAATGTAGCATAGTACTATATAAGCTGCCTCAAGGTGCTCAATTGTTGGGCTCTTATAATGGCTCAAAAGATTCATAGCATAAGTAATATTTGGCCTTGTAGCTGAAAGGTAGAGTAACCGGCCTATCAATTGCCCATATGATGTTTGGTATCTGTTGTGGGTGCACTCTTTGATCGACCAACAGAATGGCTTTGCTCCATTGTCGTGCTGCTGGGTTTTGCTCCTATCAAACCAACACCATACAATACAAGATACCCAAAGCGTATTTTCTTTAGCTGAGAAATATTTCATGTGGTCCATGTGCCACCCTTAGATCATGGGAATATTTTCGTTGGCCAAGATCCTTGAGGTGACTTCGTGTGGGTGTAGAAATATCCTTCAAGTGCTTGCATTATTGTGGATTGTCCTCTGCTACCACCATGTCATCTACGTGCAGAAGCACTACAAGAAAAGATCCATTACTTTGTCGTGTGAACAGAGATGAATCACATTAGATTGAATAAAACCATAATTTTTCAATTCTGCGGATAACTTTGCAAACCTTTATCATGAGGCTTTGCTTGAGATCATACAAAGACTTCTTTAGTTTACAGCCTTGTTTCTCCATTTTTGGGATAGTCTAGTGGTGTTTCCATGCATATCTCCTCATGTAAGTTCCTTTTTATTTTTAAGCAACAATGACCATAAGACTCCTTCAAGCTCAACCGGCAAACCACTGAGCAGCCCCTTCCCTCCATAGTAGCAGGGTTGTGAAGTGAGGCTGAAACCAGCTTAGCTACAACTCATCCGGCAGGGAAGATCTTATTGCCTATAAAGCAAACCACATCCATAATATCTTCTAAACACACGCTAGTGCCTGTTAATATGGATCTCTCCATTTTTATGCATCAGAGTTAGAGTCACCCTCCGAGCTATCCCAATCGCAGCTTGAGCCTGCAATTTCCTCATGAAACCCTATTCATCTTATGCCCTCGTTTCATCTGACATTATCGTTGACAACACCAAGGATAGAGACTGGATTTTCTCACGATGCTGCAGTGGTTTTCACATTACTGATGGGTAGAAACATCATTTTCCTTCGCCAGTACATCAATAACGGATAGTTTTTTTTTCCCTAGAACAGAAAGAAGAAAAACAGAAAATACAACTCTTCCCTTCCTCTGTGAATTCACGGGCATGACAGACGGGGATATATCTGATGGTAAAAAATTTGTGAACATACAGTTGATGACCTGTATACATAGATTTAATCTTCATTTGCCATATCAAAATGTTCTGTCAGAATACGACTACGAGTCCTCCCAAACCCGAGTGCAACTTCTTCCATTTCCTTGACCTTCTTGATTTGCTGTTTTATCTGGTCTACCCGATCCAAGACAGCATTTAGTGAGGCGCTTGGATCAATTTCAGATGTTCTTCGTAAAAGTTCATCCCTCTCCCTATCAAGCTGCTGAAAAAGAGAGCGAAGATGATTCTTCTGAGCATTAAGCTTTTGTTCTGCAGTTTTGTATTCCAACTCCTGTGACTCTCTCAGTTCCCGGAGAACATGATCAATTTCATTTTCAAGTTCCAGGAATTCACCCCAATAATCACAACTTGTTGGCAAATCTGGCCTTGATACTGGCGAAACTTCTAAGGGTGCTTCATATTTCACAATTGCCAATTCCACATTTTCATGGTCATTGTCGACTGCAAGTAATGACAAAAACAGCAATAAGCACCCAGAGCATAAATGAACAACCTAGTCACAAACTGCACATGTACCAAAAAAGAAAAAAGGGAAAAAAAAAAAGAGGAGAAAAGAGCCTGTGTGAAACCTTCAAGCTATATGGGAACTATTAGCAGTTCACTACACAATAAAATAGTCATGCTGACAAAAGACTCCTAATTTTCAGAATCCAACAATTATACAGCACAAAGTTCATTGACAACTGAGGCTCTCAAGATAATTCTTTTCCTCATTAAAATAAGCAAAGCGAACAAGTCTCTAATCTTCAAGTGCTTCTCAAGAATGAGAGGGAAGTGGGGGGCGCTCAAGCAAGGGATACTTAACCATTTCTCAGTGGCAAGCTTTAGCTCTTGTTTGTGCCAAATTCAAAACACCTATAGGTTAACAATATAAATCTTTCATTTAAGGAGAAAATGGGAGAGAGCATTATGAGATTTCTAATTATTGGAGAAAACCACCGCAGAGTCAAAATTGCGAACATCACCTGAACAGAGGGAAGGGAGGTGGAGAGAGAATTGGTTACTCAAAATTTCAGTTACTGGTTCCCAAGAATTAATGCAACTCAAAATGGTTACATTCTTTATGTAGTATTAGTGATTTTACAGAATTTTCTACCAATATTGAAGTGATCTAAATTTAAGTCATGTTCCATGATGTGCATGTTGATTGTCCAATATCAATTCTGTAATGGAACATGACTATAGCAACTATTTAAACTCATCACTGTCTCATCAGATTTTTCCCTGCAAATGGAGAAAACCAATGATGACGATGGTTTTGAAATTTCATCTCATTATTGCCCTTATAAGAGGGTTGTGTCAAGAAAGGCATCTAGTGTAAAAGATTGCCATTATGATTTTTGCATTAACTTGTAGTGTTAACTAACATTGAAAAGTTATTTGATACTATAAACTTCATGCCACTGACCCCCAAAGTAGTTGGGATTAAGGTACAGTATGATGATGACTGAAGTGACTTTACCTGTTGAACTTGCTGAGTCAACCTTCTCTGTTGTCCAGATATCTTCAAGAGAAGCCCCACACTTGAGCTGATTTAAACACCAAATGTTCGTAGTAGAGCTTTTAAGAACAGGCCTATGGCAAACAAAGATAAACTTTTGGAAATTGAGGCAATCTATTTCTCTTGTTGTGACACAATATTCACTTTACCTGGGTAAATACTGACTCAATGCGTTTCAGCAACATCTTTGCCTTGATCTTTTCTGAACCACATAAAATCGAAACACCAACGTTTAAAATATTCTCAATGTCATCAGGAGATTTGATTGATTCACAGGTTTGTAACATTCTTTCCACTTGTGGAATCAGATCAGTCCTGGCATCGCATCGTCTACAATAATACTCAGCGTCTAAACCAATGTCACCTCCAACTGTTCCCGCCATGTAACACTGCAGAGCACAGTTCACATGAGCAATGTGCCCGCAGATAGAACAATCGCTTGCAGGAGACTCGCATTTGATGCAACTGTAACCTTCATATTTCGAGTCTATTCTTTTACAACACAAAATACAGCAACAATCACGGCAAAAATGTGGTTCACTGCAGCATAGATCACAAGGAGAAAGAGCAGATGTAGGTTTCTCAGTTTCTGGTAATAAACTGCTGCAGTTTCTGTTATTAGCCCTACAAGCCATGCAATTGGACTCTGAATCAGAATCAGAGAGTACTGGTACCTCCTCCACAAGCATATCAAACAAATTCAAATCCGGCTTCTGACCTTTAAGGACAAAAACAATGCCAAATAAGTAACCAATTCTCCATTTTAGCAGCTAAAGATTACAAATCTGACCAGCTAACAAGATTAACGTGAACTAGGGAGATCTAATATCAAGTTTTTGTAGCACTTGGACAATTTTCTTGAAGCACACCAAGTACCATAACGACAAAAACCATCAAAAATAAATTTCTAAAACAGAAAGCATCCATGCAAGCAAAAAAATTTAAAAATCATCATCCAAGGTTCATTCAATTAGAAGAAATTTAGATTTAGGGAGTTCAAACGCACGGATTTCCGGAAAAGGTGCTTCTTTGGCTCGCATTTTCCAGCTGAACGAAGCCAAGAAAGCAGCGACATCGGATCCCGGAAACGTCATTCGTATATACCTATCAACTGAAACCAAGCTTTTGAATCCTATTCTGTTGCGATTGGCGCTCTCGAGCTTGCAAAGGCGCACCGGAAGGTAGAGATACCGGTCCTTGTGAAAACCTGTAACGTTGATTCGTCTTCCCGCCTTCCAGCCCCACACATCCCCGGGCTCCGGCCAATCTACCGGCGCGTACGGCAGACCTTCCCCATACTCGTCCACCGAAACTGGAGGGAGATCAAGACTATCGTTTCTTCTCTTCGGCCTCCTCATACTGTGATTGCCATGGTTATTATTCTCCCCAGATTCCATTTCCGGCGAACAAGCGGCAAAGATGGAGTGACCACTAGGGTTTCAGATTCCCGGCGAAATGTGAGGTTAATCTTGAGCTCAGTGGAAGAGAAGGATTCCGAGCTTTGTAGGTCAAAGAGATTTCAGACAGAAATCACAAAAGTGATAGAGATGGCAAGAAAATGGAGCGCCAAATCCACTCAAATCCAACTTCAGTGCTCCGCCGGAGCGGGAGATGTTTTTGTTCGTGAACTTACGGGCTTACTTTTCCTGTTCGCTAAAATCACAATTAGTCACTACAGTTTATGATAATTATCAGAATGGCCATTTGGATTGAATTTATTTCATATATGCCACTGAAGTTTGAGGGTGAAAATGGGTTGGGCATATTTCGGGTAGCTCAAGCTTGAGCTCGAATTGAGACTTTTCAAGCAGGGCATTTTCGAGCTCTAGTTCTAGCTTGAGCAAAAAAATGGGCTAAACAAATTTGGGGTCGAGCTCGAGCCTTAACATATCCGGCTCTATGGGCTCGCGGGCCTATTGGGCTTTAAGCTCTTCTAAGTCCTAAGTTCTCCTAAGTCCTAACTCCTAAGACTCCTAACCCCTAGTCCTTACTTTTGTCTCTCAGGCAAGCTGCCTGCTCTACATCGTAGCCTTACCCAATTACCATTAGTCAACCCAACTACAGTTTCACCTAGTTTGCAGCCACCACCCAAATCAACGATGGCGACTCGAAGACGAGAGCCTTTATCTAACGATGATCCCCACCGCTATTACGCAATGACGAGCTCCTCCAACAATTTGAGTTCGTGACTCCGCAATGATAGCCTGCCTTACGCGAGTTTGTGATGACAACCCCAGCCGGCTCTGGAAAAGTCACAATCAGCAACTACTACACCGTCCCACCTCCTCCCTCTACAACTACACCAAGGACATTCTTAGCGTCATCATCTTTCTCCTCTTTTGTCTTTGGTGTCGACTGTGGAGCTGATTCGATGATCGCGATTCTTTTGGAGATAAGAGTGATTCAATTATTTGTCATCCAATTCGATAATCGCTCATTCAACATCTTAAGGAAGGTGATGGCTCAATTGTAAAGTTTACAAAATCAGGGTAAAGTGGCAAGGATTAGAAAGTCTTAATAGATCTATTATTTTCTCTTCTTTGGTTATTTGTCTACAAAATTATAGATTTGGTCCTTATCTTTTATATAAGTTGCAAGTATAATACTAAAGATTTATATGTGTCAGTCAAGCCTAACGAGCCTTCGAGCCTAGCTCAAGCTTATCTCAAGCCTAGCTCGAGCCTAAAACAATTAGGATCAAGTAATTCAAACTTGATCTTAGGTAGTATCGAACTACAAAGGGGCTGAGTTCAAGCTCGGCCCGACCTATTTTCACCCCTATTGAAATTCAAAAGGAAATGAAACTAATCAACCATTGTTGTAAATACTAAATAGGAAAAAGAACCAAAAAAACTCACCATAGTTATGGATCTGAACCGATTTGGTCACTCTAGTTTTTAAGTAGTTCTAATTACATCACTAAAGTCATAGTATAAACCCAAATTGGCTAATAATGTTACAGTTTGATATTAAATATGCCACCAGCCATTAAAAATTTAATAGTAAAAACCTAACAATAAACGTGGGAAGTTGTTAGCTTTGAAATATTGGGGTATTTATGTAACTTTTAACAAATTCTAGAAACTGTGTATAAT
Source organism: Aquilaria sinensis (assembly GCA_005392925.1). Lineage (NCBI taxonomy): Eukaryota > Viridiplantae > Streptophyta > Magnoliopsida > Malvales > Thymelaeaceae > Aquilaria > Aquilaria sinensis. The sequence continues at coordinate 319,297 of SMDT01002134.1, forward strand.
TTGTCATTTTTACTTTTTTGTATGACAATCACCTCTATCCTTCACCGGATTTGTCACTAGTACTTCCAAAAATGGTAATCAAATTAGTCACATACTAGTACCTCCAAAAATGATAATCAAATTAGTCACCATATTCTGATACTACAAATAATCTGAACCTCAATCAAGTAAAAACTCACTCATACAATATCAACGGGTTTTTAATCATTTATGTCTTGGTGTGACAGTTTTTTTGTTTACAAATAGTGATTTTCAATGCTACCACCTTTGGTATAGCTCCGTAACCAATGACAGATCTAACGATAACTGATGCAATGACTGGCGTACAAAATAAATGAAAATGGAAAATTATACAGTTCATGAAATATGTTAAAAGTTGCATTTGTACCCAAAATTTCAAAACCAATAATTTTCCATATTTACCATAAGGTTTTTACCTGCTGGTGCCGTATTTGGCACCAAATTATAACATTAGTGACCAATTTGGGTACAAATTACAACTTTAGTGATATTACTAAAATCACCTAAGACTATGGTGATTAAATCGGTACAGACTCATAATTATAGTGGTTTTTTTTTTTTACTTTTCTCTACTAAATACCATGCTGGAGGGGGTACTCGAGAAAAAGTTGAATGGTGGTGCCGGATGGTACCATTTTGGACGTTTTCACGATTGATGAAAATTGCCATTATACTTGAAAAAAAAGATACAAATCAGTGTCAAAATTGTTTTACGTATGACATTATGTTCATATAACATAAATAAGAGAGATGTATTCTGGTTGAGTTGTTAGCTGTTGTACATGCTAATATAATCGTTGAGATATTTTAAATGGTATAAGCGACTGTTTATATGATTAAAAAAAAATTGAAAACGAATTAAGATTTTTTTTACAAAAAATAAATATCAAGTCAAAGGAAATAGATGGTGGCACCAATTCATTGTAGGGGTCGTTAAATTTCTATTCTCTAATTGATGCAAAACCCTTACATATAAGACCTTGAAACTCATCTATAAGATGTTTTCAAGCTCCAATAAACATTCAGAAATTGGATGATCATTCCTAACCCAAATTAACCAGTAATTTAAAATTGAAAGTATAAAATAAAAAGTTAAGCTAGAAATCTACCTATCTTTTTTCTAGAACAAGTTCTCAAGGAACTCAGAAATTGGAATAAAAGTTCTCACAAAGTCTGAATCTCAAATTACAAGCATAATAATGTCTTTATATAGAGGTGGCAATGAAATAAGCAAATAAAATAATATTCTAATTGATTTAGATGTCTAGAATAATAGGAAATAACAATAACTACCTCAGTCTAACTAGGAATGCTAGAAGAGCTAGGAAATCTAATACAATCAAAATTCCCATTGGAACTAGGCAACATTAATGTATTTTCTAGCAAACGAAGGTTTCTTAGTCAAACCGTGTTGAATCACGCTAGAATATGCACATGAGCGCCAAAACTCGTTAAACGGGCCTTTAAGTGTCTAAAATGCGTCCAATTGCACCTCTCACACATGGAACATAAGACATTAGGGGCATTTTTAGCAAGGAATACGTCCTTTGTAGCTTCCAAGCTCAGATTAGCTTTTTAGTTGCACAAACTTTGCTTGTTTAACTCCATAATGTGTCTCGAACGAGGCTGGGATAAATGCGTACCTGAACTCCAAGATTCTCCTCAAACCTTGAATTTGCACGTTTGAACCTCTTGGCTTGAAGTTTGTGTATTGATTTCTTTGCAACCTTCGAAGTCGAATGTGGGTGCATCTTAAGGGAACGAAGTTCTCCATCACTAGTAGTGTTATTTATAACAAAACTATAATTCAAGGCATGCTTCATAAGAGTTTTTATTGTAAGGTCAGAACATTGGTCAATTTTATAAGTTTATCCCAAGTGTCTCGACCCAGTGACTAAGGTGTAAGGGACACCTTGTGAAGGTTAGAGTTTGAACCCCTTCTTTGCCACATTTTCCTTAAATGTCGCATATGCTGGTTTGTTAGTGTTTCAAATCCTAAAAAAACAGACATCCTTCTCCCTTTAAATATCTATATAGATACTAATAGGTAACAAAAAATAATAATAATAAATTTATATAAAATTAAATATGCCTGCTACGGGCGGTGCAGCCCTGGAATAGACATCTGCCGGACCAGGCAAGGGTAACCAGATCATCAAGTATCCAACAACAAATGCTCAAGTTGGTGCCTAATGGAGGAGCTTTCCTAAACAAAGAATGCCATCAGCTTCCAACTCACAAGAAAATTCAGAGACACAAACCTCCAACAACTTCCAATTAGCCAATTTTACTTTCTAACACAATTGATTCAGACGAATCTGATCTTCGATAAACAAGACACATTTTACCATAGAAGGTAACTTCTACTGCTAGTAAGACTGTTGCCCTATTACAACTAGTTTGATACCATTTGAACGGTGGTACTACAACAGAAGAGTCTGAACTCTTAGCAAGAAGTAACAAAGTCTATAACGAAACCCCTTTCAGAGGCACAAACCTAGCGAGAATCTCAGCCTCACGCTTGAGGGCACCTTCCTTCTTTAGCTCCCACTCTGGCCTTTTGGAGTTGGCTGTCTGGACTTCATTCACAACCTTTGGGATAGCGTTTGCTACCAGCTTTTGGTTGTAGGCCAGTTCAGACTGTTCCTTCTTCTTAGCATCGATCAGCTTAGTAAGATCTGCTCTACGGGCCTGAAGTTGTGCTATTTGCTCATCTATTTCTTTAACAGACAAAGTGCTGTGATCCACCTCGGATTGCAACTGTGCTGCTTGGTCCTTTAAGTCGCTGTACTCATTCCTAAGTGAGGTCACCTTTGCCTTGTTGGTTTCAAGTGCTGAGAAGAATTTGTCTGCCTTATCTACAATTTCCTTGTTCTCTATATATACTTCACTGAATGACGGGATCTCTTCAATCAGCTTCAACATCACTAGTTGCTCAGCAGTTAAGCTAGGATCCTTTCGAACTTTCAATGCCAATGTTGTAAGCTTACTAAGGTCTTTTGAGCAAATCAAAGACGGAATATCAATACTAAGAAGTGAAGAAAGGCTTGATCGAGCTTCATAGAGTTCATCTTCAGACGTGAAAGAATTGGAGACAGCAAGCTGCAAGGATTGGTCTTCGGAGGCTGGCTGATCGAGAATGTCATCCAAAGAATTGAGATAGTTATCAAATTCCTCTGCAACCAACTCAACAGGAGAGTGGCAGGTGATAACACCATTTTGAGGAGATACATAAATGTGGAGGCCAAAATCTTGATTGCCTCCGACACCATTTGCTGCTTCCACATGCAAGAAAGGCAGGTCAGCTTCACCATCTGTCTTATTGGATGCAGATGGCACAGTGCGTCGTCTGGTTTGTCGCTTAGTGGGGGTTGATTCAGTAGTCGATTTCTGGTTTGACTTTGCTGACCCTGTAGCAGATCTGGTCTTAGACTTAGCTGAAGCAATAGGTTTCTTTGGTTCAGGTGGGGTAGAAACTAAAAATTCTGGCTGTTTTCTTTTCCTGTGGCTGGCACGTTGCATTTTTTCTGTGCTTGGCGCTTTTTCTGTGCTTTCCCTTTTTGCATCCTCTGCTTGTACAGCTGGAGCAAGTGCTTCGGGTTGGACTGTCATTTCCTCTACAGGAAAGAGTAAAGCAAATATATCAAGAAATAATAGTTCCAGAAGAATATGGAAGCTCAAAAGGGGGAGAGGCTACAAAACGGCTAACCGTGCACACTAACCTATACAGGAAAATATGTAAGACCTAGAATATTGACATCAGGATAGAGCAACTGAGCAGATCAGCACAGCCCGTTACATCTAATATCGATTATTCATCATGACACTTCACCTTAATCCCAACTACACTGGGGTTCGTGGAATGAAGTTCACAGGGTCAAACTATTTAGGAGTCCCAATGACACTATAACACCATGTAAAAGCAAAATGACAAGGTTTTGTATAAGGCACCCACCCCTTCCAAATGCAACTCTCTTGTGAGACTATCGAGATAAAATTCCAAAAACCATCATCATTACACATTTTCTCCAAATGCAAGCAAACATTCTCTGAGACAACCGTGAGCGAAAATAGTTCTTATACTCCTGTTCCGTATTCATTACAAGTGTTGAAGCTATAACTCTGTCCATACAAAATTTTATGTGCAAAAAGAAATTTGAGATCAAGACCTTTTATCCTACTGTTTCCAATAGACAGAAGAAAAAGAAGGAAAGAAATTCTTAAGAAAAATAACCAAATGAACCAAACAAAAATGTTCTCCAGAAAATTATCTAGTGTTATTTTGAAAAGCGAAAAATCCAATAGGTTTTTTTCAAGTCAGGTGATCTTGCTCAATCAAGAATCAAGAAGAACGAAGAAAACATAGGATTTCAAAATTCAATTCTACAAGATTTTTAATTTTGTCTAGACTTATTTACCACATGTGGATTATCAACCAAATCTACTTACTAGAATTAACATTTTTTCAAATTGTGGATTCACCTAATTAGCTTGAGCAATTTAAATTCCACACTTATGAGATGGGCTAGCTGCACCTCCACAAAAGAAATTTGGCAATAACACATGTACCTCATTGACACTCTGATGTTAACTCTTTAATGCAGATTTAACTTCATATTTGGAAAAGGATAGAAAATGACCGCAAAAACTTGTTTACTGGAAAGTGAACAGAATCATAGAGCAACTTCATACCAACCTTTTTTTTGCTGCTCCACTGAAGCAGGGACCTTCCAAGAAAATGAGTTAAACAATGCATCAATATCTGCACCAGGGACTTGTGTTCGGATAAAACCTTCAAGTGTTTGTTTGCTAGCAAATTGTTTTGGACCTTTGGGCCTCTGAAGAGATTTTGGAAGATTAATAAATCTATCCATATAGAAGCCGGAAGAGTTAACCCTCTTCCCCACTCTCCAGCTCCAAATGTCACCAGGGTTTGGCCAGTCAACAGGTGCATATGGTAGTCCTTCACCACTACTACCAGGTGGAACTGGTGCAAGATAATTGTCCTCTGTTCTTCCACCAGTGAAATCGTTTTTCCCATTGAAGATATTTTCTAGAAACTGTTCCTTTTGTTCGAAAGAAATATTACTCGGTTTTTCCAAGTCTTTCATTTCTGAAGTAGGTGAACCTGATTTATCCAAAAGCTCACAGGGTTCTGAACTAGGTGAGCCTTGATTCTCTGAAAAATATTTTGGCTTTGAAGCAGGGGAACTTGAAGTCTCAAACAGTTCTTCCTTTCGCTGATAAGCAATTGAATTTGGTTCACTGTAGCAACTGTGATTGAAGAGTGTCAAGTTGGAAACCCACAAACATGATAGAAAAGATGGCCACACAACTAGAAAGATTAACATGATAAATAAAATAGAGGGGACATTTTTTAACTATTCCAGAATTCAAACCATTCAAAATATCATGTTACCATGAGGTCAATCAATCTATTAGTTGAAAAGTTAAAATATTGCAAAATAACTTTCTCATTTTAAGATTATTGAGACGAGTGAAAATAATTACATCAAAACAACTGAAGACAAAAGTGTAAGATTTGTTTTAAATATTTATATCATATTTTTATTATTCAAAATTTACCACATTAGAAAATCAACACAAGGGATGGTCTTTTCTATAAAGTAAAATTTTATTTGTTAGGGAATCAAAGGAATTCTCCAAAACTTATTTACAAGCTAAATTATCTAAAACTACAGAGTAGAATATTAAAATAGGAATATTGGTCGTTTGGTTGTATAAATGATTTGAACAAAGATATGATCTAAATTGATGGATGTATTATGGTGTACTTTAGTCCGACCAGTAATTTTCCAAGACATACTAGTGCCATATCCTTCGCGAACACTTTAAAATCAGCATAGATCAAACTGTGCAAAACTTGATGAAACTTCAAAGAAAGAAAACTACATCAACATAATTGAACCAGATCTGTGTCAAATACGGGCAATACATGACACCCAGGTTCAAGTCTGAGTAATTAAGAGGAGTATGCTTACCAGGGAGCCTAAAATTCATGATATTATTCTAACTATTTAATTAGGTTCGTTTACCACATCAATACATTCAATGGCTGTTCTCCTACATATAGATTATCCTCTTGTGCATGGGCGTATCAATAGGTCTAGGCTGGATATTACCAATCCATCACTCTTCCACACTTCAACAGCAGCATCAATCAGCAAAATTACAAACAATTTACCATTTTCCAACCTAGCGACTACCCAAAGCACAATTCAGCAGCAGGCAAGAGTTGAAGCAGTTAATAAGCCCAAAAACATATATATACTTGTACACGCTACAGAATTTCCCACGGCATGTCTAAGTTCGAATAAACCCTAAGATTTCTCTCCGGAATCGTTAAAACACAAGTAAATTAGTCAGTCAACAACACAAAAGATAGCAGAATCTGACAAGAAACTTCAAAATTTCAAAAGAAAAAGAAAATTGGGCAGACGATCTTACTCGGGAATCAGATTTTGGGCGATACCCATGCGATTAGGAGATTGGATCGACATGTTTCACCTGGAAAATCGGAAATCAGAAATTGAGTGGTTCAGATGAACAGAGAATTATAATAGCATCACCGAACTGAAGCTCAGAAACGAAAGGCCGCGAGATCGGAGGCTACGAGAGGATCAGAAGGTTACCTGTGGATTATTACAGAGGCTAGAGACAGGATGCAGCAAGGCCTCCAGAGTTCAGCACGTAGATCCACTTAAAAACAGTGGTGCTAAATGACGATCATGCCCTTCTCTTCCTGCTTCATGTAGCTGGTGGGATGGATCATGGAAGTGTACACGAATTGGCTCGGTGCTATATATCATACGGGCAAAATAAAATCCGAAACGATTATTCTGGCCACGTTAGGGACGGTTGCATGACTCGGGGTTTTTTCTTTCCCAAAGTAAGTTTGTTTTATTTTTTTTTTTAAATTTTACATTGAATTATTTGTTTTTTTTTAATTATACATTTAATTATGAAATAATCATTTTGCTTTGGCCAAAATACCCTTGCAGCTCCTCAACTCGATTAACCAGGACACTTACCCCCTAAACTTTAACTCAGTCCAACTCAGCCCCTAAACTTAATTAAGTGGGTTAGTCAACCCCTTTGACTAACCCGTACCTATCACGTGATAGGTTTTGTATAGATGCCGTTCGTCTCTATCTACGCAGCCACGAGAAATTACAAAAATCGTGGTTTTGTGCATGTATGAATATTTAGGGTCATAGTTATAACTTCAGATGAACTATAGGGACTAACTGTATAATTTTTTACTTGGTATAACAGGAGAAGGAAAAATTACAAATGTTATCCCAAACTTCCTGATTTTCATTGATTTGCCTTTATCTTATAAATGTTACAAACAAGTTATCGCTGTTCCTGAGAGTAATAAGGGCCTTGAAATTAGGGCTTGGCACCAAATTCTGTTTGGGGACCTTCTCATGGGGCCTTTTTGTTGGCCTTCGAAGATTCCTCAAAGCGGTTTCTACTTGGGCGCACCAGATGGCGACATCGGCACTGGTGAATGTTCCTTATTGGAGTGAGAACTATCGGGTCAATTAAGTGGAGTCGATACACGAGCCATCGGAGGAAGGTCTAGTCAATGGTGAGTTAGAGATGATCTAGCCACAGAGTGCGTAGCTCGGAGTAGAAAGTCTGACGTGCTTCTGTTTTCAAGGGAGTGGGTTGGACCTTCAAAATGCAGGATGGCAGAGGAGATGGACAACAGTACCCTGGTGAGGGAAAAAGGGTTAAACGGTCGTTAGTCAATTGATGGGAATGGGTCAGTCAACCCCTTTGATTGACCCATTTAACCAAGTTTAAGCGCTGAGTTGGCCCGAGTTGAAGTTCATGGAGTTAAATGTCTTGGTCAATCGAGTTCAGGGGTTAAATAAGTATTTTGGCTTTTTTTTTAATGATATTTTTATGAGAAAAAAATTATTTTGTTGTTTCTATTTGAGTAATCTAAATTAATTATAATTTTTTTATTTTTAACATTAAATAATCATGTAGATTGTATACTCAATATATCATACTAAACATTTACCTTATCATATTGGACAGTAAACTTATTATATTAGATATTTAACTACCATAGTCAAACAATTGGATACTGCAATTATATGGATTATACACTCTTACTAGGTTTATGTATTTAACATATCAAACTAGACATTTAACTACCAAAATCAAACACTTTCATGTCATAATTGAATACTTGAACATCACACAAACCTAACACATATACTTAAATAGGTAGATAGGACACTCTCTTACCATATTTAAATACTCAACTTATTATATTGAACATCCAACCCAATAATTAGACACTTGGACAAAGGTTATCAAAGTCGGGTTTCTACCTAGAGTTGTTTTTGTTATTCTTGAGTAGTAAAGTCGTAAAAAGTCGTAAAGTCGTAAGATTCTACCCAAAAGTTTCTAAAAAAGGATGGAAAAATACTATCTTCTATATTATCTCATAAAGTTCATATTACATAATATTTTCACTTACTAATACTTTAATACCATAAAAAATGTGTCATGTCATAAACATATAATAAAAAAAACAAGTTCTAAATCCATAATTCATAATGAGAAGTTACAAAATCTCAATCATCTAATTATAGAACACATGAAACATCATGACCAATAGCAATACCAATATTATTGTCTTTAAAGTTTATATATTCATCTCCTTCTCTCGTGATTTTATCATTTGAGATGCCAAACTCATTTATGTAAACACTTGTACCATCATTGACATTTTCTTCGTCTATATCCATATCTACATAAATTTCAAGGTTATCAAAGTCATAGTGAAGAAAAACAATCAAGTTATAAAGAGAGAATAAGTAAAAAAAAACAAGAGATAATATGTTTTATTTTTCAGTTATCTTTATTTTTTATTTATTTTTTGTTTTAACCCAAAATGTCTTAGGTTTGATTGTACAAATATTGAGTTGGCATTAAATTTATATATTTTTGGTTTGTGATCATTTTTTAGTTCAATTTTAGTGTATCTGGCCTAATAATATAGAAATGCAAAGTTATAAAGTTTCTAAGTTTCTAAGACTAAAATCGAAACTCTATCTATTTTTACCTACATATAAGTTTCTACTGAGACATGAGACCTTTTTTTGTTTCTAAATTTTTTCCATTTTTAAGACTCAAGTCGGGATTTTAATAACTATGACTTGGACAACACAAAAATTGAAAAAGATGGAGTTAAACACGTTTATATCAAGTATAAAAATTAGTGGTTCATTGTTCATTTCTATGTATGAGATTTCTAATTTTATCTATAAAATGTCCAATTATATCTACATGGTTTCTAGTTTTATATGAAATATATCTAAGTTCATCTACATGTAAACAAGACACAAACATGTAGAAAACTATAAAAATAGTTTTGATTTTTCCACTTAAATATCTTTAAAAGTAACATGATTATCTCCAATTAAAATAAAAATTGAATAATCAAATTATTTTATCCTGATTATTTGAAAAACAACTTGGAGATATTCAAATACTAATATCGAACACTCAAACAAGAAGCAGACACTAACAACCTAGTATTAGACACTCCAAACTAGACAATTTTAATCAAAAATTGGATATCTAACTATGCTCCTTAAGTGGGCTCTTATATGTCAATCTGAAACATGGGTATGGGTTTTAAAATTTTGTCACTTGACCCGACCTGACGCAAACATTATCAAGTCTGTTTGAGCCGCTTCTTAAATGTGTGCATCAACAAGAATGACAAGTTGGTAAAAACATATTTACAAATAAAAAATTAAAATTAAAAAGCATTACTTCCATCTCGGTTTATCTGGTGCTTCTCACTCTTTTGGAAGTCTCAAATTATATCTCTCACTTTTCTTAAAAACTTAAAAAAATACCGCTATTACTCATTTGTAAAATTACTCATTTCTTAAAAAATGCCGTTATTACTCTTTTGCGCAAACTTAGTAAAAATAAAATTTTCATAAACTCCATCAAAACAAATGGGTCATTTTTTTATGTGGCAAATGGAGTATTGCATTTAATTCAATTATACGATCACTAACTCCAGGTCCAGGGTAATCACGGCACATATGCCCTCCCATTTAAATAAGTAGAAAATTATAAAATTATATTTTAAAAAGAAGTATCAAACGACATAAAATGAAAGGAATGAAATCATTTAATTATTATGAAAAAAAAATCATTGAATATCATAAGTGCAAGTTTTGATAATCTTGTAACGGGCTGTTCGATAAAGTTAACATACCCAAATTAATATGTTTTTTATGTCCTCTCACCACAATATCAATGTAAGGCCACTAGTTTTGTGTCCTAATGACCTGCTCTACCAATGTGACTTAATTGTCACGTGTGTTGGAAAAGTTCCCACCCACTCATTCTGTGAACCTCATGGAAGACCATCTTTATCATCTGAAAATGTGCTAGCTGACAAGCAAGCTTCTTATCGCATAGCCCTTTCTGGCGGAGGTCGTCCGTTTAAGAGATATAATCAGTCTGGCCCCAACCTATCAGGATGTCCATTGATCGAACTTCGAACCTTGTTAGGGAGAACATCATGGATCGTCGGTGTGGATCCATCTGCAAGTTTCTTCTCTACCAGTCATTGCTCATTAGCCCCTTCCGCTGCCAACTGTTTCTCCTATATATCGTGTCTACCATCAATCGGTCCCCCCACACTTTGGCTGCGCTTAGCTGCCGTTCGAGGTATAGTACTAACCATTCTTCAACCCATTTACACTATTGTGGGGATGGGGTTTGTTGAAATGAGACTTCTCGGGGTTGTTTGTTATGAATCATTGTTTGGCCCAACACCAGTGTTAGCCATGGTTGATTTCTTGAATTTTCTCTGATTTAATTTCTACAGTATTCCAAACCATATATCTACCCACAATAGGAGTAATTTTTGTGATTATTTTGCTCCATTAAATATCTTGTTGGTTTGGTACATGTAAGTAAAGTAGGTACTCTGTTCTCATTACTACCTTCACACACTATGGCTTCATACACCTTTCCATAGGCATTCCATGTAATTATCACTACCTTTGTTCATCCTATGTAGTTCATCACTACCTTTGTTCATCCCATCTAATTGTAATTGTACAACTTCGTTGGCTATGAATATTGGTTGGTATGTGTTTACTCTAGAACCTATTACTTGAAATGGAGAATCAAGTCATCCCGCTGATTGACCCTAGCTGGGATAAGGCCGCAAAACCTAGCAATAATTCATTGTTGGCCTTAGATTGCAAAAACCAATTTCTTTTGGTTTGCTTTAGAAGAACAAAAAATCATGGGGAATGGGATGGCGATCAGTTACCGCATGCAGGTTGGCGGGGCTACTAGGCATCATATCGGTGAGATAATGGACTAACCATGGATAGAACAAAGCAAAAGGTGCAATTTTGCCACTAAACTATAAGGAGTGGAGTAATTTTGCTATTGAACTTTTTTTGCAGGCAAATTTTCCATTAATCTTTTCAAAATGTGCAAATTTAGTGTCAATATTTTGTGTTCGGAACAAATCTTTCATTGATCGTTAAAATTACTTAACATAGCAAATGTGAAAAATGAGAAAATGTGAGTTTCAATTTCAATTTTCTATTACCCAACACCCACACCCTTAAGTTTCTAAACCTATTATTTTCACCATCGTCTTTGCTCTAGCAAACTCTTGTACCATTCGCCACCCTCCACGTCTACTCTTCCACACATCTTGGAAATGGTCCAAAAAATGCTCATCAAAATAAATCTTGGTCAAATCGTGTTCAATCAATGTCAGTGGGACTAAATCCAAAGATATTGTAGTTCCAGAATAAAGAATTGATGGTAGTAGTGGTAAAGGGTTACCTGATGACAATGAAGAAGGTGAAACAAGAAGGTTCAGCATGCGGGTGTATGATTAAACACAAAGTTTTGACTCATTTAGGTGTTGTGAAATGTTTGGGTAATTAAATGTTAAGGAGAAAACTTTTAGGACTAGTTTAAAAGTTGTGCCATTGAATATTCACTAACAAGTGAAAATTTCCTATCATTTGACAGCCGGTGGTAAAATTGCCCGCAACATAAATTTTAGTGGCAAATTTGCCTATAAAAAAGTTTTGTGGCAAAATTACTATACGACTATATTTTAGTAGCAAATTTGCCTTTTTTGCCAATGGACTAATAACTTAAGAACTAGTGGCACAGTAACTTAAGATCTCCTTTAGGGTAGCCTTATTTATGAATTCAAACTAAAGATGAATCTAGAACCTAAGCCTTTTATTCTCTCACGTCTTGGAAATCCAATATATAATTTTGAGGAATTCATCTCCTTCTTGAGTCCTTAAGACCATATCATGCTTATGGTAAGAAGTTTGAACCTCCACTAGAGACCAAAATCTCAAAAGGTCATAGTTTCCTTCTCTTTTCACACATGAGAATTATGTAAAGGAGAAAAGGTTCAAAATAAAGAATAGCAGTATTCTTCTAGTGCTTGAGGATATAAAAACTCAGAAAAACCTACACGGAAGGAGCAATCTTCATTAGAAAGCAAACAATGAAGAATGCATTAATGGATATAAAATAATCAAGGTAAAGTTGCACAATATTCAAATAAAAGTGATTACAAACTTTCACCATAAAGGGATGGGAAGGCAAATGGAAACTAGGTCTAAATTTGGCTTCAAAGAGAGTAATATAGCTTTTAGGAGGCTTATGAGCCTTCTCTTTAGGATTTAGAACCTCAATGGTGAATTTTATAGCAAGGGGCTCATTTTCTCCTCAAGTCATTGACTCTATCCTTATTCGTTCTCAATGCTACCCCCCATGTCAACCGTAGTCACAATGATTGGGACCTTGGTTAACTTCTTAGCATTTGAGCTGCATAACGAGGATCTCTAATATTGCTTCATCTGCAGGTATATGTATTTTGGCAGTACAACATAAAAATTAGGCCATTAAGAACCCTAATTTTTGTCGTAAACCAAGGATGAAGGCAAAAAAATTCAAAAAATAAATAGGCTAAAAAGAATAGCTCTAAGTAATTGTAGGAACAAGGGCTTGAGCAATTTTAGGCTCTAGAAACTTAGATATCAACAACAGATAGAGGAACAAAAGCTCTCTGATGCAAAGTGAAGAAATATTGAACAATGATTGTTAATAAAACTTAGCTTGAGCTTAATAAACCTGGAGCAACTATTAAAAAGACTTGAAGAAACTAGGTGCAAAACTATCCAGTGAAACACAACCAATGTGTTTTGATGGTATTTATTAAGTGTCATCATTGTTGTCATGATTTTACTTTTTTTCCCTGAAATCTTTTAATGCCTATCTATGATTGATCATTAATCTTCTATATTACAGGGCTCACTGCAAAAAACACTGGAAGGACCACTTTTAATTATAGGGATTTACGTGTAGAGGCTATATTTCTTGATTTGTCAGGGATCATTTGCTCCCTATTTTTCACAAAGATTCACTAGCGCCTTATTCCCTTCATAGGAAAGTAGTGGAAGAGACCTAGTCTTTCACTCAACATGAAAACTTGGAAGACACATAGTTTTCCCTTCCAAAGGGAACCTCGACATAAATCATGGCATTTCCTCCAATAGGCATCTCGTACTTCTTTTGCAGAATTTCATCATTTGCATTTCCTCAATATAGGGACCCATTTTACTTCTCTAGTAACCTTATATTCCTACTTTTAAATAAGGGCTTTTCATACCATATAAGGCCTACACAAATCAAATAGGCCTTACATGCCTATATACAACTTATAACAATTAGCTTGAATATTATTAGGCCTAAAGATCTATTTCTGGTCTAACACATAGTAAAGTTTTACAACTAAAGTCAAATATTTTCAAAGCCAACTCAAGATCAAATAAAACTCTAATTAGGATATCTCTCTAATCTAGAATAAGGATCCAATCACATAATCCATAACCTTCTAGCATTCATCACCATGTGAGACCTTTTCGTCCCATATGGCAAGTCTCCTTTATCATAAAAAGCTATTATATGGCCTAGAAAAGGTAACATGACATATTTTACTCCCTAATTCTTACTGCTATTGTCCAGATCATATTTCTCAAAGCTTATACTGACTTGGGCATCTAAGGCCCTCCTCATGAACATATACCTTGGGCCTTCTAACCTTGTTTTTTACAGGCTTTTCATAGTCAAAGTCCTACACTTGTGATTAGCCAACAATTTGGCTATCAATAACAAAACATAATTTAGTAATAGAAAAATAAAAGCTCAAATCATCTTGTGAATGTCCATTAATTTATAACCAAGAATGACAACCAGGTACTGAAATCTGTCACCCTCAGATATTTTTCCATGATGGATGGTGTAGATGAGTAAAAATACCCGTGATAGGAAGGACAATGGTAAGGAATTACATCCATCTGGCAGGTATGATAGGGTAGTAGGTAGAGGGTATCTATCATGGATAAATCTGCTGTTTTACCCGTTAAACCCATTGAAATACCCATCAAACTCACAATGAAAATCCCTAGTTTACCCCTATAGATTATACCAAAATTACCAATTACCAAACCTTAGCCTTCTTGACCTTCATGAATCACTTGTTCACTCATTACTTCTCAGTCGGCTAGTCCTTACTTGTATATGCTCATGCGGCTTACTTCATCATCATTCTTCCTCACCTTGTTCACCATTGCTTAGTCATCATTTCTTCCTGATCCCTTACTATTGGTCCATCACTTCAACAGAGCAATTAAATTCGAAGGAAAAGCAGGCTCAATTTCTTGGAAAGTTAGAGAGTGAACATAAGGATTTGCAACTATCTACTCCTTTATCTTCTTGAAAAATTCTTTCTCCAACACGGCGAGATAGATGGATTACATGCAACAGTCTGTGAACTGTCTCTTTTTCAATTTGTTTATTTCAATATTCAATTGGTTTATAGTTCTTGCCTTTTTTCTTTGTTCAACAAAGTTTGTGGACTTAATAAATTAGTATAAATCATTATTTATTTACCTTCAAAAGTTGGTGGATTTGGACACTCTGCTTTTATGAACTTAAAGTGTTTTATCCTGTAGCTTTGGCAAAAGAATGCTAAAAACTCCCTCATAGGCACTTATAAGTATAATTGTATGTGTAATCCAAACCTAAACTTATAAATATCCTGCACTATACCGTCACATAAATTTGTATAATGTGTACAGGGTGGAATTACTTCACATAACAATTTGTCTACAAAATGATGGACAAGTTTAGAGGGATGCTTCTTCCAATACTGAACTTTTGCTTATTTTCCATACTAGAATGGATATGGAGTATTTTCTCCTTGACTAAATAACCGAGAAATGTTATTTTGAAATTATAAATGAGCTTGTTTGTTTAAGAATTTACTTTTGCTTGTTTTGGTTTTTACTGCAAAAGAAATTATAGTTCAATTGCTACATCCATTGGCCTTCTTCCACTTTTTGCTTGTTTTGATTTTTTTTGCATGAGAAATTATTTCATAATCGGCATATTAACTGTTCACAGGGAAACATGTCAAGTGAAATGCCACCTCCATCTCAAACTTGGCTTAAAGCCATTTTTTGCCCCCAAACTTGGTAAACTCATACACTTAACCCCCAGAACTTTGAGTCGGTCCAACTACCCCATCCAACTTGAAAAAAGGGTACACTTTACCAGTTTTCTTCCATGTCATCGTCACATGACCTAGCTCTAACAAATGCCGCTTGCAAGATTGTTTCACCATCATTGCCGCCATTTTCCATCACCATGATCACTTTTCCTCTGCCACTGGTATCACTTTTGATTTCACCATCTCCCACTTCCTCTCCTTCTTCATGTTCACCATAATCCTCCACAAGAACAAGAAGTTAAAGTCCTCATTCTTTCCTTGATCTCCCACTTATGTTCCTCCTCTGTTGGCTCATTTTCCAGTTTCTTTACCCTCAAATTCTTTTATAATGTCTCCCAGCCTTAGATTTTCAACTTAGCAATCATAGATGGTGATTCACGTGACTGAAGAAGACTAATTAGAGGCAAGTTGGTTAGCAAGGGAGAGAATGAAGTGGAGCCAAAGAAAGAGCTAGTCTCCATTATGAGGAAATCATAGTGAAGCTTTCTCTAAACAAATTTTTACAATTAAAGGTATTCCAAGTTTAGGAATTGGTCCATCTGTGGCTTTATGGGTATGGGCTATATGGATTTTTAAATTGTACTTTATAACATTTTTCTTTCTTGCGAGTTTTTTGTTTTAGTTATGTATAACTGACTTGACTGTAGACGAATGCTTATCTTCTATGGAATAGCTCTAATTTTATTTGTAGTTCTAGTTTTGATTTCCTTATTCATACAGCTTTCTCTATCAAAACCAATTAGGAATGATTATGTCCCTTTCTTTGGAGAAGTAGCACTGTTACAGAAATTGGACGAGGTCAAAAATTTTGTGATGCTAAAACATGGAACATAAGTTCTATCCTATTGTTTATTGGCTTATGCTTTTCTTCCTTAACAGTTTTCTTTGTTCTCCTTTCTGTAGAAAGTTCAAACTTTGATTGAGCTGAAGGAAGAATTGTTCGTCGTGAGTGACGCTGAGTCAACACTAATGAGCTAGTGGCAAAAGAGAGTAGAGCCAAAACCGTGACACCTAGAAGGATCATGGTATCGTTTCATCTAGAGATTTGGAGAACTTGGTATAGAAACCACAACCCATTTTGTTTCAAAATCTGAAGACCTTGAAACTGGACACTTCTATTACCGAAAACTTGAGAACAACCAATGATGACAGCAAGTAATGGCAGTAGTGATGGTGAAATAGTCTTGCAAACAATGTTTGCTGAAGTTGGGTTAGATGACGATCACGTGGAAAAAAAGGGTGAAGTGTACCATTTTTCCAAATTGGAGGGGCGAGTTGGACCAAGTTAAAGTCCAAGGGGTTAAGTGTCCAAGTTTACCAAGTTTGGGGCCAAAATTGACTTTAGGCCCTTAAAATTTAGCTCATCAGGTTTCGATTGAAGGTTCTTCCTCTTGATGAATACTTATAAGTATATAGCTCTTAAGGGTTTAAATAATCATTATACACTTTGAGTATGATTAATTTCTCTAATTTGAACAATTATTCCACCGGGCTACTATTCATGTATTTATCTATTTACATCCATATTCACTGTTCATATATGGAGTTACTGTGCATTGTGTTTCACTGTTCATATGGCGGACACTGTTCATACGCGTATTTACTGTTCATACATGAATTACAATTCATCCATATTTATAAAATATGTTAAATAATTATTTTTTAATGTAAGTGGATAAAATCACAACATCTCACAATTCTTGGACCAATGATGGGGGCCTCAAATGTCTATAATTTTTAGTTTGTGGTCCAGCCTAATTGAGAGATGGAGAAGGCCAAATTTGGATCACAAATAAAATTAGTTCCGACATTTGCATACTTGGTGATCCTTCACAAGAAAACTTATATTTGGAGTTGTACATGTCAAAATTGATTGATTCTAAATTTATCCAAAAGCCAACACATAGATATTCAACTCTCCTTCATATGTCAAGAACCAATTTGATCATTTTCATTGCCAAAATCTAGTTATAAATTAGACCATTTGTGCTGCCATGGGCTAAAGAGCAATTTTGGTAGAAAAATCATAACTTGGGCTAAAGACATCAGTTTTCAATGATCAAGCTATCATTTCAAAGCTAAAGAAGAGATCTACAAATCTCATGCTTTGAGGAAGAGCTAAATCAATGTGTATTGTGCTAAAAAAAGTTAAAAGAAGTTTAAACTGCCTTTGTTGATTTGTATTCACCTACCTTTACTATTCTTACTACTCTTTTACTATTTCACCTACCTCAAGGCTCTATAAATAGGCAGCTTGAAGGGAGGACGAAATAAGGCTTGTTCTTAGGCCATTTTGATGTTCTTGTATCAAAGTTAGCTTTTCTTCTTTGGTTTTATTCTTGCTTCCACTACCGAAGCTCTGTTCAATGTGTTTTCCTCTTATTCTTACTTTTATCTCTCAATCTATGTTTATTTCATTTTTATACATGTTTTTTACTCTTATCATGAGCAACTAATTTTTCTTTTGCTAAGGTGAAAGGGTGAAGTTTTTGATATAAAGGTTATGACTAATTTAAATGGATCACAACATTAATGGTATTTACTTTTTTAATCGATTTAACTACCCTTCTTGTTAAGTGAGAGTCTTAATTCATCATAGTCAATCATTGGCACCAAAGTTACTTGATTTCCTTTGTAGAATATGGCTTTATTGGCTATATTAGAATCTTAAGTTATTGTGGTCAAAGGTTGGCATGATGAATGCTTGAACATATTTGCAAGTATTGGTATTATAAGATCAATGAAAGCTAATATTAACTCATGTCTTACAATTCTGGAATTTGATTATTAAATTCCCTAATTGAGGCCTTCCTTATGTATGGATCCTAATTGAATAGCAAGATGGGCTAAAATTAATCATAATTGATATACTAAAAATAGATCCCCCTAACCTTAGCTGTTTTATTTGAATTTGAGTTGTAATTAACACTTGTTCACACTTTACACCAATACCTTCTTTAAAAATCTATAATTTATATTTTCTTAATTTACTTCCATATGGTTCAACACTCGAACTCTTGAGATTTTATTACTTGCAACAATCTACACTTAGGTTACAACTGCTAAAGTACAGCACCTCTCAAGGCTTAACCCCTCAAGGCTTCACAGTTTAAGGTTTAACACACTTAATAGCCTAAAAAAGTCTGTTCTTCAAGTTTTGGTACAAGGGGCAACTTCACATTCTACCATTCCTAAGCAACCCAAGACTCTGAGAAAATCCAAAGTAACTTCTAGCCCTTCTAAAGCCAAGGAAAAGCTAGAGGACAAGTCATCTAAAAAATCATTGAAAAGTGTGTGTTCTTTATAACACAACAGATATCAAGCAAACAATGCTTTATTCAAGAAAGGAGAAAAATTAACATTTAGCTATTGAAACCTATGCCTTTGAACAAAGAGAGGCAAGAAAAGTGCTTGCAACTGTGATTTCCCTATATGAGAATACTTTATCCATGGTTGAACATGTTGGATTTCAATGATTCATGCACGCCCTTCAACCTCTTTTTAAGCTTGTTTCTTGAAATACCATCAGGAAAGATATTTTCACCCATTATGACTTTAAAAGGGCTAAAATTATAAGCTTGTTGGAACAAATAAATGTAAGATTGCCATCACAATTGATACAAGGGCATCTAGTAATCAAAATAAGGGATTTATGGTGGTGATAGCTCAATTCATCGATGACTCTTGGGTGCTACAAAATTGAATAAAAATGTATAATTTTTCTTACAAAATTGTAATTTTATTTTGACATTAACCGTTGCTAACTTATTATTTAATGTAGTACATGGTTTAAATGTGCATGCATGGTTTAATTTTTTGTACAAAATCTTAGTCTTATTTCTCATATAAACATGCATGCATGATTTTATTTAAACATCTTTGTATGGAAATTCTTTAAATTGAGTTGAATTTGGACTATGCTAGGTTTGATTTCTTCAAAATTTATATTTGCTTTTGAATTTTTTTTATTCTTTGTAAGAATGTAGTCTGTAATCAAAGTTTTTTTTTCTTGTGTATATCTATATTTATGTAATTTTTTGGTTAGATGCTAATTTTTCTTGTGTAAAGATGAATAATAATACCCAAATTTTGTTTTATTTAGAACTTTTGTTTCATTAGGCAGGTGCACCATGACTCAATTCTGTTTAGTTCTTTTCTATTTCTTACATCTTCTAGATGGTAATTGGAAAATAATACTTATTTGTAGATGTAATACTTATAAATTGATTTTAATTTTCCTAGGTTTGTTTATGTACCGCATCCACATACTACTGAGGACTTTTTTAATGAGCTTGTTGATGTATTGGTGGATTAGAACTTTGATCAGAAGCTATTATGGTAACACTTGATAAATGTTCAACTAATGATACTATGATTGGATGGAAAAATGATGCACATGAGATGTTGTGCTTGTATTTTAAAGTTAATCATGAAGGATGGTTTGAAGGTGATAGGAGTTACTATTTAAAAAATTCATGATAGTATTGCATACTTGAAAACAACTCCTAAAAAGGATGAAGAATTTGAAAGAATGGTTCATCAATTAAAAGTTTCAACAATAGAAAAATTGATTTTACATTGTAAAACTAGGTGGAATTCAACATATTTGATGCTTTTGTTGCTTTAGGCTAGCAAGAGGTGTTTCCATGTATGAGACTCCGTGATAAGAAATATACCTATTTGCCATATGAAAATAAATGGAAGCTAGCTTGAGAAATATGTGCGAAGTTGAAATTATTCTATATTATGAACGGGTTATTTTCTAGTACTACCTATCCCATTGCCAATGATTACCACCTCAGGATTTTTCATATTAAGATAGAGTTAACTAATTGGAGATTTTTTTGAAAATCATACTATTGCTTCTCTGGATGAAAACATGTTGCAAAAGTTTGAAAAGTATTGGTTTAAAGTTAATTTTATCATGGCTACAACAACTGTGTTGGATCCTAGATATAAAATGAAGTTGATTGAGTTTTGTTTTTCCTACAATACATGGGGAGAAAGCCTTTGATGTCATTACAAGTGTGAAAAAGCTTTGTTATAAATTGTTTGAAGCATATGCAAGTAAAATAAAATTAAGAAGTGGTGAGGATGTGAATAGAGTGGATACAAGTTTTGTGACAACATTCTTGATCAATTGTCCCAATATGATGCCTTTATTGAGGAAACTAATGCCACAACACTTGAAAAATCAGAGTTAGATAAATATTTGTCTAAATGAGTGAAACCGAGAACATCTGATTATGATGTTTTGGCCTGGTAAAAGGTAAATGCCCTTGATTATTATACACTTGCCTTGGTTGGTAGAGTTGTTCTTACTATTCTAATGTTTACTGTTGCTTCTGATTTTACCTTCAATGCTAATGGTAGATTTGCAAGCCCACATTGTAGTAGACTTCATCTAAAGATATTAGAGGCATTCATGTATGCACAAGATTAGCTGTGGGCTGAAATAAATAGTATCTCAAAATTTCTTTTACAATATAATTCTTTGTTAGGATTATTGTTCATGCATGTGTATGTGAATCTTAGGAGGGTGGGAGTTATAGATGGTTTAGTTTTTTATAACAATTTGTACATATTATCTTTTATCTTGGTCTGTTATAACTTCACACAAAAAATTTTTGTGACATTCTTTTGAGTAGATTTTTATTGCACATTCTCTATTTCTATTTTTTTCCCCACATGCTACAACTTAGTGGTGGATTTATTCCATGCCAAAATGATTTCAAATATGATCAATGTAAGTGTTACCAAATTGGTTCTTACATTTTGAAAGAAGATGTTCCTACAACTAAAGAGTGAGGATAAAAGTGGTAAAGGAGAGCACTAAGACAATGAACACTTGTGGGGTATGTGGAGAGAGTTTCACTTGATGATGAATATTTGATCTTATTGAATTTGGATCATGGATGTTGTTTATGTCAATGTTTCATGTTTTATCTTTATGAAATTTGGGAACGAACTACTCACAGATCGTGAGGTGGGAGAGATTTTTCACTTACTAGCAGATACCCACCAACTGGCAGGTATAAAAAACTGTGAGTATGGATTGCAGGTAGGGGGGCACGACCGATTACCCCATTGCCATCCATATTTATATCTTAGAATATGTTATATTACTGTAAAATGAAACAACAATAGAGACAAGCCATACCATTGACAAAATTATTTAAAAATTTACCCTTGTCCGAACCATCACAATAACTTAAAACTTGCCTAAGAAAACAGCTTAGATCTAGACCACACTCTCTAGAAGAGCAAGTTGCAAGTAATTCATTTGTTCTCCTAAGCAAAATAAATGAGAATTATTCCTTTAAGCAATTTGAAGGGTCCACTGAAACAAGTCTTTTCCAAATCAGCAATCTTATTACTTGTGATCACCTATAAATAAAATCAAGTTTAACTTAAGAATTTGGGAGAGCTCGTTTCTCCATTGATGTTTGCCCTAAATTACACTTTGCCCTATTCTGATTTAGAAACTTTTTGAAAGTCCTTTGAGGTTTTAAGATACTTACATTTACTCATCTACTGTCTATTTTGAAGGTTAAAATCAATGAATTAATTGCACTTTATGACCCTAACTTTTAGTTCTCATTTAGGTTTTCTCCTTAACATATAAATTGGGCAAAACGACAAATTTACCATTAAAGTTTATGGGGAGAGTAATTTTTCCATTGAAATTTTTTTTTGGGCAAATGTCTATTAATCTTTTCGAAAGGTGCAAAACCATCAATGTTTTGTAGTAGAAGCAAATCTACCACCCACTGTTAAATTTGTTTAACATGACAAATGTGAAAAAAAAAATGAAAAAAAATGAGAAAAATGCAAGTTTCAATTCTAAGTTTTCTTTACCTAACACCCTGGTCCCAAGTTTTTGAAGCTATCATTTTCATCGTCATCTTAACTTTGGCTACCCCTTGTACCCTTTGCTAACCTTCACCCCTTTTCACCACTGATACTACCTCTATTCTTCTAGTCATCCTAACAACACTCATTAGAACAAATCTTAATCAAATAAAGTTCAATTGATACAAATAAGACTAAATCTAGAGGTGATGAAGATCTAGAATAAAAGATTGATGGTAACGGTAGTGGAGGGTTACTCAGCGACAATAAGGAAGGTAAAAACAATAAGGCTCAACAATGGAGATATGTGGTCAAACATAGAGTTTTAGCTCATTTGAGTATTGTGAAAGGTTTGGGTAGAAAGAGGTTAAAAAGAAAAATTTTAGGAACTAATTTAAGAATTTTTTCATGGAATATTCTCTGAAAAATATTTCTACCATTTAACCACTAGTGAAAAAATTGCCCATAGTGAAAATGTTAATAGTAAATTTGCCAATGAAAA
The DNA here is from genome assembly GCA_005392925.1 of Aquilaria sinensis. Classification (NCBI taxonomy): domain Eukaryota; kingdom Viridiplantae; phylum Streptophyta; class Magnoliopsida; order Malvales; family Thymelaeaceae; genus Aquilaria; species Aquilaria sinensis. The sequence goes on from SMDT01002134.1 coordinate 342,312, forward strand.
AAAATTAATGAAAAAATTACTCTCTTCCTATAAACTTAAGTGGTAAATTTGCCCATTTTGTCATAGAAATTATTTCATTACTTATATTTTTCAAATTAAATACCCTTTGTCTCACAAAAGTTGACATCTTTACTAATCACAACAATTAATTTATAATTTTATTTATTTTAAAATTTATCATAAAAATATGAACTTTTTATATGAAAATGGAACTTTAAAATATTATAGTTTCTAAATAAAGTTTTAAGAATTTTTTAAATACATATTAATATGAATATATTTAAGTCAAATTTTAGTAAAAAAATGTAAGGGACAAACTAAAGCAAGATGGAGGAATTAATATATTTATATATATTGTTCAAAAGTTATCCATTTTACTATTCATATTAATTAATCTATAATTTTATTTCTTTCAAAATTTATAATAAAAATATAAAATTTTTATATAAAAATGGAACTTTAAAGATTATAGTTTCTAAATATCATTTTTAATTTTTTTAATACATATTAATATAAATATATTCAAATCAAAATTTAGTCAAAAAAGGTGAAATGGCCAACCAATACGAAATGGTGGGAGTATTATTTTTTCCTTATGATTCATTTTTTTTTTCATTTTTATGCACTTAATTTTTTTAAATTTTCAAATTTTTAATTACCTTTAATTAATAATTCCTTTTTGGTTTTAAAATTGGTTGTCACTTTCTATCCTCTAACTTTTCCCAAAATTTGTTATTGTAAATTTAAAGAAAAAATCAAAGAGATGCTAAGGCTTATTTTTCTAATAATACACAAACTTTAACATGCATTTTGTTCAAATTAATGAAATATTTGGTCATTTTGATGTAATTTTAGTTTTATATATTTATTGATTGATTGATTTTTTAAAAGAAACTCTCATTTTAGAGCAATATTTCTTCATTTCCTTAACTGAAAAATGCATTAGCCTTTGGAGCAATGGTGACAACTAGGAGACAGAATACAATAAAAAGCAATGTTGTTTATTGAATAGCATGACCTCTTGAATAAGAATAATGATAGATAAGATTGTTCAAAGAAATATAATAGTAAAAGGGTTAGTTAATTCTAACTCAAAAGAGAATAATCTTTTAGTAGTCTCAATTTCACTTGATGACAAAGATGAAGTCAAAAAATTATGATAGAAAATCAACCAGGCACCTTAGAAACTAATAAAGAATCAATAAACATTTTGTTAAACAAGAATAAAACAATTAATTAGTGAATAACAACATAAAACTAAAACTACAACAAAATGACCAATGATTTGCTAATTGAAATGAAAACAATTTTAAAGTTTTCATATTATTGCAAATATAAGCCTTATCATTTCCCTGATTTTACATTTAATAGTTATCAAAATAAGTTTTGAGAAAAAAATGATGATACTTGTAAAGCTTCTAAATATAAAAAAAAATTCAATCAATTTGTAAAATAAAAATGATTTTCTTAATTAGAGCAGTTTAAAAAATTGAAAATATAAAGATAAAAAATGTTCAAATAATGAAAATTTAATGAAAAGCTGAATCATAGGAAAAGATAATTGGGAGATGGAAAGTTAAAAGGAACAATATATATTGAAATGTATTATCTTTATATTATTTAAAAAATGTAATTAATAAAATAATTTATTTGTTAAAGAGAAAACTTAAACAAAAGGTAAAAGTTGGGGGTTTTAAAGTAATCTATTGGTTTTAATTTCCAAACAAGATTATAAAGGGTAAGTATAGGTTTTTTCAAATCTTAGGGGGCTTTTAAGAGATTTTTGAAACAGGAAGTGACAAAGTGTAACTTCGGGTAAACATCAAGGGCCAATTGTAATTCTCGCTAAAAATTTTCCTTTCCTTTAATAGATTGATGAACTTAAGAAGACTTTAATATATGTAGATGCTAATAAGTAATATCATTTCCTTAATTTGCTAAACGATATTGTTTTGGTGTGGCTAGTTTGTTCAGGGAGAGATCTAAATCAGACTATAAAAGACTACCTGGGAAGGCTTTGGTCTTTAATCCTCAAAGTCAAAGCTGAAGTTCTTGTGGAGAATGTTCTATCCAAGAGTATGCTAATCTCCATGGAGGTATTCCTCATGTATAATAATCAATTGTTCAACTACCTATTGAAAAAGGATAAGTAAAATCAGGCAATCAATTCTTAATGTTAATGCTTCATTACAATTGTTATTATTATTGTTAGGGAAAAGTATCAAAAAAATATATGTACTTTTGACCATGGACACATTTGGTTGCTATTCTTTTAAATGGTGTCAAATGCATTACTGAAGTTTAAAGTTGGACCCAACTTCAAGATTGGGCAGTTAGTTTTTTGATGACGTGTTAACAAAGGGTTGAGTTGGTGATTGATGATGTGCTAACTGAGATGTTTACACCGCTCCATTGGTTCCCAATTTAACCCAAATACTTCATATTGGCCTCCAATATTTCATTTGTCTCATTTAGGTACATAACCCTCTTAAAATAGTTGCCTAGATTCGTTGCTACCCTTAACCTCTACCGCTGCCACCCTTAATCACCCAACCCGACACCATTGCCACCCTCAATCGCTTGGGACATCGTTGCACCCTTAATCAACACCACCTCCAATTAATCGCACACTCTTAATTAAACCTGCACCTTAATTAGACCCGCACCTTAATCACACCTGCACCTTAAATGCCTCCAATTGGTAATGCACCTCCTCTAATTAAAGATATCCTAAACCCAAAGTTGGTTACTCTAATCGGTCATGCACCACCTTAAATAAGACTCAGCTTATCGGTTACTCCAAGTTGGTATTAGCGACAGGAAATAGGACTAAAGTGGAAAAGTTAATAAAATTAGTGGATCAAAAATGTCATTTTCCCTTTTGCCTCAATGCCATGCTATTTCATCATTAATTGTCACGCAATCATTCCTTAATTGCTGCATAATCTTCTCCTAACGGAATATTCTAACATTTGACAAATTTTTTTCACTGTCAGTTACATTGATAAACTATTTTGGCCGCATGTCAAAACATTCATACTTGATTTGGAACAAAATGTTGTCTTTAGTGATGCATTTGGCACTACTTAAAAGAATGGTGACCAAATGTGTCAATGGCTAAAAGTATAGTCACTTTATTGGTACTTTACCCTTATTGTTATTTGTTTAAGTAGTGTTAGAGCTACAATTTAAATTTAAGGTGAGTGTAGCCCATAAGTTTAATTTAGTCAAGACACATTAGTTTTGTAAAGGAAAATTGCATTGTCAGAGATGACAGCCATAATAAATTGATTTGGGTTGTTCATTACTGTGAGTCAGCAATGGACGGCCCATATTTGTTTGTTATGGCTGTTATCTGTGACCTAATTATAGGTCTTTTATAAATTCTTTTATAAGTTTAAGAATTATTACTGTCGCATCATCCAACCATATTCTTTGTGCCGTAAAATGAGCTTGTTAAGAGTAAGATTAATTAAAAACATTTATAACTTAAGTCAACTTAATTTAAAATGATTTATTTTTATTTTTAATTTTTTTTTGCCTGGAACCAATTTCATTTAAAAGTTAATATTATATAGGTGTAATGATCCACTGAAAACATAATTTTTATTATTTTATTAAAGTTTTTATTTTTAATGCATAAACATAAAAAATTCATAAAAATTTAAAAATATCATAAATATTTACTTCCAAATGGATTATTACATTTATATAAAATTGACTTTTAAATGAAATTGCTTCTAGATAAAAAAATATAAGAATAAAAATAAGTTATTTTGAATTTAGTTGACTTAAGTTAAAACGAATTGAGTCTTAGATTTTGATATCAGCTCCTTAGTATTACCCCCACCCCAAAAATTTCTGCTTCATATCAGTCTTTTAAATTAATTTTTTGACTCAAATTTATTTACATTTTTATTTTTTTATTTTTTTTTGAAAAATTATATTAAAGACTACAAGATTTATAGTTTTTAAATATATTTTTATAAAAAAATTATCAAATAAAATATAAATAAATTCAATTCAAACTTTAAATAGAAAAACTGAAATAAGTAAATAATTTATGATAGAGGAAATATTAGATTTTTTTTTTCTGGAATAGGAATAGCAATCGTGACGTTCTCACCCACTTCGGTAATATTTTGCATGTATTAATTGTTGCAAAAATTTGTAATGTTACCTGTTCAATGCTTCCGTCCTCAATATCTGTTCTGAATGAGAGCAGCATTATTTCATGAAGCAGATTTTCTAAATCTTCTTGATGAAGCGGCACTGCAATTATTTTTTTATGTTTTATTTTTTATTTTCACAAAAAGCAAACCAACTTTTAAATAAAAAAAATTCTAAGTTTTAGATTCTAGAAAAAAAAAAAAGGGAAACTGAAAAACCAAACCTTGAGATTGAAACAACCAAGAGAAGATATCCGCGGCAAGCTGGTGGGATTTCTGGAGGGAGTCACGGCCACCCCACTGGTTCTCTACCGCCAGCTGGAGGCCGTGCCAACGAGAAAGAAGCAGAGCGATTTTCTCTTGGAGATGAGCGGAAGCAGAGGCAGCGTCCTGCTTCCGGCCAGCCGCCGCCTTTCCTCCCTCGTTACACCGGTCCATGGATACCATTTCGCGCACCGGAAGGAAGCTCCCTGCTTCTGCTCTCTCCCTTTCCCTCTCTCCGTAGAGAGAGACTCTATCTACTCTGTTTGATCGTTTCTTCTTTCCCTTTCCTTATCCGCTTTTGGCTTGCCTTCGGTTCTCTTCTCTTTCTTTTATACCTGTCGTCCCACATTTGCTTGGCTACCACAGAAAGAAGAGCGAAAATATGGGGTCAGAGACAGACAGTCGGAGAAAGACTCGCGGAAGAAAACCAGGACAGAGACAGAGTTCTGTTTATTTCGCTCTTTGAAAACCCGTAGGCTAAATCGTGAAAATCAGAGAACTTTATATCCTAAAAGCGCAAATTGGTTATCTGCAGACGATGTCGTATTAAAATTATGATCCTATAAATTCCGCGACTTGGGACTTGGGAGGCTACCGACTGGGGAGCGGTGGAAATGGCGATGGCGAAAGGAGCTTCTTTAAACCACATATCTAGAGAATCTTCAGACATTAGGCGTCTGGCTGAATTCTACAAAGAGGTTTCGATTTTCGATTCTCTGTTTTTGGTTCTAGGATTTAATCCTTCGTTTTAGTCAGAATTTCTTGTTTTACCGAGGAAAATTTGCTGTCAGATGTTTGGGTTCGAGGAGATTCCGACGCCGGATTTCGGTTTCAAGGTGATTTGGCTGAGCTTGCCAGGAGGCTTGGCCATCCATCTGATAGAGAGAAGCTCGGAGACGAAACTCCCTGAAGGTCCTTACAGCGCCGCGTCTCCGATTGTTGATCCCAGCCACCTACCAAGGGGCCACCATCTCTGCTTCTCTGTCGCCAATTTCGATTCTTTCATCCAGTCTCTTCAGGTATTCCCACTTGCTCTATCCTGCCTCTTTCTAGGTGTTTCCATTTGTTTTGCTTCGTATGGGAAGTGTTTGCTTATTGGGTGAAGAGTGGTTCTTGGCTACTAACAAAATTTAGTTCAAGTTATTCTCCATTAAAAATTTTCTAAACAGATTTGCCTAGTTTAGCTTCAGAGTATATGACCAAGACTACTGTTTTGGGGAAAGAACAGTCGATGGAGAAATAGTTCTTTTGTCTGATAGGTCTCATATGGTATGGCTTCAATTTCACCTGATGTAACCTAAGGGGTAAGGGCTTATACTGTTTGGAAGCTTATAAAAGAGAATGGTCTGGTTGAAGATGACTATATGAAATGTCTTATGGGTAAGATGTCTATAGCCCAAATGTGCGCTCTCAATGTCCGAAGGCGACCTGCAGTTATCACTTCTTTGTTGTCACACCTTTCTCCCTTGATTACTGCCATTGAATTCACATAAGTTTGTTGGAGGGACTCAGAGTTGAAACTGGGGTGAAGTCCTGTACTTATAAGTCGTTAATATATTTGTGCAGGATAAGGGAATAGAGACTTTCCAGAGATCGGTTCCAGGTCGGAATATCAGACAGGTCTTCTTCTTTGATCCCGATGGTAAGCTCTTCTTTCTAGCGACCAACTTACTTTCCAAGTTAAACAGCTCCTCTGAGCATCGTTTTTTTTTTTAAAAATCGTTTTTCATCCCTTTTTCTACTTCCACTTACCAAAATTTTCTATCCAGCAACGTCATTCCACAATTTTGCGTTTCTGATTGTCTACACTTTGATTGCGTTAATCGGTCTACCATGCCATTCTCTGTTTCCTTTTGGAAAGGTCTATTTCTGAAGTCCATTTGTGCGATTTTGTTCCGCAGGTAATGGATTGGAGGTAGCTAGTAGGGAGGCTCCATAAGAAGAGAGTGCCGGGTTGATAGTTATGTTAGCCAAAGAAATGTTTCAGCATGTTTATGATGTAAATGGTTGGTTCCCACAGGTTAAAGAGCCAATAATGAATCTGGGTTGTTGTACGTCTGGACATGTAGAGGCCTTCTTGTGATCTGAAAAATAATGATTAGCAATTAAACACGAGCTTTTCAAGAGGTTTTGTTTGAGTAATTGATACCTTGAAAATTGTATAGGATATGGTAACATATTCAGGTAAACAAGGAACTCTGGCATCCAAAAGTCAGCTGTTCTGCCTGCGTATGCGCAACGATAAGAGCATGTATCGTTTATTATCCAGCTCTGCTCCTATGGTCGTCCCTTGACATGGTACAGTTTTTGTAGGATTGCATTTGCAACATTAATTCTCATTAATCTTTCATGTATATTTTTTGGGGTGCTACAGTCTTGGTATAACAGATACAGGCACTTGATCTTTTTGTCATTGCCTGTAACTGGTCTCTATATCTGATTTCATTGGGTTGGGACTTGAAATCTTCTTCACAACTACTAGAAATCGAAGATTTGCAATAACTACAGATTGCTCAAATGTCAGATTGTCGCTCACTGCCATCAATTTTGGAGTAACTTTGCTCCTTACGTGATTCCATTTGACTTGAGCAGAAATTATGTGGAACCTTGAGACGCTCCATGGGTAGGAACAGCAGGTTGTCTACCAATCTTCATTTTGGTGACATTTATTCTTCTTTGACGTTGGTTTCTTGCTATAATTTCTTCCCATTTGTGTTTTTCATGTTCGTTACCTTACAAGATCACTACTCACCACGACACTGAAGCAAGCAAAATTCGCAGTAAAACAAAATTCAAGAATAGAGTTTTAGTTCTACCCAACTCACGCAAAACAAAAATGAGTGGAAAAAGAAAAACAGAACATTGTTTAGTCATTGGCAGTGGCCAACTGAAGCGCAAGCAGCTCGTCCTCTGGAATGGTCTTGATCCGGCAATCCGACCGGGGATAGGAGGCGCAGAGGAGCGCGTAGCCACGCTCCACCACGTCGTCGCTGAGCATGCCCTCACTCTGATCGACTGTGCCACTGAGGAGCCGGGCCGGACATGTCATGCACACGCCTAGCTTGCAGTCGTGGGGCACCGATAGCCCCACGTCCAGCGCCTTCGACAGGATGGTCTCGTCGGGATCAACCTCTATCTCCGTCGACTGACTCTCGTGTTCGATCACCACCTTAAAGGATTTGGCGATAAGTGCTGTGGTTCTAGGCGGAGGCCGGGCGCGGAAGTGGCGGATGGTGGAGAGCTTGGTGGCCGTGTGTTTAGGAGGGGTGGCGAGGGAGAGAGATGGGGCGAAGTTGAAGGCTGTTGCTGCCATGGATTTTCGCTGCGGGGGAGGGAGGGGGCTTTTGGTTGGTTGACAAGGTTTTGTCATTTCTGTGGCTATGGATGGGATAAGTTTTTTTTTTTCTTTCTTTCACGTTAAAGACATTTTTTATTTCATAAAAATTTGCCAATGTGCATTTTAAAACTTTCCTCGCCTTAAGTATCAAATTTACCACTATAAACTAGTAAAAGATCAAATTTATCATTAAATTTTTAAAAGTATCAATTTTATCATTGAACTTTACATTAGAAAACAAATTTACTATCAATATTGATTGACTAATAATTGACTATCAAATGAAGGGAAAAAATAATAGTTTTGATCCTTAGTTTTTCATAGTTTTTCTTTTAGTGCCTTAACTTTATCCATCTGATATTCATGTCATTTTTTTCATTTATTTGACAAACAGTCAGGTGTTCATTGGCGTCGGGTGGGGCGGGCAAACTTACCCAAGACTGCATTTCCTAATAATGGATCCATTATCTAGAGGCTCATTGTTAGACAAGATTCTATGGAAAATCACTGAAAAATTTTCATAGAGGATTGGCTTTGCGTCCTGTAGTCTGCAAGAGCTGGAAAGCTGCTGATCTTCCTACCTTAGTCTTAAATCCTCTCGATTCTTTGAATCCCTAAGCCTTTTAGTAACAACTTCGTTGATAATGTTAGGATTCTTACTTGATTCTTACGTTATCCTTTCCATGATAAGGTCCTTTTTTTCATGATATTTGGATAAGTGTTAGTTTCAATTGTTTTCTTAGCTATCTTGATTATAGCCATTTTAGATGTAGTGCCATTGCTTCTGTAAAGGCTATAAAGCCACTTACTTCATTTGAAATAATAATCAAGAAAGACTTCCTTATCTTGCAAAATTACGAATGTTGTTAATAATTGGTATCAGAGCCTTGCAATAGAAGGCCTATTTGGGTGAGTAAGAGTAGGAAGAAACTGCAGCTTTCTTCCTCAAAATGGCTAAGAGTAGCAGCTTCGTTCAACCAGCTATTCTGAAGTTTGATGGCCATTATGATCACTAGGCAATGTTAATGGAGAACTTCCTTCGCTCTAAACAGTATTGGGATCTCATAGAGATTGGAGTCCTGGAGCTAGAAGAAGGTGTGATGCCAACAGAGGAACAAACCAGGTTGATTAAAGAGCAGAAACTGAGAGATCTCAAGGTAAAAAAAATTACCTTTTTCAGGCAATTGATCGAAATGTCATGGAGATGATTCTGAACAGAAGTTCAGCCAAAGATATTTGGACTTCAATGAAACTCAAACATCAAGGATCAACAAGAGTGAAGCGTGCTCAGTTACAAGCACTAAGAAGGGACTTTGAAATACTTCGCATGAAGGAGGGTGAAAGCGTTGATAGCTACTTTGCCCGAACCTTAGCCATAGCCAACAAAATGAAGGCAAATGGTGAACAGATAAGTCAAACTACCATCACAGGAAAAATATTACGATCCATGACTCCAAAATTTGATTATGTAGTTTGCTCTATCGAAGAATCTAACAATATGGATGTGCTGAGTATTGACGAGCTGCAGAATAATTTGCTTGTTCATGAATAGGGAATGAATGGACATATGGAAGAGAAGCAAGCCCTCAAGGTGTCATACGAAGAAAGGATAGGGAAAGGAAGAGGATGTGGAATGACTCGAGGAAGAGGAAGAGGAAGAGGCAGACAGTCGTTCAATAGGGCCACTGTTGAATGCTTCAGGTGTCACAAGATAGGACACTATCAATATGAATGTCCAGAATGGGAGAAAAAGGCAAACTATGCCGAGAAGGAAGAAGAAGAATTGTTGCTTATGGCCAACGTTGAAAGCAATCAAATCAACAAAGAAGGTGCATGGTTTCTTGACTCAGGTTGTAGCAACCATATGTGTGGAAACAAAGAATGGTTTACGGAGCTAAATGACGGCTTCAGGCAGACTGTAAAGCTTGGAAATAACACACGAATGGTGGTAATGGGAAAGGACAGTGTCCTTCTACACTTGAATGGTTATACACAGGTAATCATTAAAGTCTACTACATTCCTGAGCTTGCTAACAACTTATTGAGCGTAGGACAGCTCCAAGAAAAGGGTTTAACCATTCTTCTCCAACACAGAGCATGTAAGGTATATCACCCTGGAAAGGGAGTAATCACGCAAATAGAAATAATTTCCAATAAAATGTTTGTTCTACTCGCTACAATAGAGTCAAAGGAACTAGCATGTCTCCAGACTGAATTAGAAGACGAAGCACATCTCTGGCACCGTTGATTTGGACATCTTAGCTATAATGGGCTAAAGACGCTGGTTGCTAAAAGAATGGTAGATGGCTTGCCTTCTTTGAAGACTTCGGCCAAAGTATGCATAAATTGCTCAACTGGAAAACAACATTGAAAATCCATACCTAAGAAAAGTTTATGGAGAACATCTTATTGCTTGCAACTTGTGCATGCAGACATATGCGGGCCAATCAAACCAGCCTCTAATAGCAACAAGAGGTATGTCTTAAGCTTCATTGATGACTTTTCACGTAAAACCTGGGTCTACTTCTTGCATGAAAAATCAGAAACCTTGGCAGCATTTAAAATATTCAAAGCATGTGTTGAGAAGGAATCTGGAAGTTTCATTACTTGCTTAAGAACTGATAGGGGTGGTGAGTTCACCGCAAATGATTTTGAAGTGTTTTGTAAGGAGCAAGGCATAAGAAGGCAATTGACGGCTGCATATACTCCTCAACAAAATGGCATGGCCGAAAGAAAGAACAGGACCATTATGAATATGGTTCGTTCCATGTTAGCTGAAAAAGGAATTCCTAAAGAATTTTGGCTCGAAGCAGTGAAGTGGAGTGTGCATGTACTCAATAGATGTCCCACAGTAGCGGTGTAAAACAAGACCCTAGAGCAGGCATGGAGCAATATGAAACCTTCAGTAGAGTACTTTCGTATTTTCGGATGCGTGACACATGCACATATTCCAGACCAAAAGAGAAACAAGCTAGACAAAAAAAGCAAGAAGTACGTGTTACTTGGCATGAGTGATGAGTCAAAGGTCTACAAACTCTATGATCCAACAACCAAGAAGATAATAGTAAGCAGAGATGTTATTTTCAAAGAAGAAGAATCCTGGAACTGGGACAGAAGCGAAAAAGAAAGAAGTCCTAATGTACTAGAATATGAAAATGATAAAGATCAGACTGATGATGAAAGAGCAGCTGAAGATGGTACTGGGGAAAATGACAGCACTAATTCAGATACGACAAGTGATGCTGAAGCCTCTCCAATTGAATCTCCAGCTCTAACTGAAAGGAGGGCAAGAAGACCTTCTATCTGGATGGTAGATTACGAAACTAGGAAAGGTCTTTCAGATGAAAAAGTATTATGCACTATGGTGACCTCTGCTGAAGAAGATCTAATCACATTTGAAGAAGTAGTGAAAGCTCAGAAGTGGAGAGAAGCTATGGACACAGAATTAGTTGCAATCGAAAAGAACAAGACTTGGGAATTGATTGCCCTACCAAATGGAGTGAAACCTATTGGAGTTAAATAGGTCTTTAAGACCGAACTTAATGAAAAAAGAGATGTCGATAAGTACAAAGCAAGGCTGGTGGCCAAAGGATATACATAACAATATGGGATTGATTATACAGAGGTATATGCATCAGTTGCCAAACTCAACATAATACGCTTGATTCTTGCCTTGGCAGCTCAATGAGGTTGGGACGTATTTCAATTAGATATAAAAAGTGCATTTCTTTATGGAGAGATTCAAGAAGAAGTTTTCGTGCAACAACCTCCGAGATACGAAAAGAAGGGTGAAGAAGACAAAGTTTACAAGTTAAAAAAAGCTTTGTATGGCCTAAAGCAAGCTCTAAGGGCATGGTATAGTAAGATCGAAGCTTACTTCATCAATGAAGGGTTTGAAAGGTGCTACTGTGAACATTGACTCTTTACAAAGACCGAAAGAGGTAAGCTTCTAATTGTGAGCCTTTACATTGATGATCTTATTTATATTGGAAATGATAGCAACATGTGTGATGCATTTAAGACCTCAATGAATCATGAATTCGATATGATTGACTTGGGGAAAATGAGATATTTCCTCGGAGTGGAGATCTTACAAGGAACAAAAGGAATTTTCATGTGTCAAAGATGATATGCTAAAGATGTGCTAGCAAGATTTGGAATGGAGAACAGCAACTCAGTGCAAAATCCAATTGTTCCAGGCACAAAATTATTGAAGGATGAAGCAGGAACAAAGGTGGATGCAACACTGTTCAAACAAGCAGTCAGAAGCCTCATGTATCTGACAGCAACACGCCCTGACCTGATGTATGGGGTAAGCTTAATAAGCAGGTTCATGTCAAGTCCTACTGAGCTTCACTGGTCTATAGCAAAAAGAATACTGAGATATTTAAGGGGTACACCAAAACTTGGAATCTTCTACAGGAAGAAGTAACCATGGAAAGGTTTGATATCTTATACCGACAGTGACTTTGCTAGCTATCTAAATGATTGAAGGAGTACTTCTAGTTTTGTGTTTTTATTCGGCTCTGGAGCAGTGTCATGGTCATCAAAGAAGTAACCCATTGTGACGTTATCCACCACTGAAGCCGAATATATTACTGCCGCCTCATGTGCGTGTCATTGCATCTGGTTGCGAAGGATATTGGAAAAACTTGGGAACAAGGAAAATGAAAGCACTGTGATTCGCTGTGACAATAGTTCGACCATTAAGCTTTCAAAAAATTCTATTTTTCATGGTAGAAGCAAGCACATTGATGTCCGTTTTCATTTTCTTCGAGACTTAACTTGAGATGGTGTGGTAGTACTAAGTTACTGCAGCTCACAGGACCAACTTGCAGACAGCATGATGAAGCCTCTCAAGCTGGAGCAATTTCTAAAGCTTCGCAACCTGTTGGGAGTAGTTGAAGCTTCAAGTATAAGCTAAATGCACACTGCATTTAGTTTAAGGGAGGGAATGTTAGGATTCTTACTTGATTCTTACGTTATCCTTTCCATGATAAAGTCCTATTTTTTAGGATATTTGGATAAGTGTTAGTTTCAATTGTTTTCTTAGCTATCTTGATTATAGCCATTTTAGATGTAGTGTCGTTGCTTCTGTAAAGGCTATAAAGCCAGTTACTTCATTTGAAATAATAATCAAGAAAGACTTCCTTATCTTGCAAAATTACGATTGCTGTTAACAGATAATGGAGCAAATGTATTGCTCTATGATGATGACCATTTCCCTTGTTATCGTCTCTTTTCTACATCCCATTTGCCTGAAGAATCATAGCGCCATCCAATTTCGTTCCAGTTTTTGAAAAATGGGGGTAATAACATTCTTGTTTGCTCCTACTGAAATTCGATAATTCTAATTTAGGGGAGGGTTTGATGAGGGAATTAGTTAAAAGCGCTGTCTCCACCAAGAACTATCACTTCATTGTTGGACTCTAGATACCCTCATTTCCTTTGGCATTGTTGAATTTCAGTATTTCACAGAAGATGATCTACACCTAACTCGTTTTAACTTAAGTCAATTGAATTCCAAATAACATATTTTTATTCTTATATTTTTTTTATTTGGAACTAATTTCAATTAAAAGCCAACATTATGTAGGTGCAATAAGCCATTGAAAATACAATTTTTGTAATCTTACTAAATTTTTATGAATTTTTCTAGTTTTAGGCATTAAAAAAGAAAAAATCATAAAAATTTTATAACATCATGACAATTTACTTTTAAATGTATTATTGTATCTACATAATATTGCCTTTCAAATGAAATTGGTTTTAGACAAAAAAATGTAAAATTAAAAATAAGGTAGTTGACTTAAGTTAAAACGAATTGACCCATAATCATTAAATTTGAATAGTTAGGATACTAGTCGAAAATATCTAAAGAACCAAGGATCAATAATTTATTTTGCCCCTTCAATTCAATAGTCACTTAAGGGACAAATAATATCAGTGGTAAGTTTGGTCTCGAAGGTAAGGTTCAGTAGCAAATTTGGTACTTTTGAACGTTTGATAGTAAATTTGGTTCTTTGATTAGTTTAGAGTAGTAAAATTAGTACTTCATCCAACTTTCCCATTTTTGGTTGAGTAAGAGAAAAAAAAAACATGATATCCAAAATACTTGGAAGATGCCCAAGACTTTTAGAGACTAGTGGACCTAAAACCAAAGATAAGTTTAAGGCCTTAGAATTATGTGTCTAGGAGAGATCCTCGATACTTAAGTCAATAAAGACTTGAGATGAGAGAGGTGTTTAGCTTAGTAAGAGCCGCACTCTAGTCAAGAGAGCGTACCGCTTTTATAAGCTCTAAGACATCGTAATAATAGTGAAAACTCCTCTAATTACAAGATCACCCCCGTAGTCGAGGGGGTTCCCCCTTGCCATGCTCCTCCTTGATTAATGGCAACCCCTTATCCTCATAGCTCATGAACCATGCTCCAATGGGATTCTCCAAACCTAGTTACACGAGGATGATTCCGCTGGGTCTTCTTACTGAGCCCATAATTCTATAAATTGAGGCAATTTCATTATAATTTCCTTTATACAAAAAATAAAAATAAAAATCATAAAAAGAAAACATTTGTTTCTTCAAACCTTTGGCAGAGTTATATGGATGACCCTAAGAAAATGTGTTAAAGACTCTTGAACTGTTAGAAACTCACACTATTAATCCAACAGTTTTTGTGCTTCAGTCATTCTCAACAGTTAAAACAGACCAATAAATAGATTCTCTCAATTAATGAGACATATTTTCCACTAAAATCTCTTTCAGAAGTGGATATTCCATACGAAGATTCTCAAAAAGTGTCCTAAAAGTCTAAGTTTATGAAGAAAACAAAATTAAGGTCTTTCGTCCCAGCAGAGAGCTGCTTCAAACAGATCTCAAGGGAACGAAGAAGTGATAAAAAATAAAAAAAAAAGCCTCTACCAACAGACCTGCAAATAACAACCGATAAAGTGCACTATTTGTCTCTGCAACCATTATTTCACCAACAAGTAAATCATAAATCAGTGCCCTCTTATTAGCAAGCAAAGTGCTCGAACATGTAGCATGAAGAGACAGCAAATTTCGAGTGCATCTTCAAACTCAGCGCTTCTTGGAGACACCCACAGTCTTGCCTCTGCGACCCGTTGTCTTGGTGTGCTGTCCACGCACCCGGACACCCCAATAATGTCGAAGACCGCGGTGGTTCCTGGCGTATCGGTATTGAGTTAGATACTTTAACAACAAGAACAAGTTTTGGCATATCCGTTTTGAATAATTTATAAATATGTGTAAGGGCAAAGAGACCACCTGATCTTCTTCAAGCGCTCGAGATCATCCCGGAGCTTCATGTCCAATGCGTTGGAGACGATCTGAGAGTATTTGCCATCCTTGTAATCCTTTTGCCTGTTCAGGAACCAGTGAGGTATCTTGAATTGGTGAGGGTTCGCCACGATCACCATCAAGTTCTCCAGTTCTGCAGCCGTCAGTTCTCCCGCTCTGCACAAAAAAAAAAAAAACAAAAGAAAGAAAGTCACCAACTTCATCATACATGTTTCAAAGATTCAGTTGCGTTGCTCCAAATCACAAACACAAATCATGTAACCCAATAAAATGTGTCGGGGGAGGTCTGTCGGAGGACATTGAACGAACATGATACAGATATATAAGTATCTCTCGGTTCCAATTTCCATGATTCATTTGCTTTTTCGGGTAAAGAAAGGAGCGGAACCGTTTGTTCATGTCGACATCGGCTTTTTTGCAGATGAGGTTGGCGAAGCGTCGGCCGATGCCTTTGATGGAAGTGAGAGCAAACATGATCTTCTTCTTCCCATCAACATTGGTGTTGAGCACCCGAAGTATGTGTTGGAAGTCCTCGTTCGTCACCAACGACTACAAAGCACAACACAGTACAACAATCATTCCTTATCAGTCCCTCAAATCTCCCAAAAGAAATAAAAAGAAAAAAAGAAAAAATCCTGTTAAGATTGATTATTGAAGGGAAATTCAAAGATCAGCACAGTGGTTCTAAAAGCGTAACCATTTTTAACTAGTTTCCCCAGTTTCTACCCTGCGCTTTGTAAATTTTTTTTTCCCCAGAAAACGGAGCCGGGAAGGTAGTTCAAAAGATGTATCCTGAATGCAAGAAATTAATATAAAAAGAAAGAATTAGTCCAACCTAGTGACCGATTTTAAAGCAGGATCAGTACGAATTTTTTGTTGAGATATTGTAGTGATCTTAATACTGGCTTAAAGCCACAACCCTATTTTTTCATTCAATTAAAGTATTGCACCAAGTAGGCAAGAAATTTTTCAGTCAATAACTAATATTTCAAGAGGTGAAATTATAGCTTCAATGATTATTATTATTATTATTATTATTATTTATAAAATATACTTCATTTCAATTAAAAATGAGCTAAACAACATTTTACAAACCAACGACAACATGAGATTCTAAGGGACGACCATAACATAAACTGGCAAAAAAAATCTACTTGTTCTTGTGACATCGGATGAAAGGAAGAAAATCAGAACAGGCTTAACTTTTCAGGTATAGTGCTGAAATAAATCTAAAGTATATAACTCATAAATAATTAGAATAAAATTTAGACCAAATCAACAATAACCAAGTAGCGCCAGAACTAATCAAGCATTAGGCTTAAACAAGTCTAACCTATAAAAATAAAAGATTACCTATAAAACCTAAAAAAATGAAAACTAAATTTATTTTATATGATTATCTTCATATGTGTTGTCAAGCATCGGGGCACCCCAATAGAGCTAAGATTTTGGTGAATCTAAGAGAAAACTTGGATTCATTGCTGTCCGCCTCCTATTGAAGAACTACCCTGTTTGAGTCTTAAACCACTTTTAAACACTAGAATTTAAAGAAGATTGCATCCAGCATAAAATTTGATAGATAACATTGAATAAGGTTAGTAAAAAATAAATAAATAAAAATTGAAAGAAAACCAGCCAAATTTGGTCAGAAACAGTAGAGAAGAATTAGGAAACAACATAAAGGAGTAATTGCACGATTCCATATTAACATTTAATTATTGTGTTAGTTTTAACCTCAACTTCTAACTTGCACATTTAGACACTCTAACCTTGTTTAAATATTTCATTTTGGACCATTAGGTGACTAAATGCATTAGTTTTGATAGAAAATACCATGTTAGCATAGCATGTTAGGGTAAAATGCTAACTTTAATGCCTAAATTTTTTTTTTCTTTAACAAATAATCTTTAAAACATTGAAATCTAACAAAAAAAACTCTTTTTTCTCATCTTGGCCTTCCTCTCTGACCAACCCTCTCCTCCGTTTGCCTCATTGTCCTCCATCATCTACTTCAGCCACCTCCTTCTCCTCCACTCACCTTCCTCTCCTCCATCCCGATACGTTCACTTGATTCGCTCATTCATCCCCGAATCACACACCATCAATCGATTCACTTCTTCTCCCTCATCCATAACGTCAATAAGTGAAACCCATCTTTGATTTCACCTTCAACCCTGCCACCAATGTTTGTGGTCTTCTCCAATGTAAGCAGCCGAACAGAAATAGTGGCATCCGAGGATCTCTTGTAAATCTAATGTCTGTAGCAAGAAGAAAATGGATAAGGAGAAGCCTAGCAGCTTCAATAAGGCTTTGATCTTGTAGAACTCGATGCATAGCAGTAGGGAATTTGGCATACGAGGATCTCGGGTTCTTGGAATTCAACTCTGATTCAGGTTGTCTGAGGATCTTATCGACCTCTCCTAACCGTGATGGTTAAAAGGGCATCGGTGTGATCATCGGTCCCTTTGCTGCGGCACGATGTAACTGCTGGTGGTCAGAGGACAAGGAAGCGGATGAAAGAGAAGGTTGGCTGGAGAGGGGAAGGGAGTGGAGTTTTTTGTTAGATTCAGGAAAGTGTAGTTTTTTTGTTAGATTTCAATGTTTCAAAGGTTATTTGTTAAAGAGAAAAGTTTTTAGGCATTTTCTGTTAGAACTAATAAGTTCCATTGCTCAAATGTCTAAAATGAAATGTTTAAATGAGGTTAGGGAGTTAAAATGTACAGGTTGGAGGTTAAGGTTGAAACTGAAACAATAGTTAAAGTTTAGGATCTAATCATGGAACTTACTCCAGCAGAAGGGGAATGGGTTGAAGGAGTGGGATGTATGGCAGAAAAAGTTTAGTGTTTTTTTTTAACGAAAGATACTTCATTTCAATTAAACTTACTCTAGCAGAAGGGGAATTAGTTGAAGGAGTCGAAACGCATAATAGAAAAAGTTTCTTTTTTACAAAAGATACTTCATTTTAATTACACTTACTCTAGCAGAAGAGGAATGAGTTGAAGGAGTGGGAAGAATAGCATAAAAATTTAGTTTTTTTTTTTTTACAAAAGATATTTTATTTCAATTAAAAGTGAGTTAAACAGTATTCACAAACCAACGATGACATAAGACTAAAAGCAATAATAGGAACATAAAACTGACTAGCAAAAGCCAACTCGTTCATGTGATACCGAATGAAGGATGAGAATCGGAACAAGCTGAACCTTCTTGGTAAGCGAGAATAAATCTGGAGTATAGAACTCATAAATAAATGGAATAAAGCTCAAATCAAACTAACAATAACCAAGCGGTGGTAGAACCAACCAGGCATCAGAGACTTGAATAAGATTATCTATAAAAATAAAAAAATTACCTAGAAAACCTAAAATGATAAAAATTGACTTTATTTTGTGAAATCACGCCTATATCTGCTGGCAAGTGTCAGGATACCCTAGTAGAGCTGAGATTTCAGTGAATCCAAGAGAAAACTTAGATCCATTGTTGCTTGCCTCCAATTGAAGATTTATCTTGCGAGAGTCCCAAATCACTCTTAATTGCTAAGATTTGAAAAAGATTGTATCCACTATAAAATCTGATAAATAACATTAGATAAAGTCAGTTACGCAATAAAAACATTGAAAGAGAACCAGCTAGATTCAAACCAAAATGAGAAAAAGTTTAGGGTTATCTGAGTCACCTCATCTAGCTTCAATGAAAATTAAAAATATTATTATTATTATTGGTATTTTATTAGTATCATGATGATCATAATCATCAACAATGCGGGGTGGAGTTAAGGAGCCTAGATTTAGTATTTTTCACTATTACAAATATATGAAGAGAACCTCCTAAAAGCCAGATGTTTATGACACTAGAAGATGGGAAGGTTGGAGTTGAACTCTAGATATCCCCAATGCCCCCATCAAGAATTTCCATTTTGCTAAGGTATTAGGAACATGATTTAGTACTTAAATATTTATAAAACTTTAAAATTAATTTTTTAAAACTTGTCTTGTAACTCTTTTTTCTAAATTTCCCTTATAGAAGTTGTTCACTAAATTCAAAAGACTCAAATGAAACAATGTTATCTGGAAGGAAATTATCATTTGAATAAATAAATTTATCAAAGAACTTTTATGTATAAAAACCAAAAACAGTTTGAAAAAAAATGATATTGAATGAGTATATCAGAACAAAAAGAGTTACAAGGGCAAATACTTGTAAAAATAAAAATTGCAATTGCAATGTTAATTATGTTAAATAATAAAGCTAAAGTGGTGTAAAGGCAAGACTTTTAGTTTTTGCTAGTTTTTAGGTTGCATATGCGTAGTGAAAAAACAAAAAAGTGAAATAAATGGAAATCATAATATGATCCACCTCAATTGTAGGGGGATTATTTATAAGTGATGTGGTGATTAGTTACTTAACTTATATATTAATTGAAACCTTATTATAAGTGATATTTGGTGGAGAAATTTTGGCTGTAGGAGAACACCTAAATGAGCTGGACCTAAAAAGAAGGCACTATTAGGGGATCCGGAGTTGTGTGTGTATTCGAGAAAAACCCTTTGATACTCAAAACAGTAATGGCCTGAGAAGAGTATAAAGGATTTAGTAGGGAGAATAAACTTACTAGATGGTTTCCATGAGGAGCCTATTATAAGCTGGAGGATAAAATTCATATTTAGTCCCCTAATTTTAAGGGTGGTCCTAAAGTGGTCCCTTAACTCTAAAAGTGACTATTAAAGTTTCTTAACTCAATTAATGCATCTTATTTTGGTCCTTACCATCAATTCTGAAGTTATTTCATATGGCAATTACCTACGTGGCAGCCATATTGCCACATGGTTGCCCTTTTCATGACAGTAAGTGGCTAAATTGAAAGAAAAATAAGTATCTGGCTAAAATGACATAAATGAATAATCTAAATGTTCTAAGACATAGTTTAACCCAAATTTTTTCCCCAAATCATCTCCGATTCAAACAGTTGACATCGCCCGCTCTGGCCTACTTTCCGTCTATACACCGTCGCCCACTTATGCTTCTCCCTCTCTCATTCCCTGAATAGCAATCGAGTTAGCCGATTGTGGCCTTCAATCATGCCGCGCCATAAATTGTCGATCACCTCGACAAAATGAACCACTTCAGACCCGCCCATATTCTGTTGTTAGTAGGAGCTGCGATTGGGCAGCGATTGAATACGTCGGTGATTGGGTGCTAGTGTGATTCTATTATTACGCAATTAAGGATTTCAGTTACTCGGTGCAGATTCTGGGGCAATGGCGAACGAGTGGGGAACTTCACGGAGAAGAGAATGGGCGTAGCGGCGATCACGTTGTCGGCAATTGTGAGCTATTATCCGCGGGAAGGACTGCTGAGTATTGTGGAAGATAGAGAGATGGTGGCGGTGTAGGCGGAAAAATGAAGAAATGGTGATATTATGGCGGTGTAGACGATGAGATGGGGAGATGGATAGGTAGAGGTGGGTGGTCGCTTATCCATAAAGAATGGGCAGATGTTGGCGGTGACGTGCACGGTGGAGTGGGCAACTAGACGGTTTGAATCGGAGAAGAGGAAGATTATGGGTTAAACTATGTCTTAGGGGCTTAGGATTATGCGTTTGCATCACTTTAGTCTGAAATTTTTGTTCTTTCAGTTTAGTCACTTACTGTCATGGAATGAGTGGCCATGTGGCAGTATGGGTGTCACATAGACAATTTTCATTCGAAATAATGGCAAAACTGACAGTAATGACTAAAATAGGACGCGTTAGTTAAGTTAGAGGACTTTAATAGTTACTTTTAGAGTTAAGGGATTAGTTTAGGATGACCCTTAAAGTTAGGGGTCTAAACATGGATTTTACCCATAAGCTGGATTATGTGTTTGCTAAGGGACAAGATCCTTATTTCTTCGAAGTAGAATCCTATAGCTTGGGGGATTTCATCTCGTCTCCCATTCAATCATTAATCCTACTAATTAATAATAGTTTAACCCACTAGAATGTCTCTAATGAGCAAAACCCACAAGAAATGTCTTTAATGAGCTTCCATAAAGGTTTGTGTGAGCTTAATATGGTATCAATGGGTTCCTTCCCTAAAGTGAAATCAAGACATGTGGGTACCCTACGTTTCACAACTGCCCATGAAGCATCTAAAGTGCAAGACATGTTGCGGCTTGATATCAGCTGGTGTTTGTCACTCTTCAGGAAGGCATTTATAGCCCTCACTTTTCCCCAAGACAAAATTTGCATTTTCTATCAACATACTAAAGATTCTAGAGATTTCTCCTCCACTTTATGGTTTCTACATCGTGCCTAATACACCAGTTTAGAGGATCTATTTTGCATTGAACATTGAAAAGGGTATGTGATTGAACTTATTCCTTATTATAATTATTTGGTGTCGAATCCCTTCCTGCTATGAATGGGTTTTCAACTTTCTTGGTGACAGATGGTTGCTTTCCCCTAGGTGTCTTGTTTTTCTAGTCATGCTCATAGATATCAAACATAAAAGGAAAGATGATTGCTAGGGCTAAGTGTTAGGTTTCGGGAGCTAAACAAGCACAGCGGAATTTAACCGAAACCCTCCATGATCCAAGTGAAATGGGGTAAACCGGTTGTTCAAAAATTTTCATACCTAATTTTCGGTTAAAATCTCTCACCCAATTGTAGAGTCAAATCACAAAACTTGAACAGTTGATGTGTTCAAACTCTCTACGGTATCCACATGAGTCTCTTAGGATCACCATGCTTCCACTATGTCCCGCCAGATGCGTTTTTCTTACGCTC
Source organism: Aquilaria sinensis (assembly GCA_005392925.1). Lineage (NCBI taxonomy): Eukaryota > Viridiplantae > Streptophyta > Magnoliopsida > Malvales > Thymelaeaceae > Aquilaria > Aquilaria sinensis. The sequence goes on from SMDT01002134.1 coordinate 364,168, forward strand.
GCAATGCTAGCTTGCGTCTTCCAAGGACTTGCAAGAGAAAAGTGCGGGTGTTCTTTTGGGAGGCTAGGGCAAGAAGCTGTGAATTTCTCAATAAAAGTTGTATTTATAGTGAAACTCAACTCCCAGGCCTAATGGGTTTCAAAGCCCTAATCCAATTAGGCTTTAATTTTGGGCTTAATAATGGCTCAACTTTTTGGCCCATTATTAATACGAAATTATTGTGAACCATAACCCAAATAATTAGCCCTTGCATTCTAATGATTCAAATAGCTCTACGTATGCGACGTAATAGGCTCTTACCACATTGGCAATGATCATAAATCACATTTATGATCATAAGTAATGAGCGGTGTCTAACAACACATCATTACTACCCAAGTGACAAGATTGTTGGTGATTCAACTAAACCTTTATGATTATTACCCATATATGTCATTGTCCTTTTGTCCAAGATATCAAGACTAAGCACGAGACATGGAATGTGTCACTCTCGTATAGCCCAATCTTTGGTTTCTTGATTACCGAGTAGACCAACTTAAATTGATGACATTGATATTGTATATCAACTCATCCGAGTATGGCCATGCATTTTATAAGTCTCACTCTATCAAAGAACCAGAAGATGTCACTCCCGTTACATAGGAGGGACAAATCCCATCTTGATCATACAAATTCCTCCGCATGATATGTGACATACCCAATGACCTCCTTCAAGTTCACTAAGTCATGAGCAACAAAGGAAAGTATCAAATATGTGACTCACATGTAAGGAACCTTGATGATCTTAGGTTAAAGGACTACATATACCATGATCACTATGAGAATCACTTATGACACTCATATAATGATCCATGTAGTATTCTCATGGTGGGTCGGTCCAATAACAAGTTCTCCAACTTGTACCGATATGTTTATTAACATATAACAATTATGTTTATTGCGTTACGCAGAAACAAAATAACAAACATAATTACTGGATTAATGCCTTAATAAAATATCATGACTCAATGTGCAAAAAATACAATCATCTCATGATTAGTTTTTGGGCATAACACTAACACTAAGGAGATCAAGCCCCTTAACTCAGGGATGTAGATAACCTAGAGAGCAATTTGAGCCCCTAAACCTTCGATACCCTTATGAAGGACACATTTTTGCCCTCATTATTGGATGTGGTTAAACTTGATGCCATTATGAGAACAAGCCTGTGTGGGAAAGACCAACTTATTACTTATGTTGCCAAGCCAAAATAGGGCTTAGATTCCGCATTCACTTCTAGTTTGCCATTTTTTTAACGATTTTAGAATTCCTTCATCCCAATTAACCCTTAACACCTTTCTACACATTAACATGTTCTTGATTGCCTGCTTTATGGGTAGAACGAGATTCGTCCTCAAACCCCTTTTGCTCTTTCACTCCTTTACCATTACAAATGCCAATTCTTGCTTCCTCAACCTTAGAGCCAATTATTTTACGCAAAACCTAGCCTTCCTTTCACAACCACCTTTAACATTTGGAAAATCTTAAAGCATAAATTTTAGTTTTTTCTCTCTAATGACACTTGGGATTTCCCCTCTGAGTGAACAAAAAACCCTATTCATCAGAGAACTACTCCCTTTTCTAGAGGTTTACTTTGAGGTCTTTAAAGCCACCAAGAAGATTTTCTTATTTCTTCTTGCCTTGTAGAAAACCATAAGAAAGGTAAGTTGCTCATTTTTCCTTAGCAAGACTTGGATGAGATCACACTATGGGTGTGTAAGTCTAGTCGCCTAAGCTTAACCATGATCTTTGGCTACTAGGTATGTGAGGTGAACTAGTTGATGCCCTAAAAGGGGACATCATTTTGGAAGGTAGGCCTTGTATGTCTTTTATACTATTGTTTTGATGCTGTTATACAAAAGTTTGTTTGTGCTTGTAAATTTGTAGAACAAATCCATGAATACACTTAGGAAACACTAGATTATGCTCAGAGCCTTATAAGAAGTCAAGATATCACTAGACAAAATGGAGAAGAAGTAGAAAAAGGTCCTTAAATATTCCAATCATGAAAACAAGGCAACCGTGTTGACTCTAATGCATCGACATAATCGTTAAAAGACTTTAGCCAGCTAGATCTTTGTATTAAAGATGGTGTAGGTGGTAGATAACTCTCCCATTTCGAAGTGTAGGGAAGTAGATCATGATAATCCCACTTTAGGCCATTGCTCCTTGGGAAACCGTCACATAATTCCTGATCATATTTTGCTAGTATAGCATCAACCTAGGTGAGCATGTATTCATAAATGACTTTGATTTGCTTTGGTCAATTTGGTTCCAATCTTTTTCTTGTTTTATAGGTTAATTCACAGATGTTCTCGAGATCTCAACCTCAAGTAAGATCTTTATTTATCCTTTCCTACATTGGCTAGTGTAATTGTTAATGTGCCTATGACTATTGTTGCTGCTAATGTGGGGGAGAATGCCAAGGGGACTTTTAGATATAAGGTGAATACCGATGCTCTGAGGACATCGATTGAAATTACTTGAATGTTTCTTGGTCTCCCTAACAGGCTTTAATTTTGGTAATTAAATGTAATGCAAAGAAAATGGAAGGAGACTTACTTTGCCACCTATGTAGCTGACCTTTGGGATCTTCACTTTTTGGTGAGTAAGGCAAAGTCTCTCTCAGAAGACAAGTATATGCTTCTTTGGTTGATAGATGAGCTTGCCTTCCCCTGGACTTTTAAAGGTTTAAGCAATAGTACTATCACCATGTTAGGACTGTGATGGCTTCTATAGCCAACCACCTTAATGTAAGTTCTTATGGTTTTGTTATCTATGTTCATTTATTTGCTTGTTAGTGATCCTTTTTAGTTTTTATTGCAAAAAGGCAATCCAAATGAATGACCTTTCTATTTGCTAGATAAGATAGAGGCAATAAGTAAGGAATTGTACACCCACAAGTTGGCCTTAGGATAGTATAAGGCCTTTTTGGAGCATGAGACGTCAAAGCTGAAGAAGTATAAGAAAGGTCTCAAGAGCCAAATATTGGTTTAGAATAAGGTCCTCTAGGCTTCTTTTGCTTCCTTGAGGCCATTAAAGGATGTTGTGATGGGGAATAAGATATCTCCTATAGCATTTTGAGCCATTATCATATATCGGAAAGGACAAAGGTCAATTCCAGATGCCACCTGCCCTTGGCTTCCATTAGTCATTTCTTGAGGTCATTATGATGGTATGATTGGTGAACTCTACTTAGTCATTCGACTATAAATGGTATATTAGGGTGAAGTAGAGTCTAATCCAACATTCCTTCATAAATACTCTAAACAGAGCTTTATCAAACAACTTGTTATTGCCTACCAGTAGGATATGGGTGAACCCAAACTGGCAGACAACAAGCTTCCAAACTAATCTCTGGACATCAAATATTTTGATGATTGCTTAAGGATCTACCTTTCCTCACTTGGCAAAGCAACTCATAGCCACAATGTAATAGTTGACCCATTCAGGTGCCATAGAAAAAGCACTAATAAGGTCAAGCCCCTAAACCATGAATAGACAAGGGCAATCTGAAGGGGTGATTTTTTTTATACAGTATTTATATTATAGCATTCAGCTAAAAAAGTAACACCTCCTAATGTATTCATTGGTCTCTTTCTACAATGTCAGCAGAAGTATCCCTATCTAAGGACGTTATAAACAAAGGACTTTTACCCCAGATGTTACCCATAATAGTCCTCTTACATTTATTTAAAGACTTGCAGCCATTCCTTTGCTAATAAGGGTTTTTGTAGGGGGCTAAGTAACCTCATCAATATAAGTTATCTCTAATTAGGATGAATTAGGTAAATCTCATCAAGATGAGCTGATCTAAGTATCTTTAATCAGGATAAATTAGGCAAATATTATCAAGATGAACTGATCTATAGACCACCCATCTCCAGTTATAGTCGAATGAAGTCCCTCTAATCATTTTCCAGGCTAACTCTAGACTCAAGAAAGTTGATAGAATTGACCTCCAAGGTCATCATTTGTGCCTTAGCCATATTCTTTGACAAAGCATATGTTTGCATGTCTTGGCTAGGGGCACCATTTTAACTTGTATAGCACCGTAGAAAAAAGTAAGTGCTCTAACCAAAGTCAAGTACTTACAATGTGTAGGGTCTTTTATACTGCAAATCCAAATCCTTGATCACACAAAGCCATTTGGAGTCTAGAAGCTAAGGCCTCATATTCTACCACATTGTTGGTTACTAGGATGCCAAAATTTATCTTCATAGCTACCTCCATCCCTATTAGGCCTTTGAGGATTGCATTGGCACCTTGGTATTTTTACCCAAATGCCCAATCTACAAACAACTCTTACTTAAGTTGGTAGTCCTAAGAGCAGTCTGCTTTAATGAGCTCTTAGGACATCTCTGTAGTAAAGTCCAACAATTTTTGTGCCCTGATTACTTTTTGGGGGCCATAATATATGTTCGAATTGCTTAACTCAATACACCACTTTTCTAATCACCATGAATGGTTAGGTTTTAAGAGGATCTCCGAAAGGGGTATCTCTATCTACACTTGGATCATACACATCTAAAAATAAGACATCAACCATTTTTAAGGCCATGATGGCTCCGTTAGTTGATGGATATCTAGTTTCTACCTTTTGGAAAGTAGTCTGATTAATGTAGTACACTAGTCATTGTTATCCTCCATCTTTTTTAACTAGCATGTGTCGATCACCTTAAAGGACACTGCCAAACAAAAAAATAATGGTTTCTAAGGCTTAGACTATTACAAGGAGGTAGCTTTCGAAGGTAATTCTTGATGCTCAAGAATGCTTAATGATACTCATTGTCTTAGTCGAAAGTCTATTTTCTTTAGAGAATGTTGAAGAAAGACATACACTTGACTCAAAATAAAAGACAAATCTTTTAAGTGTTATCAATTGCCTCGTGAGTCATTGGATACCTTTGTTTCTCTATGGGTAGAGATGTCAAAAAATACCCTACCCTCCGTAAACCTAAACCTAACCCTACCTTCAAAGTCATGGGGAGGGTATGAGTTTAATTTATCCTACCCAAACCTACACGTACCCTTTTTAAATTAGTATATTTATATTAAAAAATGATTTTATTTCAAAAATAAAATTATAAGTTAACATAAATTACCTTATATTACTTTAGCTTATGATTTTTTAAGTATTAATTAATTATGAATCTATACATTCTTTTGAAAATATATGTAAATATATAAAAAAAAGAACTCTAAAACATCAAACATAGCCTTAAAATAGGTTAGTGGGTAGTACTTGCCTACCCACAGGGTGGGTACTACCTGAACCTAATTACTTGAGAGAAGGGTTTGAGATTATCTATATCCTACCCAAACACGACCCGTTATACCGACCGTTGACATCCCTATCCATGGGGTAGGCATACCTAACACCACTTTCACTTTCTCTACATTAAAGTTGATACCTCGTATCGAGGCCATGTACCATAGGAACTTTTCTATCCCAACTCAAAAGAAGCGCTTTACTAAATTCAACCATATATTGTATTGTTGAAGGCTTTGAAGGTTTCACTGATTTCATCAATTGCTACTCCATACTTTGATTGATTTGATCCTTGAAAACTTTGTTAATGAGCCATGGCTAAGTGGCTCCTACATTCTATGTTGTCAATGCACATCCTTTAGGGCTCATTCTATGTTTTTGCTAAGGCCATGTTGTTTAGCCATTCTGGGTATGAAACCTCCCTTATGAGCCAGGCTCTTAATAGTTTGTGGATCTCCATGTAAACAAATGCTAAATACTTAGCACTCATGGTTCTTTTCTTCGATTTGACCCGCATGAAGGGATGATCATATGTCTAATTTGGTTAAAATTGAAATGAAATTTTTGGTTTTTTATTATAAAAAACAGAATTAATCAAATTGAATGATAAAGTCAAAGTAAAACCAAATAGAATTTTTTTTCAGCTTGGTTTAGTTCCAAATCAAAATAATAAAAATATTAGTTTTGAGTTATAATCCAATGGCTAAAATGTAAAACTAAGCATATGGGTACCTTTACTAACCATTTAATGTGAAATAGAGGACTAAGAATTGTTTTAACCAATTAAGTCTGAAATTCTACAACAATTTCATCAAATTTGACAGAAACCGTGTGTTAAATTCACTAGAACTAAAGTTCAACAATTTCATCAAATTTTACAGAAATGGAAGCTACAAAATAGTGGCCTAAAAATTGAAAGCGAAGAGGATGATTCAGATGAGTGTAAAGGCTAGAAATTTGATCAGCAAGTTGGTTGAACAGAGGAGTTTTCCTTTTCTAATCAGTGTGATTATAGTGATGCTATTAGGGAAGAATAGAAGGGTAGAGTTAGGAGTGAAGAAAGTCACACATAAGTTGAACGGGAGGTTCATGAATAGGAAATCTCAAAGGATTTGAAACGATTTGGATTTCGGTTAGTCGTAGGAAAGGCAAACACAAGAATAACAAATTCTTAGTTTACCAGTTCTTCCAAATTTTAGTTAAAAATGACCAAACCCTTACAAAAGCCATCAATCTTCTACTTAGCCCTTACTTTTTTTTAAACATGTCAAATCACCCACCAAAAATCCAAATAAATATGACATGGGAAATTTTAATTAATTCGGTTACCAAATTAATTAATACTTAATCAAAATCAAACTAAAACAAACATTTTTTGTTATTTGGTTTCAACTAAACTGAACTGAAATACTAAATTATCCTAACAAAAATTTCAAATTATTTCAATTTTTTGGTTGTTTTAGTCTAAACCAAATAGTGATCACCTTTACCCGCCTAATATTCAGATCAATCTAAGCATATGGAACATTAGATCTAGATCAACTCTTGTTATGCCACAAGGGACCATACAAATATATCCTAATTTTCTTTTGGTAAAGCATTAAAAGTTCTTTTACCTCAATTTGAAGGTCATTTGCCACCCAAAGACTCTCTTTGGGGTCAACTTCACCTGCTCTAATATGGTTTTAAAGGCGAGTGTGATTACCTTCTGCTTGACTTCTTCTCCACTAGGCTCACAGTTTCCCTTCAAGGGCCATTTCTTTTGCAGCTTCTCTAGTTGGGAGCTTCAACGGCTATCCACGTTCAACTTTCAGGCTTCCTTCTAGATGTTGTAAATGTCAACATCAACCACCATATATCTGACTGGATGTGATGCTGAACTTAAGCTGGTTGATCGAGTATGGCATTATAAGTAGATGGAATGCCTAGCACCAACAACTCCGTCCTTTTCGAGTGGTACACCTATTCCTTGGTTCCTAGGATGACCTTTGTCATCATTAACAACAGTTAATTCATCTCTAGTATGGAGACCTAATCCTTCCCCCCTAAAAAATAGGTCGTTGCATAGGTTTGAGGGAAGACATCCAAATGTTTTAAGGGCTCAAAAGTGTGGCTAAAATGATGTTCACATTGGCCCCTTTGTTAATGTAAACTTTCTTCACATCATAATTTTGTATCTTACCCATGATCAACAATGAATTAATGTGTGGGAGCATGTGTTTGAGAATTTTCTTCATTCTTAATTAAGTGTCTTGCTTTCATCATTTAGGGCTCATTCATACCTTAATTAATAATATTTTCAGTTGCTGCAAGCATCGTACCTTGAGTTCTTTTTGCACTTTACTTAATGCCTATAGTTCTATTCTTGTGCGACCACCCTTGATACTGCTGATTCCAAATCAGACTATTGGCTTTGGTTAAGGGTTTTATTCATTCAAGAATGTCCATTGGAGCTTGAAAACATCTTACGGAAGAGTTCCTTGGTCATATACCATATACTAAGTGGGTTCCTATTAGGTGATATTAGAGCCTACAAGTTCCATAGAGGACACATCTATCCTGTACTTTCATTTTATTTTTTTATTCAAGTTCTTTTGTAGTGTTTTTTCCATTTATCCTTCATTCTCACTTTCCAAACCTATGCTAAAGTTTGTCTTGTGTTATTTCAGGTTTGGTTACAACATTTTTGCTTCAAGCCATCATATGCCCAAACTCATGTTGTTTTCTTCTTTATCACGTTAAAATTTTCAATAAAAAAATTCATAAGGTAGAAAAACAATTTCTCAAAAGAAGTTTATTGAAAATGAATTTTGAAAATATTTTCTTACTAAGCAATAAAACACTAGTTCTTGTGGTCTTACACCAATAGAACATCTTTGAGCCTAAAAACCTAGCTTCCTTTTCAAATTTATGTTTTAGTAAAAGAGTTTAGGATTATAGGTTGTTTGAGTCAACTTTTTATTAGAACTTTTGGAATTGGATCACATATAGCAATTGCATCACTAACTCAAGAGGAGAAAGAGTGCTATCTTTGAGTGAAACATGTGGGTAGCTTAAGACTTTAATTTATTTTATTTCTAAATTTTTGAAATTTTTAAGCCAAATTTTTTTTACCCATACAGCTAAACTTGGTTTAATTGGATGAAGTTGATTGTTGCTTTATAGTTCTTGAGTTCTTGACTTGAGTGTTACATAAGTGATTAATTAGATTGTTTGCTTATGTGAAATTAATGTTTTCAATCTTTTTTTTTCATGATTAAGCTAGTAGATGATGTTCATTGAAAGCTATTTTTTTCATCAAATTTTTTTGTGCTTAGTACAATATTTCAAAACGTTATAGAGTAAGAGTTTATTTGCTTGGTTTTTGTGCTATGTTTGGTTAATAGATAAATGGGTAATTAATTGCTAAATGAAAATTTTTTGTTGTTTATGAAATAAATGTCTATTTCACAATTTCTTAATGTTGAAGTAGGTAAGGGTCTTCTCTTAGGATAAGAGTTAATCGCTGCTTAAAAAGATACTTGAAACATGAGTATGATTAAAAATTTCCTTGGATTTGTGTTAAGTAGTAGCTTGAGTATAGACAGAGCCCCTATTGGTACACTTTCTAAAAAAGTGAGACATATGAAGAGGATGCTAAGAAAATAACAAAATAAAGTCTTAACTAATTACTTATTATCCATGTTTTTGTGGTATATTGGATGGTTGCATGATTAGCTTTAGTTTAATATGGTTTGTGTTTTATGGTTGCATGACAATTTGATATTTTTGCTTGAGCTTCCAAGGATATAGGTGGTTAGCTTGCAAACGAATTGTTTTCATTAAATTATTTTGTTTTGAAGGGTGTTGGGTTATAAGGGGTTGCATGCTTAATATCTTTTATTAAGTTCTTTAGGGCCTTTAAAATCCCAATATCTTTTAGATTTAGTTTATTTTATTGGTTTTCTTGAGGGCAAACAAAGGTTCAAATGTGAGGGAAATTTTATATGTAGGGATGGCAATTGGGTGGGTCGGGTTAGGTTTGGGTCAGGTCATTCAAGTTTAGGTTTAATTGGGTCAGCATATATTCGGGTCTAAGTTGGGTTATTTGGGTTTGGGTTGATTTCAGGTTGAGTAAATTTCGAGTTCAGGTTGGGTCAATCCAAGTTTATTTGAGTTCGGATTCAATCAAGTCGGGTTATCGAGTCTTAGACTATATTCAACTTGATTGTCAGATTTACTTGGTTCACTAATGCATAAATTGAAATGGCTGAATCGCTTCAATTTTTTTGTTTAATTTTGATTAAAATTTAATTTAGCGAGATATAAAAAATAATATAAAATTTATAAAGATATATTAATATATAGTTTCTTTAATAAAATACTACCTCTATGCTAAGTTCTTTGTAACATTCACAATTCAATAATTCATCTATAATTTTTTATTTTTAACATTTTAGTATATAAATAAAAAATTATTATATTAAATAATAAATAAAGGCCTATAGTTTCTAAATAAATAATCTCCCTCCTTCCCATTTTCCTTACTCCATTTAACTTTTTCTAACTAGTTTGACTTGAACTTATTTATATTATTTTTTATTAAAAAATCTAAAAAATATATATTTAGAAATCATGTATAAATTTTTTTATTTGTATATTAAATTGTTGAAAACAAAAAATTATAGATTAATTGTTAAAATATGAACAGTGTAAAGAATTTGAGATAGTGGGAGTAATAGAAATAAATTCAATTCAAACTATTTGAAAAATTTAAATATTTCAAAGAATATGGGACGGAAGGAGTACTATAATTGCTAAAACCTAATTATTCTTATCTCTTTATCATTGTTTCACTAATCATTTCTCATAACTCTCACTTGTTTGCTTTACAATGTAAAACAGATCACAGAATAAAAGAAACTTATTCACATATATTAAATCAAAATTTTTCTAAAGTCTTTGCTGACCATATATTTTATATTAATTTAAGTTAAAATCGAGTCTTATCGAATGTTGTCATTGGGTCATTTTGGGTTCAGGTTAGGTCGGGTTCGGGCTCTAGTTTCCTTGAGTTTCACTTCAATCGGGTTTAGGTTCATGTCGGGTTTGGCACAGTCAAGTTTAGGTAATTAACTTTTCTGGTCAAATCGGGTCAAGTTAGGCTTGAGTTCGGGTGGGTCAGGTCGGGTCAAATTTTGTCATCCCTAGTTATATGTGCTTAATTGTGCATATGTTTACGATGCTTTTCATTGGCATTTGTTTGTAATTTTGAGTATTTTTTTATAGGAATTTGTGCTTAATTGCTTCATATTTTATTTTTAGGTTATTTTGCAGCTTTTTTGCTAATAAAAAGGATTTTTTTTCAAGGATTTTGAGGTTGAATTTGCAGATTTTTGGACTTTGTTAAGCTAACACACTCTAGAGATAAATCTACATAAGATCTTTAAACTAGGATCAAACCTAATAGTGAGACTTAGAGTAAGCAATGCATGTTTGCGGGTTTCAATTAGGAAGAGATTTTGATTAATTAACCTAAGGATGGGGGTTAGTTGTATCGAGAGAGGAGTAAGTCTAAGTTAGGAGTTCTCCATGGTCTAAGTTAACTATATAACACTTAAACTAACTCAAGAGTAGGCAATACAAGTTTTTATCTAAGCATGATATTTTTTTTATTGCTGATTCATTCAATATGTTTTTCTTGTTGTTTTTATTGTTTGCTACAGTAGTTTAGTTTTTTTTTAATTTCTTAGTTACTTAAATTGTAATCTAAAATTGTCAATTAGATAATAAAAAAGGAAGTAGTAAGGTAGACAATTTTGCCCTTGTTGAATATGACCTTAATACTTAGCACCTTTACTATGGATGATATGTGCACTTGCATTTAGTTCCTGTATAGTTGAGAATTCATAGTTCCATATTTTTATTAATGTGATTATGGGAGCATCAGAGACCATAACCATCATAGGAGAGTTATGAGTAGATGGGGAGTGACTAAAGTTAATCATACTTTTAAGGAGATGAATGCTTGTGTAAACATTATGGCAAGGTTGGGGCCCATCTTTCTCGGTCTTGCTTTTTTTTTTTTTTTGTGTTGCCTATAGTGCTTTTAGGTCATCTACTGTAGGTGGATGGCCATAATGCTCCTTGCTTCAATAAAAAAATTCATTGTACTTTACATGTACCGCACAGGTGAAATTACCAGATTATCCTCATTAAAATTGCAGCATTCCTTTCACATCCGAACTAGCACCAACAACTTCCTTAACTCTTTGCTTTCTCCCCCATTGCCACCTTTAAGCAATTGCTAGCCACACAAGCATCTCCCACCACTTATCATCGCCCTTAGACATAGTATACGTTGCTTTTCATGAGAGCACTTAGTTGATGCATCACTAGAGCCAAATCGAATTAGAGAAAGAAGAAGGCTGTGATGATAGCCTTGTTCTCCCACTATCATTGAGTCTTACCTATGTTGTCATAAAAGTCAGCGTCCACCATCCAAGCTAGCTTAGATGGTGGACGGTGACTTGGGTAGCCACATGCCTATATCCTTTTCAAATCATTTGAATAAAAAAGAAAGGATTTCAAAAAAGATTTCTTGCGACCTGCCTTAAGACCTAAATTCCGATTCACCACCAAGGAAGGAAATAACAATTGTTCTTATTAGTTTTAGGGATTAGGTTAAATATTTTCCTATTTTGATCTTTTTATTCTTTTGCATATGGATCCTTTTTGCTTTTTAGGCATATTTATGTATACAAATGATAAGTAATATGTACAAATGTTGAAATTATATGTATATAACATAATATAAGGACTATTTTAATATCACATGGTTTAGACATATTTCCTATTTTTTTTGTACATTGTATTCCTACATTAAAATTAAAACATTTGAAACTTTTACAAACAATTAAATATATCAGTATTAGGTTGTGATCTCATTTATACATATAGCTCATATGATTTGTATATATCTTTTATATTTTTGTACATTGAGTTTCAACATACTTGTGACTCAATTAATATAGATTTGTCATTCATTGATGAACCTATTTGTCTATTCAGTGCTAAATCTATAAGAACTCGTTGGTCTATTCGATGCTTGATCAAAGAAACTGTCGGCTTATCCAATGGCTCGATTCACCTAGCCCAGCCATAGATTTAAAGCCTGATATGTCTGCAGGCCTAATCATCATCGTCATTTGCACTGCTCTTGCCTAGCCTGCCATCAATCTGAAAATCAATCTCTACTATCCTCAATCACCCAACAAACCAAAACAGACTACAAAACCGTCCTAATTTAATTTGATTTTTGAATTACTTCGAATGAAATAAAGTTGGAGTTCTAGCTGTAAAGTTAGGAGGAGTTGCTGGAGTTGGAAGTTGAAGGTTGATAGTGGGGATCCGCTGTTTGAAGGATCAAGTGCTTGAAGGATGCGTAGATTTGATTTTACTTGAATTTAGGCTTAGAGTTAATGATTGGAAAAGTTTGAAGACCAAAATTGTTATTAAAACTTTATTTTAAATGTTTTTTAATGTCATGTCATTAATTTTCATCCAATTTAATAACAAAATTGACAGAAAGTACTCAATTGGGACTCATTATATGAGTTTGTGTAGTTTGATAGGATAAAACTTAAGTTTGGGTACCAATTTAGAACAAGAAAATAAGTTAGGTTACCCCTGCAGATTTTATCCTTTAGTTTCATATATATCTGTTATCCAATTTGTACATTTCTTCAATTTTGGTAGAAAGCGGGATTTGACGCATTCATGCATGTGTTTTTACTATTGAATATATTGATAGCATATCTATAATCTTATTTGTATATATATTTCATACATTATATGTATAGATCCCTCAATTCCTCTATACATCAAGTTTGTATATGTCTCACATCTGCTTTGTAGATATCACCAATTTTAGGAGAAATGAGATTTGATATATTCACACTTGTTTTATGCTATGAATGAAAGTATTGAAATATAAATATATATACATAAGGGTAGGCAGCATATTTGATTTACCCATGTTTCTTTCACCCAAGATTTGTTCTTTCCTTTGCTTGTTGTGTCCATTTGTTTTTGTTTTCTTTTTTTCTTCTTGCTATTTTTTAAACCCACTACGCAATACGATGTTGAAACTTTTTCCACCTAGACCCAAGAATGTAATACTTTTGGAGCACAAAATTCCATTTATGAAAATATATTATAACCAAGAATCTTACAACTATATAGAAAATAACATCCGAGTATTGAAAAAATAACAAAGACCAACCTCAAGCAATGCATGCAAAAGAGAGAAAATGGTCATTTGTCCACTTGAATTTTAGTGATTTTTAACATAAAAGTTTGTCATTAATGGTTAAGTTTTTCTTATGATAGTTAAGATCATGTTAAGGTCAATTTGTTTTTTTCTTAAATTTCTATTTTGATGATAATAGTTTTTTTTAAAATGTTTGTTTAACATTAAAATATATCCTACTTTGTTTTCATTATTCCAATTTAGCATGTGGTTTAAGGAAGGTTGTGCATTTACCAATTTGCCCATGTTCTCCCTCACTTAGAGTAACAAAGCATGATGAAAGCCCTTACACTCAAAGCCGCTGAGCACGTTGAAGGACGTCCCCACTCCCTAATCTAGCAAAACTCACATTCTATTCCACAATAAATTCAAAAATCACCATACAAAAACAACAATTGAACATTCAAATTCAAATGAAAAGTTGAGGACGAACAAGCCTAACCGAGCACCAGAAGGAGCATCTCAAGGCTAGTAGGAAGGAAAACAACGACACTCTCAATCTACTCATTAAGTTTGACTATCTTGGATTTGACAATGAAGTTAAGGTTGTCAGCCAAAAATGAAGACCAAGGAAATGAGGAGAAAAATAAAAACACAAATGTTTAGGGTACACCCAAAGAAAAAAAAATCAAGTTGCAATTTTGGACTTCAAGAGAGAAAGTTGGCAAAGCTAGCTATAAGGCATCTAAATCAACCTTGATACGGGTGAAGCTTGCCTATAAATAGGCATGAGTCATTTCAATTCATCCAAAATCTCATTTCAAAAACTCCTTGGAGCAATTTTATAGAAAGTTTGGTTCTTTTGTTTTTCTCCTAATTTGAGAGAGATTATGATTGTTTCTCCTTAAATTAGAAAGGTTGTAACTTTTATTTTTCCCATAGTGAATTTCTTCTATTCAAGTCTGTGGCTTTTTACCCTAAAGGAATTTTTCATGTAACATCTATATTTCATCTTTTTTACCATATTTCTCAAATTTATCAGTAGCAACTTGCTCTACTCAATACCTGATTTTTACAACAAGTGGTATTAGAGTCTAATTTGGGTTTATTATAATTTTCTTATTATATGATCTGTGGTTTACCCTAAAAGGCAAATCTTCCACTTCAAAAAATAAGTAAATTATTTCTTATTGTTGAAAGGTACTGGGTATTATTCACATCACTATTCACATGGAACAATGAGAGCTCATTTTTTCTCAAATAGTTCATTATAGAAGCGATGACAGGAAAATATGAGATTGAGAAATTCAATGGGAGCAATTTCCCACTATGGAAGTCGAAGATAAAGACTATATTGAGAAAAGATGGTTGTCTAGCAGCTATTAGTGAAAGGCCACTATATTTCACAGATGATAAAAAGTGGAATGAAATGGATGGAAATGCTATTGCAGATCTTTATTTGGCATTGGCAGATGGGGTGCTGTCTAACATTGAAGAGAAAAAAGAAGTAAAAGAGATTTGGGATTACCTCAACAAATTGTATGAAGCTAAATCACTCCACAACAAAATTTTCCTTAAGAGAAAGCTCTACACCCTATGAATGGTGGAATTTACTTCGATGATAGAGCATATAAATGCTTTGAATACTCTATTTTCCCAACTCACATCGTTGGGTTATAAAATAGAGGCTTCTGAACACTCTAAGCCTATACTTCAAAGCTTACTTGATTCTTATGATAGAGGCTAACTTGCACAAGCAAAAACATTAGTTGTTGTTGGTAATTCTCATGAAAGATGTTTGATAATGTGGCATAAAAGGCTTGATCAAATATTTGAGTAGGGATTGAAGATTTTTGTGGAGAGAAAACTTCTCCCAAGTCTCATAAAAATATCTCAACCTCTTTGTAAGCATAGCATCACAAGTAAGCAGCATCGCTTAAAGTTCAATACATCAAATTCAAGAAACAAAATTGCCTTAGAATTGATTCATTCTGATGTATGGCAAGCACCGGTTATATCTTTGGAAGGAATAAAGTACTTTGTGTCCTTAATTAATGACTATTCCAGAAGATGTTGGGTGTTTCCTATCACGAGAAAGGTAGATGTATTTCCAATCTTCAAAGTTTTCAAAGTGCAAGTAGAGCTTGAATCTGGAAAAAAAAATCAAGTGTTGGAAGATAGATAATGGAGGAAACTATATTAGTAACAAATTTGATAAATTCTACAAGCAAGAAGGCATCAAAAGACAATTCACTACGACATACATTCGTCAACAAAATGGAGTGATTGAGCAGATGAACAAAAGATTATTATAAAAGACAGGAACAATGTTAAGAACTGCAGACCTAAGCAAAATTTCCTGAGCGGAAGCAGTCAATACTGCATCTTATGTATTGAATTGATGCTCATAAACTACAATCAGATTAAAGACACCAATAAAGATGTTGTCGGGTAAACCAGTTGATCTTTCAAAACTTCATACATTTGGAAGTCTTATGTATTTAATATACAATGCCCAAGAAACTACAAAGCTAGATCCAAAATCCAAAAAATGTATATTCCTATGATATGCTAATGGAGTAATGGGTTTGTAGGATTCCACTACCTAAAAAGTTATCATTAATTAAGATGTTATCTTCGTAGAAGATAATATTCAAAAGAATGAGAGAAAAGATATCATTTTAGACACTAGAAATGATACAAATGAGAAATAAAGTTAAAGAAAAGGATTCTTCTAAAGCAGTTCCAAAGCATAAGATATCAGATCCAAAGGAACCAAATGCTCCAAAAATTCGTCATTTAACTCATCCAAGGAGACCACTAGATTGGAATTTTGATTATATTATGGAGAGTAATTTTGCATATTGTCTTTTAACAAAGGATGAAGAACCATCAACTGTTTGGGAGGTAATGAACTCTTCTGATGCATCTGTGGGTAACCTTTATAGGGATGAGACGTGGGAACTTGTACTATTACCACAAGGAAGATGAATTATTGACAACAAATGGGTCTATAAGATTAAAAGAAATGACGATAATCAAGTGGAACGGTATCGTGCTCGACTGGTGGTAAAAGGTTATGCTCCGAGAGAAAGGATTGACTTTAATGAGATATTTTATCCTGTGGTACAACTTACTACAATTCGAGTAGTTTTGGCAATATGTGCGTTGTTTAACCTATATCTAGAGTAGTTAGATGTAAAAACTGCTTTTTCTTATAGCAATCTTAAAAAAGAAATCTATATGCTCCAACCAAAAGGTTTTGAAGAAAAAAGAGAAAATTTGGTTTGCAGGTTGAACAAATCTCTTTACGGTCTAAAGTAGGTACCAAGATGTTGGTACAAGAGATTTGATTCCTTCACAATGAGCCTTGGATATAGTAGACTATATGTAGACCCTTGGGCATATTTTAAGAGGTTTAGAGAAAATGATTGTCATTTTGATGCTGTATGTGGATGATATGTTGTTAGCAAGCCCCAACAAAGATCATATCCAAGAATTGAAGGTACAATTGGCTAGAGAATTTAAGAACAAGGACTTAGGACCAACAAACAAGATTTTAGGGATGCAAACTTAATCGACAGAAACAATAGGAATATTTGGCTTTCTCAAAAGAATTATTTGAAGAAGGCCTTGTTACATTTGTTTATGCAAGATTGTAAGCCAATCTCTACTCCCCTTCCTATTAATTTCAAGCTATCCTTTAATATGAGTCTTAACAAGGAAAAAGAGATGATAGAAATGTCTCGAGTACCGTATGCATCAGCAATACAGAGTTTAATGTTTGCCTTGATTTGTACAAGACTCGACATTGCTTATACAATAGGAGCGGTTAGTCAATACATGGCAAATCTTAGTAAAAAGCATTAGAATGCTATAAAGAAGATCCTTAGATACATTAAAGGGACCTTTAATGTTGTCATGAAGGATCAAACATTACTGTTAGTGGATATATTAACTCAGATTATATAGGAGATCTTGATAAAAATAAATCCACCACAGGTTATGCATTTACTCTTGCTGGTATAGTTGTCAATTGGGTTTCAAAACTGTATTCAGTTGTGGCAACATCAACAACAGAAGCAAAATATATAGTAGTGACATTAGCTAGTAAAGAAGCGGTGTGGTTGAAGTTATTGCTGAAGGAGCTATACCATAAACAAGATAAGATATCTATATTTTCTGATAGATAGAGTGCTTTGCATCTTGCAAGGAATCCGCATTTCATTCAAAGGCAAAACACCTACGAGTTCAGTACCATTTTGTTCATGAGAAAGTGGAAGAATGAATGGTGGATATGCGGAAAATTCATACAAAAGAAAATTTAGCAAATTTCCTGATAAAGACAGTCACCACTGACATGTTCATTTAATGTCGATCATCTTGTGGCCTGATCAAGATATGAGCAGCACAAAATTGATAGAACAGAAAGAATGATGTGAAGATATGATTATTCTTAATCAATATTTTCAAGTAGGAGATTGTCAGCTGAAAATGAGGACAAAAAAAATGAGGAGAAGAAGAAAAACACAAATGTGTTGGCCCACACAAAGAAAAGAAAACAAATCAAGTTGCAATTTTGGACTTTAGGAGAGAAAGTTGGCAGAGCCAGCCACGAGCCGTAGAAATCAACTTTGATACGGGGTAGAGCTCGCTTATAAAGAGGCATGAGCTTCACCATTTCAATTCATCCAAAATCTCATTTCAGAGGCTCATTGGAGCAATTTTATAAAGTTTGGTTCTTTTGTTTTTCTCCTAATTTAAGAGATATTATCATTATTTCTCCTTAAATTAGAAAGGTTGTAACTCCTATTTTTCCCACGGTGAATTTCTTCTATCTAGGTCCATGGTTTTTTACCATAAAAGGGTTTTCCACATAAAATCTGTGTCTCATCTTTTCTACCATATTTCTCAAATTTATTAGTTGTAACTTGCTGTACTTAAAGCCTGATTTTTATAACAAAGTTTTAGTTCGAGGAAATTGGTGCCTGACTTGGAGGTTTTGAAGAATAAGAAATAGAAGAAGGAAGTTGAAGCGAAGGTGCTGTTGAGGAGCTCGAGTCTACCTAAATCACTGAAGGAGTAGGGTCCAAGATCTCACCAAGTTCAACATTGAGAAGGCGCCAAAAGTTTGTGGCTCTTAAATCGCCAACTCTTTGCTGAATTTAGTAGTCGCGTTATCAACGTTTGATCGGCACCTACAACACTGTAAATTAGGCCAATTGCATTGGAGAAAAAAGAGGAGAGCTTTAAAGGTGTCAATTCGAAGAAAATGGTATGAGAAACACAATTTGCCACACAAAGTGAAAAATGGTATTATGGTTATTTTAGTCGCTAAAACTTACAACACAATTTAGGATGACCTAAAATAAAAAATGATACAAAAAATATTAGATGAATATAGTATTATTTTGACTTGTAAAAAACATAATTTAGAATGTCGTAGCAATGTCCAGCATACAAACTAATTCCAGTTATGAAAATATATTATAACAAAAAGTTCTGATAACTACAGTAAAAATTATGACATGGTAAAGGCCCATCTCCCCTGTGTCCCCCTTGTGTAAGGGAAAAAAAGACAGTGTTCGGTTGTAGTTCTATTTGTTGTTTCCTTTTTCCACAGTAAAAAAAAGAAGAAAAAAGGCCCATCTATGTGCGAATTTGGCTATTCTTTTGGATTTGCTTTACACGTAGCCCTGTTCGACCACGCGCAGGTCGACCCATCGTCTTGCACGGTGCCTTCACCGCAAAACAAAACTGTACATAATTTCTATGTAAAATGATTATTTGCCTAAATTATTAATTTATTTAAATAGCGGATATCGATGGTGTAGAGGGATTTCAGCATACTCTGTTTCAGTCCTAAACACTTTAGCTTTTTTTTTTTTAATTAGTTCTAAAATTTTGCTAAAATATTAACTTTTAGCCCTATATTTGCTCAAAGATAATTACTAACAGAAATATGATTTACAAAAATAAATCTTTGATAATTTAAATGATCCATTAGCAATCAAAAAGCTATTACATAATTTAAATTTGTTTAAACATACTTGCACGACAAACTAAATTGTAATTCAAAAAATTAGTCGTAGAAAAGTGATTGGCATTAGAAATAAATATTTACATACTTGTAAAATTTTATGAGAAAAACAAGTTTTAGTACTATTTATGTGGTCAGAAAATTTTAAGATTTATTTAGAAAAATAAAAAAATTTATGACTAACACAAAAAAGGAGTGAAATTTTAGGACTTAAAATCACCAAATCACCCCTTCCTGCCATAAAAAAATTAAACCCATGTGGTGCTGCATGAGTGACGAGGCCCGTTTCTACTTGTTGCTGATAATTTCAGCAGCAACTTTTCTCTTTCTTTTCATTTTCTTCGCTACGCGTCTTTTTGTGAGCTTATCTGCATGGTTGTGTTGAGCCAATAGGAGCCTGGCTCGATCAATGTAGGTCCATGTGTTGTGAGAGTCTCGGTTAGAGGTGGGCTCTGGGCCAGGTCAAATCCAGACTGGACCGGGCCTGGCTTGCCTCGCTCTAGAAAAAACCTACTAAGATATGGATCCGAGAAGAGGAGGAGGTGCAAAACGGACCGATCCAAACCAGGACCTGACCCATGACCTGACCCACCTCACCCCGCCAGACCAGACCAGACCGGGCATAGTGCCCAACGTCTTCTGCGCACAACGGAAACCTGAAAAAAAACTTTTAATGAGTTAATTACATAGTAGACCCTCCAACAGTTTTCTGCTCCATTTTAGCTCCCAAAATTCCATTTTCACCCCTCACAACAATTAAATTTTAAGGATGTTTTGGTCAAAATAATTTTTTTCCTTCCCCTATAAATACCAATGCTATTTTCACTCTATCCTCATACAATCACTCAATCTCTCTTCTTCCTCTACTATATTTTCTCAGGCATTCTCCTTATTTTCTTAATCTCTTCCAAATTTCTTACTAATCTCCCCCTAATATCTTCATAATCTCCTCTTAATTTTGCATTAATCACTACTTTTAGTTCGTGAGTCATGGCTTTAAAAGAAAAGGGCAAGTCGACAGAGAATTCATCTTCCCGCACCACCGGCCTTCAACCCTTGTTCCATTGCTATTCTTGGCCCGCTGACAAAGGCATATCAATTCAAGAGCTGCACGACGATGATACCGGAATCGATATGGCGAATTACGATTTGGGTCTCGACGATCAATTATCCGATGATGAAGTGGAAGATTTGGATGTGATGGGGTCTGGGAATCTGTCAACAAAACCGATGCCTACAAGTCATAGATCTGCCGTAGAGGAAACCTAAGCACAAGGTAAATCCCCAAGACTAACTGCTTAGGTTTGGGAGCATTATGAGCTCATACACGAAGGGGAGTCGAGTGACGGGAAATGCAAATATTGTAGGAAAAAATTGATGCATAAAAAGAATTTCGGCACTAGAACGCTGAAGTGGCATATTGAAAATCAACATCCTAACGTCCTCCCCAGTGCCGGGACTAGTTCTAGAGGACAAACACAACTTGGGTCTATAACCGGCGCCAATAGGTTAGGTATATTTCGTTTTAACCAACAATTTTGTAGAGAATGTATGGTAAATTGGATAATACTTACCGAAAAACCATTCTCACAATCTAAAGATGTCTACCTAGAATCTTAGATAAAATCACAATTAAATCCTACATTTAGAAAAGTATCTAGGAAAACCGTTAGGAAAGAAATATTTAGATTATTTGAAGAAGGAAAATCATATTTGCAAGCCTATTTTTCTACTCTTAATCATTGTATGGCATTTACTTCTGATATGTGGATATCACCTATAGGTCAATCATTCTATTGTGTTACTTCTCATTGGATTGATTCTGATTAGATAATGCAAAAATGAATTTTGTCATTTAAGGTTATTAAAATAGATCATACTGGTTATCACATATTTAATTGCATCTTAGAAAGTTTACGTGATTATTTTTGTACTGATAAAGTCCTGTGTATTTCATTTGATAATGCTTCAAATAATGATGTTGTTGTTCATCTTTTGAGTCAAATATTGAAACCACCTCTGAATGGTGCATTCTTTCACGTTAGATGCATGTGTCATATTTTGAACCTTTATGTGCAAAAGGGTTTAGAAGTTCTCCAAAATGAGATTCTGCCTATTCAGAACTCATTGACATATTTGATGTCCAGACTTACTGTGTTTCATGAATTTAGAAGTTTTTGTTTTGAAAATAAAAAAGGATTTTCTTGGAAATCCTACAATTAAATCCTACATTTAGAAAAGTATCTAGGAAAACCGTTAGGAAAGAAATATTTAGATTATTTGAAGAAGGAAAATCATATTTGCAAGCCTATTTTTCTACTCTTAATCATTGTATGGCATTTACTTCTGATATGTGGATATCACCTATAGGTCAATCATTCTATTGTGTTACTTCTCATTGGATTGATTCTGATTAGATAATGCAAAAATGAATTTTGTCATTTAAGGTTATTAAAATAGATCATACTGGTTATCACATATTTAATTGCATCTTAGAAAGTTTACGTGATTATTTTTGTACTGATAAAGTCCTGTGTATTTCATTTGATAATGCTTCAAATAATGATGTTGTTGTTCATCTTTTGAGTCAAATATTGAAACCACCTCTGAATGGTGCATTCTTTCACGTTAGATGCATGTGTCATATTTTGAACCTTTATGTGCAAAAGGGTTTAGAAGTTCTCCAAAATGAGATTCTGCCTATTCAGAACTCATTGACATATTTGATGTCCAGACTTGCTGTGTTTCATGAATTTAGAAGTTTTTGTTTTGAAAATAAAAAAGGATTTTCTTGGAAATGGTTTAAATTGGATTGCCCAACCTGATGGAACTTCACATAGTTGATGTTGCAAGATGCATTCTAGTATGCAAATTTTTTTGTCACATTTCATGAATTTAAAAATATGTTGTGAATTTCTTACAACTGAAGTTTGAGAAAAATGTTTCAAAACCGGTGAATTGCTTAAGTTTTTTTACGAGGCAACTGAAGTTTTCCCTGGTGTTTACCACCTAACCATTCATCAAGTTTTGTTTCATTTAGTGAACATTACATATGCTTTACATCAGTTTAAAGATGATGAGTTGTTAAAACCGACTGTCGAAGTCATACGGGCTAAGTGGCTTCAGTATTTTGAAAACATTCCACCTATCTTTTTAGTCACTTCTTTACTTGATCCATATGTCAAATTAACGGGCACAATAACATTGCTTAAAGGAATTTTTCATATTTAGAAATGTCTCAAATAAATGTTTTGGCTATGCCTGCTACTGCTTCCAAGTACTTGCATTTTTTATACAAGTTATATTGTGAGCGGCATTCGGATAAGGTAAGATCCGAAACTCCTCAAACCGAGCGTCCAAGGAGATTAATCTCCTCAAGATTCAACCTGGCCCTCCAAATGCTTAAACGACCCCAACTGACGACATCGAGATTAGCTGAGGTCGATGACTATCTTAACACATCATTCGAGGCAAGCGACCTCTACATCTTGGAGTGGTGGAAACAAAAAGGATCAAGGTTTCCAATCTTATCGATAATCGCAAATGAGATTTTTGCCGTTCCAATATTGACCATCTCATCCGAGATAGCATTTAGTGCCGGAAAATAGGTGATATCAGAGAAATGATCACAATTGACACCCGACATGGTAGAAGTATGCGTGTGCAACTGAGATTGAGGCCTCGCAGCACTCCGGCGGTAAGACCAAAAGACTCGGTTCCCACCTCTGGTCTCAGTCAACGGCTTACACATAAAATATTATGGTGAATTAAGTCTTTTATATTCTCTCTGACCCATATTCTTTGCATCACATTTTTTTTAATTATCTTAAATTCTTTGCATCATTTTCCCATTTTGGTAAGTTTTCCTAACTTAAATAACAAATATACCCCACTTTCCAAAATCGATTATACTCTCATTAATATCACTGATTGGGTTACCGGCAGATTAAGATTGAGGAAGCGATGATGGCAATGTCAAGAATGGTGACGATCGGCAATAGCAGTGGAACAAAAATGACGATGGATCGAGGACAACGGTGGATCAAGGATGATAGTTGATCGAGAACGACGATGGATCAAGAAGAGTGATGGTGCAATCATGGATGGTGGCGATTGGTCAAGGACAGCAAACCCAGCTTCCATGATCGATGTCATTCACGCTTGACTTTGTGGAGGACGACGAGACCCAATTAATACTTTGGCGAGGATGGAGGGAAAACCCGACAAGGGTGAAATCGAGGATGAAATCAACGGCCAAGATGAAGTCAGAATTGAAGGCCCAAATGGAATTGAAGATGGAATTAGGTTTGGTGGTATTGTAGGTAGGAAGAGAGAAACGGAAGACCAAGGGTAAAAACAGAAAAATATACATCATTTTATCATTTATTAATCTCTATGTCATACAAAAATTGTGCAAACAATATGGGACAGAAAGAGTATCATATAGTGATCAATTTTTTAATGAATATATTAAATTTCATGAAAAAATATTCAAATTTCCATGTAATGTTTTCAAGTGGGTTCAGATTGGGAGTTTAGGAACAAAACCACCACTAATGTTTTAAAATAAACTCAAACATACCATTGAATGTTAAAAAATAACATAAGAGGGTAAAAATAGCAAATCCTGAAATCTTGAGATGATTATATAGCTTTTAGAACATCTTAGTGGCTTTCTTTGTTCACTATTGAAGAAGGTGCACAAACTCATAGGCAGTCGCCAACCACTGAGACACTGTCATGATCAAGATAGAAACCCCATACTTATGCCCAAAACCAAACTCCCCAAAGATTAATTGCAAAAACTAAACCACAAACCTAAAAATTGAAACAAAAGTTAGAAGTTTTTTAACTTTAAACCACGATTTACAAAAATCTATTAGGAATTTCAAAATATAGCTATTAAAAAGTCTTAAGAGTAGACCAAGAGCAACCAAACCATATAAAAATCTTTAAAAATTTGAAATTTTTTTATCATCAACCATCACAAAAACAATGGCTAGAAATCCTCCAATTGGAGGCCGAGGGTAAACCCTCAAGATCCTTGAAAGAGTGTGATTTCTCCACTAATTACCTAAGGTCATTAAAGTTTGTTAAAAGTTACACTATTAATATAATATTTTAAAACTTAAGAGGCATATTTGTTTCAAATTATAACATTCATGGTAGACTTGTTCTAAAAAAGTTTTAGTGGCAAATTTAAGCTCACTCCAAAACATGAAATGATAAATTTGATATTCTTACCCTATTTTTACAAAAACTTATATAAAAGCTTGTGTGGAAAAATTTGAGTGAGTATAGAAAAGATGACAAGTCTCAATTGCTTTTTCAATTCCAAATCAAAATGTGTTACATGATTTATAAATTTTTAGTACAAATATTTTATTATTGTATACGCAATGTTTTCTTTGGTTGGAACTAATTTAATCACTAAAAAAATCACTTATTGTCACTTTTGCCCTTTTTTTTGTATAAGAATAATGTCATTTGAATGTAATACTTTTTTTACCTAATACTCATTTTGTCCAAAAAAAAAGGATAAGCCATATTTTTCTTAGTTGCAATTGTTATCATAACCTATCAAAATTAAATATGTTTTCACCTAACTTCTGTAGCAGCAATGAGATTGAGTTGAACCTTAAAGACTAATGTAGCAATCAATAAATCAACGCAAAAGGGTTTTGTATGCTAAAACTAAAAAATCAACAAAACCAATATAAAATTATCAAGCAAATAATTAAATTGATGAAACTCTAATCAAATGAACTTTAGATCAGAAGAGCTTATGGAATAATTATTAGATTGAGCACAAACTCTCCGATAGTTCCCATTCAAGCACTTACGCAATAGGTTATATGGAAAAGCTATAATAATCCTAATTCCTCATTTACCACACAAACCCTAGCCCAACATTATAATTATATTTTTTATTAATCAATTAGTACTTAAAGCAACCTAAACACAAATAAAAAAAATTTTAATGATCCAGGAAGAGATTGAGACAATTAACAATAACACCAACATTCTTTGTTTAAATTTCACTATTTTTTCCCCAGGCAAGCACGTCACCTAGTCTACTGCTTTCATTACCCATTACCTTATAAAGACAATTACGGATCAAGAGGTAAAGTGCAGCAATCACATGAACAAACATCTAACAGGCCTAATTAGACAATCACCATCCATAAACATTCAACTAAGAGAAACATAGATACTTGAATTGAAATCAGATTAAAAATAAAAATTTAAGTATCACAATCTCAACAATTGAGCAAAAAAGCTCCTCTATTCTGCATAAAAGCTTAAGCTAGCTTGATGAAATATGAAAGCAAAAGAATACTAAGAAAATATGATGAAAAAGTTGATGAAAAGTTGTTTGGTTTGCAGCTCTAACCCCCTTAAATCATGGCCCCCACCTTGGGTTTTGCAAATCCTAGACAAACTTGAATTCTAAGGCTTTTTGGACTTTTGTGACATTTTCAACATAAATCTGGACTTGATTCAGTTGGATTTTGACTCTAGCATGTTTTTGGATTTGTAAAGTTTCCTCAAGCTTTAAAAATGACACATGAATCGCCCAAAATAAAGGTGTATAGCTCAAGTTATGGCCCAAATACTGAAACTGCTCTTTAAACAATGATTATGCATATGTCATGACTTTAAAGTTAAATTTGACCCCCCAAAACTTGCAAACTGCATTTCAAAGTCTGCATGTGACTCGTACCTTTAGAAGTTAGCTTTCCAATGGCTTAAGAATCACTCAATTTGGATATTTATAGCTCAAGATATGATTTTTCTACAAGAACATCACTAAGCTGCAAAATCCTGAAAGAACACAATTAATAAAAATTGTAAAAATTACAAATAAAAGTCACTTTTAATCAATTGTGCCCAAATTTTATCTAACATATAAAACATGCTCAAAATTGATCATTGCAAGGCCAAGTACCATCTACCATGAAAACAATTGATTTGAATCATCATCATGATTACCTAAGACATGGAATTAAGAAGGAGCTTCTGTTGTTAAAAGAGACACTTGTTTTCGGTGATTTCTAGCATCCTGAAGATTTAGGACAAAGTTATTGCAATTATTAGTAACATTTGGGCAAAGAGTATGAACCCCTTATATGAAGTCATTCCTACTTAACCAAATGTACCATAGACTAGTAATAATCAATTATTAGATAAAGACCACAATCTTTACAGATAGTATCCAAACTCTCAATGCAATTTTGGTTGACTATTTACCTCACTCAAGATACAAAAATCCTTTAAAATATTTTAATTTTTCTACATTCCTTTGTCAGATTGTCCATTATCGCAATGCCCTAAGATAAGGTGGATGTTGCCCATCAAGTTATAACTTACAAGAGAGACTTTGTATTAATTTCACTATTCTTTTGATTTTTATTTTTTCTCTTCTACTTATGAAAAAATTTATATAGAAAATTATGGAATTATATATAAATATTCATTGTCATTAACAATCACTCAAGACCAGCTACGAGGAAAACATAGGGACAGCTAAAATGTAGACCTTTCTACACTACCTACCCCATAAAAAGGGGCATGTTTACTGAGTCAAATCTAAGCCATCTGATGAGTCCAAGATTAGTAGAGTCATTTGATCGTCAACCTGCATCCTATAGAACTAGTCAACAAAGGAATTGAATGTGGGTTTTTTGTGTAATGATCTTGGGTCAGATCTGGGTAAAAAATTGACCCATATCATGACAATAGTTCTTCATCTTAATTCTTGGTGGCGGGTTGCGAATTGGAGTAGTCAGTGGGTTGGGTCAATTAGGACAATAGTAAGGGACCAAGAAGATGGGCCATTTAATGTCAGCATCAACAAACTTTAATGATTAAGTTCGATGTAGTGGCGATCTTGGATTAGGGTGAACAGCGATGATCAGGACAGTGTTGGAGTCCGAACGATGCAGTGTTGGTTGTGTGGAAAGGCTAGCAGAGATTGAATGGCTGCAGCGGCAACTGTTCCATAACGGATAGTAGAAGGCGGTGTGGAGAAAAAAAGTGGGGTCTTGGGTGTAGGTAGTATGAAACTTAAGGGAATAAGAACAAACATTTCCCTTCTTGACGTGCAATTTCATTCAAGTCCAACAACTTCTTAAAGTTTGTCACGATTGACTCAAAATTTTATAAGAATGTGAACTTAACCCACAAACAAGTCAAATTTTTTGAAAGTGTTTAGGTAACTAAATAGGCTAAAAAAATGATCAGGTCATCTTGAAGTTCGCCTTAAAACATGACCCGGTCACCTTATAGGTAGCTTAAAGATAACCAGGTCACCTTGAAGGTACATTAAAAAGTGACCGGATTACCATGAAAATAATCTAAAAAGGTCACAATCACCTTGAATGTACTTAAAAGGTGACTGGGTCACCTTAAAGGTAACCTGAAATGTCACCAGGTTAGCATGAAGGCACCTGAGAATTGACCAGGTCATCATTAAAATAACCTGAAAAGGTTACTAGGTAATGTTGAAGGTACCTAAAAAATGACCATATCTCCTTAAAGATAACCTGAAAAGGTGACCAGGTCACCTTGAAAGTAACCTAAAAAGATAACTGTGTCATCTTGAAGGTACCTAAAAAGTGACCAAGTTACCTTGAAGGCTACCTAAAAAATGACTTGATCACTTTGAAAGTATCTAAAAAGTTACCAGGTTGCCTTGAAAGTAACTTAAAAAGTTGGCCCAGTCACTTTGAACCTAGAAGGTAACTGAAAGGTGACTAGGTTATGTTGAAGGTAACCTGAAAAAATGACTTGGTCACCTTGAAGGTAACCTGAAAGGATGATCGGGTTACTTTGAAAGTACCTAAAAAGTAACCAGGTCACCTTGAAAAATAACCTAAAAGGTAACTCGATCACATTTTAGGTACTTAAATGGTGACCCGGTCAACTTATAGATAGGTTAAAAATGACCAGGTCACCTTGAGGGCAACATAAAAAAGTAAGCTGCCTACCTTGAAGGTACGTTAAAGGTGACCGAATCACCATAAAGAGAATCTAAAAAGGTCACAATCACCTTGAAGATACTTAAAAAATGATTGAGTAACCTTAAAAGTAACATGAAAGGTGACCGGGTCACCATGAAAGCACCTGAAAATTGGCCAAGTCACCATAAAGATAACCTGAAAAGGTTACTAGGTTACCTTGAAGGTACCTAAAAAGTGACCATGTCTCCTTAAAATAACTAGAAAAAGTGACTAGGTCACCTTAAAAGTAACCTAAAAAGATGACCGTGCCACCTTGAAGGTACCTAAAAGTGACCAAGTTACCTTAAAGGTAACCTGAAAAAGTGACTAAATCACCTTAAAAGTATTTAAAAAAGGCCGATTCTTCCGTGCGCCCGGCGTACGCGTAAGCCATGCCTCTAAAGTAATTTATTTTGTACAATATAATCCCTAAGATTTAATTTTTGTTTTATTTCCTTGATGCAAGAAATAGCCAAATTTTCAAAAACTTTTTTCCTGCCAGTAATTAAAGATTATTGTTAAAATTTTTACAGAATATCACCAAAATCGCATAGAAACAGTAAGACTCGTAGTTTAAGTGAAATGACAATAAAATTGCGTAAAACGTTGACAGATAACTTGTAAAGATATTAACACTAATTGAAAATTACTAATGGATAAAATATTTAGAAATTTGACTAAGTCTGCATCAAAGAGACAAGAGGAATAAGAAATTATGAGGAATAAAAAAATAAAGAATTCACAAGCCATATTAATCAAAGATGTAGAAAAGAAATTAGGAAATCAAAATATTCCTAAAATGGATAAATGAGATGTGTATCAAAAGGGAACTTTTGATTTCAGAATGACTTATATCATTATAAGAATACAAAAGAATAAGAATTTTACCGAAATAGGGTCATGTATAAGACTAAATAGTGCTTTCTATAAAAACAAACACTTAAGTAATAAAAATTAAGCATATAAAAGAAAGAACAAACAATGTATTCTAAAAGAACAAACATGCCATTCTAAAAGAACAAACATACTATTTTGAAAGAACAAACATACTCTTCTGAAAGAACAAATACCAGAAGATAAAAGAACAAGAAGTTTATAGAAATATGATCATATATAAGAATAAACACTTAAGTAACAAAAAATAAACATGTAAAAGAAAGAACAAATAATGCATTCTAAAAGAACAAGCATGCCCTTCTAAAACAATAAATATGCTCTTCTGAAAAAATAAATACCAGAAGATAAAAAAATAAAAAGTTTACAGAAACAGGGTCATGCATAAGAACAAACGGTACTTTCTATAAGAACAAACACTTAAGTAACAAAAAATACACATGTAGAAGAAAGAACAAATAATGCATTCTAAAATAACAAATATGTCATTCTAAAAGAACAAACATACAATTCTGAAAGAACAAACATGCCCTTCTAAAAGAACAAACATACCCTTCTGAAAGAACAAACATCAGAAGACAAAAGAACAAGAAGTTTACAAAAACAGAGTTATGTATAAGAACAAACAGTACTTTCTATAAGAATAAACAGTGCCTTCTATAAGAACAAACACTTAAGTAACGAAAAATAAACATGTAAAAGAAGGAACAAACAATGTATTCTAAAAGAACAAACATACTCTTCTAAAAAAACAAACATGCCCTTTTAAAAGAACAAACATACCCTTCTAAAAGAGCAAACATACCCTCCTTAAAGAATAAACACCAGAATACAAAAGAACAAAAAATTTATAGAAACATGGTCATATATAAGAACAAATAATATATTTTATAAAAACAAAAACTTAAGTAACAAAAAATAAATACGAAAAATAAAGAACAAACAATGCCATGGTGTTATATATACATATATACAAAAGCAAAGTAGCAGTAGCGTATAGTAGTCTAATGCCATGGCGATTTCCAGCGGTCGTAAATCATCTTCATCATTGATTTGGTACTTATGTATCGTGTTTTTAGGTTTGGTCGGATGATCTTTTTCTAAAGAGATTTATCTTGATTGGAATGTTATGATAGACAACAATGCCAATCCATTTCACTCCAGTCAACCGGTAAGCTAGCTAGCTCCCTTTTCTTCCTTCTCATGTTAATTTTATCCCAACAAGCCAGCTCCTTGTTTTAGCTGGGGTTTCTCGATATTGCTTTAACCAATATTTTTCAACAATTCTAGGATCCAACAAATTAATTAATTCCCCTAGTTTGACCAAATTGAAAACCTAGATTAGTTTCGTCGATCAGGTGTGTGTGTGTGTGTGTGTGTGTGTAGGGATTTCGGTAATCGATGTTGATAACTGAAATAGTGATGAGGAAACAATTTCATAAAAATCATAGCACGTTTATCGAATAATAATTTTAATAAGTAGGGGTTGAAGTGACAGTAGTTATATAATAGAAAGAAGGCTTACGGCATAAGCCAAGTTTACGTAATCAGTACTCTTTAAAAAGTGACCAGGACACCTTGAAAGTAACCTAAAAAGTTGACTTGGTCACTTTGAACCTTGAATGTATCTGAAAGGTGACTAGGTAACATTAAAAGTAACTTGAAAAAGTGACCTGGTCACCTTATATGTGCCTAAAAGATAACGGGATCACCTTGAAGGTAACCTGAAAAGATAATTGGGTGACTTTGAAGGTACCTAAAGAGTAACTAGGTCACCCTGAAAATAACCTAAAAAGGTATTCTGGTCATATTTTAGATACCTAAATGGTGACCGGGTCACTTTCTATAATACCTCCAATGCAACTCAGTCACACTTTAGATATCTAAAAGGTAACTGAGTCACCTTTTTTTTGTTACCTTTAAGATAACTCGGTCACCTTTTTACATACCTTCAAGATGACTAGGTCATCATTTTAAGTTTCCTTTAATGTGACCCGGTCATAGTTTAGGTACCTAAAAGGTGACCAGGTCACACTTTTAGGTTACCTTCAAAGTGGCTCGGTTACCTTTTAAGTACCATCAGAGTGACCCGGTCATCATTTTAGGTTATCTTCAATGTGACCTAGTGACACTTTATGTACCTTTACGGTGACTTGGTTATCCTTTAAATACCTTAAAAGTGGCCGGGTCACCTTTTTAGGTCACATTTAATGTGTCCCAACTTATTTTAGGTACCTTCAAGAGTACTCGGTTACTTTTTATGTTACCTTCAAGATGATTTAATCACCTTTCTGGTACCTTTAAGGTGACTCGATTACCATTTTTTTATTACCTTCAAGGTTACTCGATTACACTGTAGGTACCTTCAATGTGATTAGGTCACATTTTAAGGTTTGTGTTTGGTTTAAGGTTAAGGTTAATGTTAGGTTTAAGGTTAGGTTTAAGGTTTATGGTAGGTTTAAGGTTTAAGGATAGGGTTTAAAGTTTAAGATTTAAGGTTTAAGGTTAGAGTTTAGGGTATGTTTAAGGTTTAAAGTTAAGATTAAGGTTAGGGTTAAGGTTATGGTTAAGGTTTATTGTTTAAGTTAGGTTTAAGGTTTAAGGTTGGCTGCTAGTTAGAGTTTTGGGTTAGGATATGAAGTTTAGGGTTAATGTTAGGTTTAGGGGTTCAGAAGTTAGGGCTAGGGTAACAGATTTAGGGTTAAGGTTTAAGGTTAAGGTATAAGATTTAGGGTTAAGGATTAGGGTTAGGGCTAGATTTAGGGGTGGAAGGGTTAGGGTTAGGGTTAGGGTGTAGGGCTTTGGGGTTGGCTTAGGGTATGAGGTTTAGTTTTAAGGTTTAGGTGCTCAATTTAGGGTTTAGGTTTGGGTTAGAGTATAAGGTTTAGGGTTATTTAAATGGTTAGATTTTGTGTTTAAGTTTTTGTTTTGTGGTTAAGGTTAAATTTATGGTGTAAGTTGACATTTTTTTCTTATATAAAATTAAGGCTAGGTCTTGGGTTAAGGCTTGGTTTAGAATGTAAGTTTAATGATTTTGGCAGCTAAATGTCAATATTCTAACATTGGTACCTAAACTTTTAGGTGCAGTGCAATAAAGTACCTAAATTTTAAAAAAACTTATTTTGATGACCTATAATAATTATGAGATTGGTCCCTGAACTTTTAATTTTTTACATTTTCACCCTAAAAATTTTAAAATTTAACAATTTAGTTATTATAGATAGTAGTGAATTGGAGTTACATTTCATAGTAAAAGTAAGAAATTGCAGCAAATTTGTTGGAACATAATTAAGTAAATTTTTATGATTTTTTTAATTAAACATACTTAAAGAAGGAAAATTAACCTAAATTAAATCACACAAAATTTTATTTTTTTAATTTAAATTGTGAAAAAGTCATAAAAAATAGAATCAATTTAGTCATTTCAACGTTTGGCCTAACCTAATATTTCCCTCCTCTATTTTAGAAAAACTACACTTTACTACTCAAATAGTCATATTTGTTAGTTTTGTCTATTTTGCATATGGTTCAAATTTCGTGATTATCAAATAATATTTGTAAATTGTACAACTCAACCACAATATTCATCTCATGTCACCTCCAATCCATTTTTCCCTAAATATATAATATATATCCAATAGATTTTCAATTTCTAAATAATTTGTATTTTAATAATATTTCAATAAGTATATTTTTAAAAAATCATTTTTTTGTAAAACAACTGAATCTTTGAGCCAGTGGTTAAGGCTTTTACTTGTTATTGGGAGATTCAAGGTTCTATCCCGTATTTTCTCCTCGGCCTCCCTTCACAACATGTCTTTTAATTTTAAAAAATAAATAATTAAAGAAAGCTTTGGACAGCTTGACCACATGAAAGCATTGTGAAAGAAAGCTTGCCCAAATTGGCCCAAAATAATAGACATATTGATTTTAAAATCAAATATGATTTAAAAGATAAATTTTTAAAACTCCACAAAAAAATTAATATGATGGCAGTTGCCCAAATTGGCTCAAATAATAAACATATTAAAAGAATCCAACAATAATAAGAAAAAGAGAAAATGTTAATAAATAAAGATGCTAAATCTGCAAAAAAAAACCTTGAGTAAAGATAAATACAGTTGGAGAATTAAGAGTCATAGTCTAAAGTCAACAATCCTACTGTTTTATTGATAAAACACATCAAAAGTTGCCACGAATCTTAAAAAAAAATTGATTTTTTTTAGAAACTTAAATACCCTAGTTTTACTTGTTGATTTTCGGATTGAAGGAGCATGAAAACTGAGGAGATCAATGGCTTCATTAATGAATTTGGGGGATGATCATCGGGAGACATTTTTGAATGACGAGACAAAAGGGGTAAGTGTGGCAGAGTCATCCATCAGCTTTGGTTTAGAAGTACAAAGAATTTAAAATCTTTGCATTTTGGGTTTCTATAGGCTACCTGATTATTTGTTATGAAAAAAAATTATCAAATAATATTTCTATCGATGAATGGAAATCATTTTATATAAGATTATAACCTATCTTAATTACAAATTAATTTAAATTTAATCATATTTTTTAATTTGTAATTTAAATTTTGAAGATAAATCAATAATTGTGACTTTAAGTGTCACGTGTCACTACTCTATTGTTTTATAGGGTTATAGGGTAGGGTAAGGGTACATTTGATGGACTACGTGTAAAAGATTGCAGTTAATTTACTAAAAAAAAAAAGTATGTCACGTGTCAGCTTCATAATCCCTCTTATTAATAAAAAGTCAAAATCATCCTTTGATGTATCATATTTTATATCTATTTGTGTGTATAGATTATTTTAAAGTATGTTTTATTCATAAAACTGTTGTTTGTGTATCAACTAGAAAAATATCTACCCAATTTTTATAATTTTATATTTGTTTAACATAAATATATTTTTGTACCACTCATTTTTAAAGTATTTTATAAAGGAATAAGTTAATTGAAAAATAAGTTGCTTTATAAGTTTATCGGGTAAATTTTATTTATGATCCCTAACTTTTTAGCGTCATCTTAAATGGGTCCCAAACATTTATTCTGTCATCTTAAAGTCCCTAACCTTCATATTGTTGTCCAATCGTGGTTATTCCGTCATTTTCAGAGTTAACTTTGACAGAAGTTTTATGAAAAATAACAACATTGGTCCTACATTTTTTTATTCCTACTCAAATTACCTCTATGTAAATAAATTTGTCACTACAACCATCATCTCCATCCCTCTCTCTCTCTTACAATCTTTAGTTACCACGATCTCAGCCCATTTACCTGAAATCACATCCTTGTATCCTCATCCTCATTTGCTACCCAAATTTGGCCAATTTACCCCTTTTTAGAGTTCGACCCACGTTTCGATTTGTGGGAACTTAAGTCCAGTAGCATTAGGACGCCTTCCGGGTCAACCCTGGACCGGTAGAGGAGGCAAGTGGAGTGAGCGTTGAGCTAGAGGTTGACGCACTTGACATGGAAGCTGTGCTTGCATTTAGGGAGGAGGTGAAGAACTTAAGCAGCCTCAAAGGTGGTCAAGCAGATGGTGCACTCGAGTTCGACCTTGTGACCAAGGTGGGAAGCGAACTGAAAAGTAGGTAGGCGCTCAAAGACATCACGATTGATGCCAAAATTTTTTCGAGTGAGAACGTTGACATTAGTGGTGTTAGAGTTATCAAAGTGGGTGCCGTGGCCACAGATGTAGAAGATGATGAAGAAGCCCATGAAAAACATGGGGGTGAGAATGGTGATGATGATGCTGACAAGCGACTAGAGGGAGAAAGGAAAGGGCAATTGATCGGGTAGACGGTAAGGCAGGGAACAGTGAATGAGGAGGATTTGGAATAAGTGGAAGAAGAGGCAGTGTGGAAAATGAGGAGGAGGAAGAAGAAAGGTGAAGGGCGGGGATTGGAGTTGGACATGATGAGAGGAACACAAGACAAGGAGAGCGGAGAGACATTTTAGTGAGATTTTTTGGATGACTTGTTGGTGAATAAAATTGAATCTTGTCTAGAATATTTATAATAGTTTCCGTTTCAGGGTTATGTTGAAGCTCGAGTCAGATGTTAATTTGAAATTATGGGTTAATTAAGGTTTCATCCGGTTGAAAATTAATTTCCATTTTTTTATTATTTAGCGTAAAAAAGAAAAAAATAAATCATAAAAAATATATGCTTTTGCAAAAAAGAAATAAATTCACAAGTGCATTTAAGATATCTAAATTTTTTTTCCTAATTTACCACTACATTTTTTTATCGTTCCTATCATTTAATTCAATGAACAAATGGAGCTGGGTTAATAGGTTCGGGTTTATGAATAGAGATTTGGATTTTGAATTTGAACTTCAATCATTATTTGTCTGTGTCTGATTTAGATTGATCTTACGTGTATCTAGACAAATGTAGTAGTAAATTGGTCAACTTCGGGTAGAAAATGGGGATAAGGATACCAGGATGTAATTTCAAATAAATGGGCTGAGATTGTGGCAGTTGTAGATTGTTAAAAAAGGGGAAATGATGATTATAGTGGCAAATTTATCAGTGTAAGGGTAATTTGAGTAAGAATAAGAAAATTTAAAACCAATATTGTCTTTTTTTATAAAAATTCTATCAAAGTTAATCCTAAATATGATAAAATGACCATAATTGAATAAAAATATGAAGATTATGAACTTTAAAATAATAAAATAAAAATTAATGACCCATTTAGGACGACACTAAAAAATTAAGGACCATAAATAAAATTTACCCTAAGTTTATCATTTTCTTCCGTTTCTTAGCCACATTTTCCTCCTCCCCGTTTTTCTTTTCATTTTCTTCTCTCTCCTCTCACACGTTTCCTTTTTGTTTTTTTCCTTTTCTCTCCTCTCCACCGGTCGCCCCGGTGTTCCCAGTTTCTTCCCTCTCTTCTCTCTCCTCCCAACGGCTTAGATTGCCTCAGTAAGATGCCCCTTTCCCTGGGGTATTGTAAAAACTTCCGCTAAACGTTGTTAGGCGGTCCGAGTATTGCCCCGACCCAAGACAAAACTTAGTCCCAGAAAAGATGAAAGCGGTCAACTACGCATTTGTGCTGGTCAACTTCATCACCTTACTCCTCTCGATCCTAATCCTCGGCGGTGGAATCTGGCTGAGCGGCCGCGCCAGCCATTCCGACTGCTTCAAGTTCCTCCAGTGGGCCCTCATCGCGATTGGCATCTCCATCGTGGTGGTCTCCGTCGTCGGATTAGTCGGCGTCTGCTATCGCAGCGGTTTCCTCATGTGCCTCTACCTCGTTGTCATGGTCCTGGGCACGGCCGCCCTGCTCTGCTTCATCGTGTTCGCGTACATCGTCACCAGCAAGGGCTCGGGTCGACCCGTGCTCTATCGGGCTTACTCCGACTATTACCTCCAAGATTTTTCGGGTTGGCTCAGGGATCAGGTTGTCGATGAGGGGCACTGGAGGAAGATCAGTTCTTGCATCAGGGACTCCAAGGTTTGTAGGAAGCTTGGGACGAGCTTTAATGGCGGCCCTGAAACTGCTAATATGTTTTATATGAGGAATCTCGGCCCTATTCAGGTAATTGTTCTGTATTATTTTCATAATTACGTGGGGGCATTAAGGTCTTTTTCTTCTTTTTACAGAATGATCTAGGGGTTAAAGTTGAGAAAATGTTATTGGAATCATGAAAATAAATTAGAATTAAAATTTTTCAAAACGTAAAACATTAACTAAAAAAATGACAGTAAAAAATTAACAAGAACTTAATTATTTGGGAAAGATACAAAACCGCTGAAATTTGGCTTAACCTCATCTATTTTTCATAACATACACTTTGCTATTAAAATAGTCATATTAGTTAAATTTACTGTTATAGATGTTGGTCAAATGTCATAATAGCTCAATAAGATTTATAAATTATAATATTCATTTTATACTACCTCCAATTCATTTTTTTTAATTATATAATATATTTTTAATAAATTTTATACTCCTAAATAATTACTAGACCTATAATATATTTGTAAATTTATAAATCAATAATTTATGCTCATGATTAATATTAATATTTACTTTTTGAACATTTTATTTACTTTTCAAATAAGTTCAAATAGAGAAGTATCATCTTTTAAGACAAATATATTTTAGCTAATCTCATTTTATTTTGAAAACTAATTTTCACCATATGAAATAAATCTACACATTCTACAATTTTTAGCATTGCATAATATAAATAATATATTAATTAAGCACATTATTAATTATGTATTATTATATCATTAATGATATATTTTTTTTTTAGCTAAATGGTAATTAATGTTTTCTAACTTTTTACTCTATCCAATGAGAAAAATAATAACTTATACTTATCTTTTACAAAAAAATTTAACAGTAAATTTTTTTTAAAATATATTACTTCAGTAAATGTGAAATTTAGTTGTGCATTCAATAAATGTATTATGCATGTATTTTTTTTAATTATCATTTAGTTGTATATTTAATAAATTCAAGGTTTTTGTTTTTTGTGGAAGATCTTAAGAAAGTCTCAAATTTAAGCTATAAACTAAGGATATTAAAATCTAAATATGATCCACTAACTTAAAGAATTATCTTAAAGTGGTCCCATAATTTTTTTTTTTTTTGCCTCTTAAAGTTTTTTAACTCAAGTAACTTGTCCTATTTCAATCTAGACCGTCAATTCCATTGTTATTTATGATAGAATTAGCCTATGACACTTGGTGCCTTCATGGTAGGTCGCAATTTGCCACGTGAATGATTTTCTTATGTACATGCACATATTTAATTTTGGAAAACTTAGATCTTCTCTTAAAAATAAATATCCACCACGAATTTTTATCCAACATTTCAATCTTATACCCATAAGGTTGGTAATGATTTTCTTCTGATACAATTTATGGCTTGAATTGGGACTTGCTTAAGGTCTTTCATTGGGAACAAAAGCCTCATACTTATTAAATATACAACTAAATGATAATTAAAAAAAATAATAAGAGTCATTGAATGTACAACTAAGCATCATTTTTTTTACTGAAGCAAAATTTCACATTTATTAAAGTAATTATATTTTAACAATTTTCTACTTTTAATTTTTTTTACAAAAAATAATTATAACTTATTAATTTTTTCATTGGGTAGGCTAAAATGTTACAAAAAATTAATTACCATTTGACTAAAAAATGTATTTAATTAATGATATAATAATGCATAATAATGTGTTTAATTAATATATTGTTTATATTATGTGTTGTTGAAAATTTGTAGGATATGTAGATTTCCTTCGTATGGTGAAAATCAGTTTTCAAAATAAAATGAAATTAGCTAAAATATATTTGTCCTAAAAGATAACACTTCTCTTTTTAAACTAATTGAAAAATGAATAAAATGTTACATAAATAACTATTAATATTAATCACAAGCATAAACTATTGGTTTATAAATATGAAAATATGTTATAGATCTAGAAATTATTTATAAATTTATAAAGATAGTTTTTATTGAAAAATATAAAATTTGTTAGAAATATATTATATATTTAGAGAAAATGGATTAGAGGTAACATGAAATGAATGTTATGGTTAATTTGCACAATTTGCAAATCTTATTCGGCAATTATGACATTTGGCCAACTTTGATGACAATGACTTTGACTCCTGTGACTATCTCATGAGGTAAAGTATAGATTTTTTAAAATAGAAAGGATGACTGTAAGTTAAGCCAAATGCCAAGGGCTTTTTGTAATTTTCCCTAATTACTTTAACAAAATATTCTTCAAATAGTTATTAGCTGCATGAGATTTTGATTTTAGAAAAAAATAAGAAATAAAACTTAATGGATTTTGAATGATGGAAAACGAACAGAAATGAAGTTTTTTCATTGTCTATCCAACTCGTTTAAAAAGTTAGGGTTGATATATCAGCTTACCTCGCGAATACACATGTTATAGGAGAAAACATAACATAATAGCATTTATAAGATGAGCATGTACTATGTTTTTTTTAATTAAAATGAATTAGGTGTTACAA
This sequence comes from Aquilaria sinensis, assembly GCA_005392925.1. NCBI lineage: Eukaryota > Viridiplantae > Streptophyta > Magnoliopsida > Malvales > Thymelaeaceae > Aquilaria > Aquilaria sinensis. The sequence continues at coordinate 403,670 of SMDT01002134.1, forward strand.
TTTAAATTAATTTAATAAAAATATAGTTTGTTTTTATTTTTATATTTTTTTGTTTAAAATTAATTTTATTTGAAATTCAATATTATGGAGATGTAATGATCTATTAAAAGAAAAAATTTTCTAAGCTTATTTTATTTTCATGGATTTTTCTTTTTTTAATATCTAAAAATTAGAAAAATCATAAAAATTGGGTAATAACATATTATTTACTTTCAAATGAATCATTATATCTACATAATATTAGTTTTTAAATGAAATTAATTTCAAATAAAAATGTTATGGAAATAAAAATAAATTATTTTTATTAAGTTGACTTAAATTAAACAGTAAGTATATTAGTGGAAATAAAAAGAAGCAAGGATTCTAGAGATCGAGCCAATGGTTGCAGGTCGGGACTAGAGATATCATAAAGGGAAAGTTACAATTATTCCTGAGTTTTGTCTTAATCTACAGTTTGTCTCATTTATTTTTAAAAACCTACATTTTGCCCTTTGATTCTTTTATATTGTCCGACAATAACTTCTGAAACTATAATTTAAACTATATGATAGTCACCTTATAATAATTTTAGTCCTTTTAATATTATTTTATAGTTAATAAATATTTTAAATTATTAATTTTTTCTTTCTGTAAATATATTTTTCTTGTTGTAAATGCATATTATGATTTTTTAAAAGCCGGTTAGATTTAAAAAAAATATCAAAAATCTTGAAATTACTGGAACATAGTTATCAGATAGTTTAATTTAGGTTTTTAGAAGTTATTGGCGAATACTATAAAGCAAGTAGGGTAAAGTGTAGAACTTTTAAAATAAAGGAGGCAAAGTATAGGTTAGATTAAACCATAAAGGGGTTTTTGCAATTTACCCTATCATAAAAAAATGCTCTATCTGCCCTTCCCCTAACAAATTTGGACACCAAAATCTGAATAGATATGAATTTAACTAATCCTACTTGGTCTAGCCGCATTCTTTTTTAATTAGTATATTTATATTTAAAATGTAATTTTTATTTCAAAATAAGATGATAATTTAACGTAAATTAACATATATTACATTAGTTTTTAGTTATTATATTTGTAGATATACACATTGTTTTAAAAAGTATACATAAAAATATAAAAAAAGTTTTGAGATTTGAGATTTACCTAATCTAACTCCAAATCTAAGCCATTGCTTTGCCATCTATGCCGCACGGTACATCGACATCCACCCAATTACGCTGACCGAAAAGTCAAGGCAATGGAAGAAGCCTGCCAACAAAAAACGCACGAGAGGAGGCATGTGTAAACTGGAGTCGCTCGAACTTTCCCGTTTCCGATGAGTTCGTCCTTGTACTTTAACTTAGTGAACAGGAGTAAAATGTTTTAGTCGAACTAGTTGAGCTAACTCTTTTATTAATGGCTTAAATACATAAAGAGCCCTCATACTTTTACAATTTATTTAAGTTTGTCATCATACTAGAACTTGAACTATACTAGATCCTAAACTTTAGAATAAACAATGAGCATTATAAATATTCATTAAAATAAACATTGAGCATTATAAATATTAATGAAAATTGATTTTTTAGGTTGGGTAAAAAATTCATGAAAATTAATTAATTCATAAAAAATGTTATTCAACTGCTTGTTAGGTAAGTCTAGGATTAGCTATAAAATGATTTTGGTCCTAGATAAAAAAAGTAAAAATAAGAAAAATGTAGTATCTATAATGAGAATATAAAAAATAAAAAAATAAAATATGTTACAAAAATATGAAACAACTAATTTACGACAAAGTTCCACTAATAACCACCTTTTATTCCATGTATCATACTGGTGTACCCAGAAAAATACAAAATGACCATCTACAGCATAAAATTTATTTTTATTTTTACTGATGTTTAATTTCACTTTTGTTTGCTGTTGCTTTTTGGTGCTTTGTAGGCTTTCTTTCCATGTGGAACAAGCTTCTACTTCTCCTCCCTATTTTTATTTTGTTGTCTATTAAACATGTACATCAATTAATACAAAATAACTAATACGCCTCATGAATAAAAATCCTTTCTCTTTGGTTTAGTCCCTATTGCAAATCAAGTTTGTTGTTGGACTGCCTTAATATTAGCACAAGAAAGAAAAAATAAAAACAAAAAAAAATTACTGGCATAATTAGCATATCTTGTAATAATAAGCGGTTATTAATAAGCACATTAATAGAAATTTGTTCAGGGGCTATTTTATTCTGTATTTATTCATGGGCTCTTTTATTCATGGGGTGTTTTAGTTATTCTGTATTTATTTATGTTTATGAGTATTTTGTGCGTATATTAGTTATTCTATTTGCTAATTCTATATTTTTTAGATCAGCATTTCAATAATGTTTTGTATGAATTAATCAATTTTAAAGAAATTTTATTGAAGCTAAAAAATTAATTTTAATTAACCTATAATTAATTTTAATTAATTTTTACAATGCTCATTGTTTATTATAAAGTTTAGGGCCTACTGTAGACCGAGTACTAGTTTGATGACCAACTTAAATGAATTGTTAATGTTTGAGGGTTCCTCATGTATTTAAGCCATTAAAAAAAAACTCTTAAGTCAACAGGCTAGACTAAAGCGTAACGAAATGTGAAGATATATGGAGGGCTCCTGCAGAATGAGTTAAATTTAAGGACCAACTTGTGCAAGTTGATAAAGTTCAGGAGCCTCTAGTGTTCTTTGGCCTATTAAATATCAAATGGAGCAGATCTATTTTATCAAAGAACAACTAAATGAGGCAATAGAACAACATATATACTCAATAAGAGAACATGAAAAATTTGATAGGGGAACAACTACTACAAGGAAAACAAACAAACACTAAACAGCAGAAGGAAAAGTAATATGAGTCAATGTAACAACTAAATTTATCAAACAAACATAATATAATTACTCAAGAAATAACTGCTACAAAAATAGAAATCGGTATGGTGGCAATTTTGTAAATAGTTAAATGTTGGAGTATAGCGTCTACATTAGACGTAGCGTATCCTCAGCCTATATTATCTTAATACAAACTTTTTAGTACACATGGCACTGCTCACATAAAATTAGAGCCATATGTACAAACAACTTATTGCTTATGTGTGAAAATATCCTACTTTTAGTTACTTATAAATGGTGGTGCATTTTTTTGCCTACTAGCATAAGTTTTAAAATCAATATTGTGGTCTCAATCATATGTTCATACCTTCATATTTTTGTGATATATATAGGAATGAGAAATTTAGGAATGTAGTCTTAATCATGTCTTCAAATGCTTGTTTTCTTAGCAGTCTGGTTGCTGCAAACCCCTAACAGTATGTGGGTATTCATATGTAAACGAGACGATATGGAACTCAAATGGCACATCGTTGGGGAAGAACCCTGACTGCTCAAGATGGAGTAATAATCAAGAGCAGCTTTGCTACCAGTGTGACTCCTGCAAAGCTGGTGTTCTTGGCAACTTGAAGAAAAGATGGAGAAAAGCCTCTATCATCAACATTGTTGTGCTCATCCTATTTGTAGTTTTGACAGTGATTAGCTACCTTGCTTACAACAACAATAAGGGGCTAGGCAATGACAAGCCCTATGTCAAGCGAGGAAGACAATAGCTAAATCCAACAATATCTACCTTAACCTGACACGGCTATGTCGTAGAACTTTTTGGATTTCCTATTTCATTTTTCCTAGACATCATATATTGCTTCGAAGAAAACTAGTTCTTAATCACCAAAAAAGATTTCTTTATTTCCTGTCATGTCTCTGTGATCAGATTAGATGGCTCATATTGTTCGTTTCATTATAATTAACAATATTACACACAAAAGTTTTTTGTGAATCTGTTGATGCCTCAGCCTCGGTAGCCTCTCAAAATTTGGAATAGGGATGACTAAATTGAACCCGATTTGACTTATTGATACCAAGACTGACATGATTGGATATTCTTAGAAAACTTAATAAACTGAACCCAATTTAAGTGGAACTTGAGAAAATCTCAACTCGAATGATGCGAGCCATTCTGAACGTGAATAACACAAACATAAATAACCCAATGTCCGAACATGACAAAAACCTTACTTTAAGCCAAATAAAATGGATAGGTTAATTGAATCTAATTTGAAACTAGAATAACTCAATCTAAATTTACTCGAGAATTAAATTAACCTAACATTTATTGAATCGAAGCCTAAAGAAACCCAAACCTGACTAAATCTAAACTAAAAATCCACTTAACCCAAAATACATGATTGGACCCAAATTTATGATAATTTGATTAATCATGAACTTGAATAATCTAATTCAAATATGACCCGACCTGTCCTATTGTTATCCCTAATTGGGAGCAATTTTATTGGCATAACTCGTACGAATCTTGCTTTAGGACTTTCAGACATCAGCTATCACCTTAGTTCCATTAAAAGGAAAAAAATAAGAAATAAATGAAATAAAAACAAAGCTAAAAATTCCAAATAACTTCAAGTTAGTAAAAAAGAAAAAGTAAATTTTGTAAAAACCCCCAAGGACCTTAGCCACCATACAACAAAATTCAAAACTTAAGGATTATGTACGAGAGATTACATATGAGTGATTATTTTTATATAGTGACTATTTGCTCAACTTGTGTATTACCCTACAAATTAATTAAGAAGTTTAAGAATAACTTTTAAAATATTTTTTAAAAATAAAATATATTTTTAAATATTTTTTGTTTATTTTTGTTTTTCTTAAGTTGAGTAAAGAAAAATTTCATAACAATGAATTAATTTAAAAAAAATAATTCAGGTGATTACTTGGTAATCCAATAAAAAAAATAAATTACTAAGTACATAGAGCATATTAACTTTTAAATTACATTAGTTCTATTTAAAAAACAAACTAAACTTAGATATTTTTCGTGATTAATTTAGCCCTTACCTCCTTTAAAGAAAGCCGAGAGCAACTAAAAACAAATTTTAGTAGCTAAAACAATGCTCTTGTTATTTTCCAAGGAAAAATGGTCACATTTTTTACGGATACAAAATGTTGAGAATTTCATTGCAAAAGCTTTCGGAGTAACTATATTATGCGTCCAGACGTAAGAGGTACACCCCAAGAAATCATTATTTAGAAACTATAACCGCACATTAACTTCTACTTAATTATTTATCGAAATGTCACCATGCTTCAATTCCTCTTATTCACCAAACTGCCACTGATATACTTTTAACTTATCATCTTTTGATTATCTATTTCTTTGATATTTGCTTGTTTTTCAAGTATTTGTGATAAGTTTGGTGCTTAATCTCTATATATTTTTTATTTGGCTCAATATGCAAGATAGAAGAGGATTGAACAAGTTTGGAGCCAAATGTGATGAACTGGAGTTGGAAGACAGAAAATGCTCAAGGACACGGCTATGTCACTAGCTATGTACCCTCTCTAACTTGAAGGGGTATGAATATTAGTGCACATTTCCTGGGGAAGAATCATATATAGAGATAGATTTCATTAACTTCAGTTTTCTTCACCTTTTTTGTGTTTCTTTTACTCACCCATGAACTAAATTTTTGTTGTGCATAAATTTGATAACCCTAGAACGAGTTTTGTACTTATAACGTATTTAGCTCAATGAAAAAAAAGTTATTCTTGATATTCATCCATGTGTGCTTTATTGTTGTTAAGTTGGTAGTTTCTAGCCTATCAATTTACTTCTGATATGAAGCATATTAATTGAGAAATGATATGTTTGAATTGATCATGTCATGGGTAAAGGGTATTGCATTCAAGTCTAGACATAAACCAACATATGAAAATGAGACTAGGGTTAAACTCAATAGAGTGAATCAAAGAGCAGATAATGTTTTTTTCAAGGTTCTAGTTAGGAAGAGATTCCAATTGATCAACATGGGAATATGGTTTTATTACCTCGAGAATATGGTTTTATTACCTTGAGAGGGAAGTAGCACTAATACAAGCATTTCAGTAGTCCAAGTAATGATAGATTTCAGTGAGGCTAGATGAGGAGTAGTACAAGGGAATTTTTTGGGATTTGAGTTTAAGCATATCTTTTGGTGATTGTTGATTTATTTGATGTCTTCTTGATTGCTTTCAATAATTTAGTTCACATTAGTAGTCTTACTTTCTTTGGTTAAGTAGTAAATTTCTTTGCTTCATCGAATTTGTCAACTAGATAATAGGAAGATGGATAGTAATAGTACTTGCAATGATCTGTGGTATACAACACTTGACACTCACCATCATATACGGAATGATACGTGCACTTGCCTTAGTCCATCGTTGTCATATTTTTATGGTTAGTGTATAGAATGTCAAGTTTTTTGTACTGTTGTCTATGATTGACAAGTTGTGATGCTAGGAAAACTGAATTTTTATTAATCTAGTCGTTTATTACTTTTCCTGCAATATTTAGTTTCTTTTAGCTTCTTGCAGCTATTCTTACTTGCTGGTTTTTGTTTCTTCATCTTGTAGGTGTTTTGATGCATGACTAGTAACAAACCCAATAAAATCCATAAGCTAGACTTAAAAATTAAGAGAACCTAAAGAGGTTTTAGCATAGAAAAAGTTTAGATTTACCACCAATAACTCCAAGAGTTAATCAAAATGGGATTGTCCAAGAATTACCAAATATGGAAAAGAAACAAAATGTTCAAACCATGTTTAACTATGCCAACCATCATTCACTAGAGCTAAGTCAAGCATTGATCAGCTGCTGGTTAATGCTAACAAACTTTGAGATCAAGCCAAACAATATTCAAAATGGTTCAGCAATGTGTTCAGTTTGATGGTCTTGTGGATGAAGATCATAATGCTTTCTTAGCTAGCTTCTTAGAGATATGCGAAACTTTCAAGATTAGTGAAGCTAGTGAAGATTCTTTTTTGTTGAGGTTATTCCCATTCTCACTGAGGTATAGAATTAAGAAATGGTTGTCATCATTTTTGAGAGGGCTAATAGCCATAGAATGCTTTTGTTGAGGTACTTTCTTTCAGCTAAAATCACCAAGCTACGTAATGACATTTCAGCATTTTCATAAATAGATTATGAGACTTTGTACGAGACTTGGGAAAGGCTCAAGAACTTATTGAGAAAGTGCCTACATCATGGTCTACCAACTTGGATGTAAGACCAAACTTTCCACAACGGGCTTAGCTATTCTTCAATGCAAAAATTGATGCAATAGTTTATGGTACTTTGAACAACAAGACCTAGAGACAACTTAAAAGCTTGTAGAGGAGATGGCCATGAATAACAACCAATGGAAATCATCCCGAACCAAACTTAATAAGGCAGCCTATATGCTCAAAATTATGATTTTGTTTCAACTTTAGCAACCAAATGGAGCATTAAGCAAAAAAGATCTATAATATTGCTCTTGCTTAAAGAGCAGCCCTGTTATGTAATATGACTTATGTGGTAAAGGTCATTTAGGTCAAAAATGTCAAACTTATAGTTGTATGAGTAAACCAGAGCAAGTGGACTTTGTGGGAAATACTCTATGACCTCAAACAATCCTTATAGCAATATCTACAACCCAAGGTGGAGAAATCACCTGAACTTTTCTTGGAACAACTAGAGACAGCCACTTTAACCTAGATTTCAGGAGCCTACCCACCACTAGTCTAAGAGAAGAAACCTAATATAGAGGAGCTTCTTTCAAAGTACATCCAAGCTTCTGAAGCTAGGCTTGCAGCTACTAATGCTTTCTTTAAAAAATTAACAAGCAATCATCTAAAGCTTGGAAATTCAAGCACAGCAATTGACCAAGCTAATTTTAAAGAGTCCATAAGGTGCTTTACTGGCTAATACAAAGCCAAACTTAAGAGCTCATTATAACGCTATCTTTCTTCATTGGGTAGATGTCAAAGATGATCCTAATTAAGTGGAAAAAAGAAAGAAACCTAAGAAAAGAGAGATGGGGAAGATAGGCCACCACATTCATACCCTAGTCAATTTGAATGGGAACAAAAAATTACTTCTTCTTCACCTCCAAAGCCAATGCAAGACACTTATCTACCAGCCTCAATACTGAAGAAGTTGTTGGAAGAATGTGCTGATATATCTATCAATGAACAATGTAGTGCTATCATCAAAGAGAAAGGCTTCTGCTAACATGTAATGACCCAGGTAGTTTCAAGATCCAATCTACATTGAACATACAACTTTTAAATCTCTTTATGATCTCGGTTCTAGTGTCAACATGATTCCATTCTATAATTTTGAGAAACTAGGCATATGTGAATTCATTCCTTCAATTATTCTAAAATTGGCAATGGTAAAATTAAATATTCTTAGGGATATCAAAGAAAATATTGTAGTTAAGTTTGGCAAATTTATGATTATGGTTGATTTTGTTGTGGATATAGAAGAAGAAACCAATGTGCCAATCATCTTTAGGATGCTAGTTTTGTCTATAATTAATGCTTTAGTTGATGTAGCCAAAGGTCATATTAATTTTCCGGTAGAAGATAAAGAAGTGGAATCTTAGGTTTATACTAATTAAGAAAATCTCACATTGAGCAATGGAAATAAGGTGAAACAACTCGAAGCATTGAAAAGTGTCATATTGCTTGAGAGTAAGTGAAAAAGCGAAGTGCTTAAAGCTGAAGGAATTTAATTACAACGAGGCAAAACTCCCTACCTTTGGACAAAGAAGAATACCCAAAAAATGGTGGCATGAAAAAGATGGAAATGACCCAAATTTTGGAGGAGAACCCCCTTGGTGGTGCATTATTTCTTGTGGAAAGAGTTATCTATGGATGGTTCAATGTTGGAGAGCATAACAACCATCGACATCAAGGCAGAAATAACCATCTTAAGCAAAGAAAGAAAAACGCCAAGTTGAAGATGTTAAAACATATGCTATTTGTGAGGCAACCCAAGTTTTCCAACCTTTATTTTTGTTCTTTTAATTTTAGCTTTAGTTTTAGAGGAATCCGTTGTTGAGTTTGGTGGATATTGAAGTTGAGTTAGACGATGTGCAAGGTGCAAGGTTTTAACATAGATAACACGTCATACAACACTCCTATGTCATGCACTATGTTCATCAAATACACTCTCAAACATGGTAATACTGAGTAGTAATCAGAAATTCTAGGATTACATGGCTATATATCAAGCCATGCATCTACCAGTATCTCTCCATACATGGCCCATAGCCTGCTTTATCAGTTATTTTTTATTCAAATCAATCTCAAAAAATTTGATTTTTTTTTCAATGCAACTATCCTTTTTAATTCATCCACGGTTCAATTTGAATCTCAATATATATGAATTTCTCTTTCTTATGATAATCAAATACAATTTATTGGTCAATCTTTATTCAAATATAATAGGGCCTTAATTTAAGTAAAGGCAAATCAATTGAATTCTTTTTTAGTCATTACAAGGCTCTCAAATTATCATGTAGATGTCGATGTCATACCCATGGCAAGGGTGTTCATAATTTGGATAAAATTGAATAATTCAAATTGATTATTTAGATTAGATGAAATGATGTGGTTATTTTGTAAGTATACCAGTCAATAAAATTATTGTTTATTTAGTAATACATATTTTGTAAGTATACCAGTCAATCATACATATATGAGGTCATTTTTGTTTAGTTTTGGAATATATGTTATGAATCAACCCTTAACTTTAAGTATAAAATGAAGTATTATTGATTTTGACTATATTTTTTTCATGTTATATTTTTTTCAATTATCATGTGTTTAGTTCTAATAAAAAAGAATTATATTATAAAATTTGGATAAATTAAATTATAATTTGGATGGTTTGGATAAAAATAACGAAAATTGAATTATAATTTCAATAATTTGGATCAGTTTTAATATGTAATTCAGATGGCTTGGATCAAATTTCTAAAATTAAAAAATAAATCAAATTTTTTTATGGCTTAAATATTTCCCGCTCCCTTGTACTATTACGACTTAGACAAAAGACCCTCTCAACTATAACTTGCTACGAATCAGTCCCCTAACTATTGTTTATTTAGTAATACATATTTTGTAAGTATACCAGTCAATCATACATATATGAGGTCATTTTTGTTTAGTTTTGGAATATATGTTATGAATCAACCCTTAACTTTAAGTATAAAATGAAGTATTATTGATTTTTACTATATTTTTTTCATGTTATATTTTTTTCAATTATCATGTGTTTAGTTCTAATAAAAAAGAATTATATTATAAAATTTGGATAAATTAAATTATAATTTTGATGGTTTGGATAAAAATAACAAAAATTGAATTATAATTTCAATAATTTGGATCAGTTTTAATATGTAATTCAGATGGCTTGGATCAAATTTCTAAAATTAAAAAATAAATCAAATTTTTTATGGCTTAAATATTTCCCGCTCCCTTGTACTATTACGACTTAGACAGAAGACCCCCTCAACTATAACTTGCTACGAATCAGTCCCCTAACTATTAATAATCGTCCAATTAACCCTTTGTTGTTGTCACATGATATCACGTGGTTGCCTCTCTGTCATTCACTAACGGCTTATTCCTAGAAGCATTTTCGCCAACATCGCCATCCTCATCGCTACTACTGTGGGATCGTGACGCCTTATCGACATTGTCGCTGTTGCAAATTAGCTTGTCTCACACCTCTTCCTGCTAATGTCAAAATGGTGTTATTCATCGATGACGATTTGGCTTCTTCCTCACGATCTGCTGTTGATGCCTCGCTATTCGTGCCAATCCCCTGAAAAACATTTTTAGATTAAGTTTAGGGAGCTGATGAAACAAAATCCAATAAATCCATTACACATCTAAAAGGGTAATTTTTATTTCTGAAGAAATCAAAATCACCAATATAAAAAAGATTAGGGAGGCCGATGAATTTGCAGTAGTGGCGATGAATGACTATAGCAACGTGGAGGGCTAAAAATTGACAGCATCAGATTAAGCTTCGAGGCTAGGGATTATTGGTACTTCCCAAGCTCAACCCTAGCCTTGTCAGTCCTTTTCATTGATGTACACGTTTTGCTGGTAGGTTTCCGGATGATGGCAAGGTCTATTTCCACAAGCTAAATCACTACGATCAGGTTACCATCTCCTTGATGGCCCCCAGCTCCTCCTCTAACTCATCGGCTGGAGATAGCTCCGCCTCGTCAGGCAGTGCAAAAGATGAAGACGAAATAGTAAATAAAAACCATTAGTGAATAATAGTAGGGCAGCCATGTGATGCCATGTGACAACTACAATGGGCTATTGAATGATTTTAAATAGTTGGGGAACTAATTTGTAACGATCATAGTTGAGGAAGTTTTCTGTTCGAATCATGATTGTATAGAGAAACGAGAGGTATTTAAACATTTTTTATTCAGATTGGTTCCAAATTGATCCAATCAAACAAATACTCATAACTCAGTAAAGGTGGCAAAGTTAAAGAATCAAATACGTATTTTCAGCACCATTCAAGGACCATCACCTTTGGAGACTTCAACTTCAAGGAACAAAGCAATTAATCAATTCTAAATCATACATAGAAAGTTAAAAAAAATTAATGTAATATACTTCAATTTAAAGTGCGCATGGTAGGAGTATGAATATATATATATATATATATATATATAAACATTCGGTCTTATCAGAGAGCATTGGTGGAGTTGGAATAAAAGGCGGTTGTCATCATTATATATATCTACTTTTGGCTGCGAACTTTAAAGTCACAGTTAACAAAGGAAAACATCACAAGACAGCCATTATTGTATATACCAAGACCAATCTTGTTTTTTTTTTTTTTGATTTTTTTTCTCAAATATACCACTCATATTTTTAAATGGATTAAATTTGTCACATTCTATTAATTAAGATTTTTTTTTGTAAAATCAGTATACTTTATAAAATATTCCTACATAATACTATTATAAGTGAGATAAGTATGTTTTCTTACAAATTAGGGAAACATTAGAAATTTATGACTTGTTGAGTGCATTAATATTTGGGTAGAAACCGAGCAATTGTGAAGCAATTAGCCTGCAGAAACTAAAGAAATGTATTTTATAAACAATTTGTTGCCATGACACATTAGAAGCAATAAATTAATGTTGAATTGACTATGAATTTAACAAAGAGCGGATAATTTGATCAATTTAAAAATATTAGTGGTATTAAAAAATAATATTTGTCAATTTAGAAATTTTTAGTGACATTTGCCTATTTATAATTGTTCGTATCTTAGTTAATGTATTGTTATAATTGCGGTGCTAGTATATAGTGTAACAGTAAAGGCTTAAATTAGAGGTGGGCAAGCTTTTGTTATATCCAAATTAACCAAGCGTGTAATCGGAGAAAAATTCAGTGTTTTGTTATTACTTTTAGGTGTAATTTAACCAAAAATCAATATACAAGTTCGGTTAAGTTTTTTATTTGCTTCAATTAAAATTTGGTTAACTAAATTAACTATTTTTTTAGTATTTATATTTAAGTTTTAAAAAGGATTATGTATATAATGAATATTTACTATGTATATATATATGATGTTTGGATTTAAAATAAATTATAAATATTTGTTATGTAATTGAGATTTGTGTTTAGATTGAAATATGTGTCATAACAGTAACAAAATGGTGAAAACGATGGTAAAATTGGAAAGTAGAGAAAATGTGGGTTTTCATTTTAAAAAAAAAGGAAAGAAAAGTATAAAAATGGGTTCCACGATGTGATAAGTGTAAATTATTGTATGAGCTGCTGACTCGGTCGCCGGTTCAAGGCGGGCCATTCAAAAGGAGAAACAAAGTTTGCAATATTTGAAATTTAAAGCATTAAAAAGGCACAGAAGCAAGAGAACAAAAAAAAAAAGTGTACCCAAGAAAAGAAACAGAAAACAAACAAGAACAATAAAAAGAAGGGAAGCATCATAATTAGCGGTGTGCATTATTTGATCGAAACTGAAAAAATTATCAAACTGAATTAATTTAGTTTTTTTGTTTGACTTATTCAATTTTTTGGTTTGGTTTGGTTAAAACTGAATTTCAAAAATTCAGTTTTAGTTCGGTTTTGGTTGGAGAGATCGGCTAATTTGGTAACTAAATTAACCGAATTTTTTAAAAATATTTTTGAGCTCTCAATGACCCGCTTTCTACTATTACCTATAAGTCACTGAAACTTATTGTTCAGACCTAGATGACCCAACCCAACCCTCACTATTCCTTTGTGCGTGAGGATGATGAGATTATTTGGGAAAATAAGATAAAAACGTAAAGGAAAGGCAACATGTATTAAGAAGATATTTGTAAATTTGGTTATTTCGGTTTCAAACCGAATCGAACTGAAATATTTTGGTTTGATTTTGATCGGTTTTTCTGAATAATTCAGTTAATTTAATTTGTCATGATTAAAAACTAAAAACCGACTTAACTGATCAATTTAGTTCGGTCCAAACCAATATAACTTAATACCCACCCCTAATCATGATAAAGATAAAGCGAAATGGGAAAATTGGTCATCCTCTTTTTGTTGAATAATGCAAACGCGTGCTACCCTAATAAACAGTTGTACTTGGTCCTGTTGCACGCTTCGATTTGGTACCCCACCTCATAATTTTGGATCTATCTCCGTACTATTTATTTTTTATTAAAAATATTGGATGAAAATAACGAAATGGACGGTCTTGATGGCAGCGACAACATGAAAGACATGGAAGATTCAAACTTTAGGCCGGTCATGCCATTATTTTTTTTACTTTTTTTTTTCCTTTTCTTTTTGTAGCCAGACGTAAATATAAGAGATTAATGGAATAAAGAAAAAGTCAAGTCGTGGGCCCAAAAAAAATGAAAAATGCTACCGAGGGACAAGGGACGATCACAACCAAGCCGTGAGTAAAAGTCTCCTTGTGACTTATGGCTTGGTTAACCACATTAACATCAGCAAACTAAGAACTAGAGATCCTTGAAGGGCGAACTTAAGAACAATTATATAGAATTGTGATATCCTGTAGGTTAAAATGGGAAATTGATTTGACCACTCATAAGATAGCTGCCAACTCTACTTCTAATTTAGAGGAACAATAGGGAGTGAAATGTCCTTTGTGCCATGGAGCTGCTTTAATACCAATCCACACCCAAGCTATCACACTCAGCTGAGTTGACGGATGCCAAGTGCCATCAATAACAAAGATAGCTACTTTTTGTGAAGACTAAATTAATCAACATGTGCCTTGAGTTTGACACAGTGGGTTTGGTGCTATATAAGAAAGAAAGTGAAGGGTTTCATAGTCTTTAGCCACTATAAGTTGCTTGAAAAGGGTCATCCCTTCTTGCAATGATGGGGTGGGTGTGGAACGAAGCATTGTGAATGACACATTCATTTCTTCCCAACCAAATAGTGCATAGGTAGGAAACTAAATAAGCCATCCATTTAAACTTCTATGCTACTTAAGAAAGTAGAATTTTAGAATGCCAACTTTCAAACGAGGCATAATGGTAACTGGAGGGTTTTCAAACGAGGCATAATGGTCACTGGAGGGTTTTCAAACGAGGCATAATGGTCACTGGAGGTTGAGTGTAGAAGTTACCCCGAAGCTTAGTTGTTGTAGAGCACTCGCAAAATAAATACATTGATCTATCATTCATTAAGACAAACTAGTCTACATAATTATGGGTTACGTCTTACAAGGCAGGGTAATTGACCTTGGCAACATAAGGAGCCCTACTGACACAATATGTCAGCTATTCATTCTCACCCGTCTTCAACTTCTTTGGCACCAGGCTTAGTCCTCTAAGATTTTACCGAGATGTATATGTGGTTTACCCAGCTAGGTTGCCTTAGAGTTGGCAATTTAGCTAGGTATAATTATTACTTTTGGTTCCTTGCCTTTTTTAATTTAAATGTCTATCTGAACCCTTTGGTAGGTACTTTTGGCAATACCTTGGAGAAAGTCTGCCATTCTTATCAAGTGTCGGGCTAATTCTGAGGGTGTGGGCGGCAACATATCAATTATGGAGATTTTTTGAACCTTTTTACGGTTGACACCAATTAGCCACTCCAGCACTGTGCACCCGAGTAATTTATTGGATCCTTCACTAAAATTATGTTTCTCAAAATTCATGCTTGGTTTATAGTTTTTAGATTGCTGGAAGACTTCCTAGAAATTGGCCATATGACCCATGTAGTCCTAGATTTTTACATTCATCTACATAGGTTTATGTGTTTCTACCTATTTGAATCGAGAAGATTACTCGCCTATCTAGGGACTTCTTGGTTTTGAGGTATGAATTTTTAGGGCATGGATTATTGATATTGGTAGTCTACACTCATTATAAGCTTTACTTCCCTTTTCTTTTTGGCTAGGATGGTATTGGCTAACCACAATGGTTATTGTAATTTTTGAGTTATCCCTACTTTGGGTACTGTATATTTCACAAATGCTTTTCCTGGGAGCAATTGTTCATTTATTCTGCTATATAAGTTAGGATCACTAATTTATCCTAAGTCTAAGTTGTAATATAGTAGGACTAACTCTTGGCATATTTATAGAAGAGAAAATAAATGTCTGTTTAAGAATGTAAAAGCTTGCTTAGTGGGGCTAACCTGTATTAGGAAATTTGCACCAACCATGGTGGTGCACTTTTAAAGCTGCATTCTTTCAATGCTAGTTTGCTTTCAACTTTTTGTCTTCACACCATTGTTTCTGAGAGAGCATAGGAACATCTGCCTTGTCTTTTTCTAGTAGATGTATATGCATGCGTTTCCTTCCTCCATGGAAAATGTCAGGGTCAGCTACCATGTATCGGGATACATGTGCAACAAGCTCGACATCCTTTTGCCAATGAGGGCATTGTAAAAGGGAAGGACATCGGAAACAATGATTTTTACTAAGGAGGATATATATAGCTCCTATATATACCATAGTGCCTTTCTAACCAACATGAAGGGCAATTTTATCCATCCCTACACTTGAAATTCTTCTCATCTTATTCCATAAGTTAGGCTGGTCATCGGCTTCAGTTTGCTTCTTGGTTGTAATGATTCAAGTTCAAAACCGGTCAACGGAACACTTGCCTACACCACATGGGCTATCCTTTAGAAAATGATAAGTGCTAGGTGCTTGTGTTCTAGAACTGGAGCCTATATATCCACATAAGGCTTCCAACAATTCACCCATGTGAGACATGGGGGTGTTACAAACTTCACTCCTTATGTACCCAACGTTCCTGTTGGGATCAATCGGATTACTTGGTTTTCTGGACCAAGTAACCTCTCTAATCGGACTACTTAGCCCCTGACCATCAGTTGGATTACTTGGTTTCCCGGACCAAGTAACATTTCTAATCGGACTACTTAGCCCCTAACCAAGTAGCCTCTCAAATTCAGGATCAGTCTCGGTAGATAATGCATGTGCACACAGACCATACCACACCATCGTGGTCCCGGGTCGGCTCTAATACCATTTGTAATGACCCAAGTCCAGAACTAATCAACAGAACACCTGCCCACACCACATGGACTATCCTTTATGAAAAGGATAAGCACTAGGTGCTTATGTTCTGGAATTGGAGTCTATATATCCACATAAGGCTTCCTACAATTCACCCATGTGGGATATGGGGGTGTTACAAACTCCCTCCTTATGTACCCAACGCTCCTGTTGAGGTTAATCAGATTACTTGGTTCACCGGACCATGATGGTGTGACATGGTGGGTATGCACATGCATCGTATACCGAACTGATCCTGGATTTGAGAGGCTACTTAGCTGAGGACTTAGTAGTCTGATTCAAGAGGTTACTTGGTCCAAGGTACCAAGAAATCCAACTGACCCCAACGAGGACCTTGGGTACATAAGGAGGGGAGTTTGTAACACCCTCATATCTCACATGGGTGATTTGTGGGAAGCCTTATATGGATATATAAGCTCCAATTTTAGAACATAAATACCTAGTGCTTATCCTTTTTTAAAGGATAGTCCATGTGGTGTGGGCAGATGTTCCGTTAACCGGTTCTAGGCTTGGATCGTTATCAAGGGCAGGTGTTCCATTGACCAGTTCTAGACTTGGGTCGTTACAAATGGTATCAAGGCTAACTCGGGACCATGATGGTGTGGCATAGTGGGTATGCACATGCATCGTCTACCGGGATTGATCCTAGATTCGAGAAGTTACTTGGCCAGGGGCTAAGTAGTTTGATTAGAGAGGTTACTTGGTCTAGAGAACCAAGTAATCCGATTGACCCCAACGGGGACATTGGGTACATAAGGGGGAGAGTTTATAACACCCCCATATCCCATATGGGTGAATTGTAGGAAGCCTTATGTGGATATATAGGCTCTAGTTCCAGAGCACAAGCACCTAGCACTTATTCTTTTCCAAAGGATAGCCCATGTGGTGTGGGCAGGTATTTCGTTAACCAGTTCTGGACTTGGGTCGTTACATTGGTAGACCGTGCTTTGGTAGTACTTTAGGAAATAACACATATGTGTTTGACCCTTAATCACAATGGACCCATAATCACAAAAGACCATTACTAAAAAATGAAGGTTTTCCAACGGCCATTGGGAAACAGGGCCATTGGAAAACAATGCGTTGGAAATTTTTTTCCCAACGGCCTAGTAGATAGTCATTGAAAATCAGGCCGTTGCAAATTTTCAATGGCTGAAGTTCACATACTTATTTGGCCCATTAATAGGTTTTTCCAATGGCCTTAGCCGTTGGAAAATATGCCAATGGCTAAAACTGTTGGAAAATATGCCAATGGCTTTAGCCGTTAGAAAACTTTTATACGAAAATTAAAAAAATTATATTTTATATAGTCCTAAAAAAGTATGTATATATATATAACATATATTTTATATAGTCCTAAATTATATTTTATATTTTATAAGATGAAAAAAAATTAAAAAATTATATCTTATATTACACAACAAAATTCAAAACAAGAAGGCAAAAAACCACAAAATTATAAAAAATACATAAAAATATAGAAATAACAAAATCAGAAAAATTACATAAACAGTAAAAAATAAGAAAAAGTATACTAAAAACAAATATGCACTAATATAAAATAAAACACAACAAATACAACTAAAGCAGAAAATATAACAAGATACCCAAAATTGAAAAAACAAAGAACAAAAATTGAATCGGCAAATCTGCAAATACGGCAGTCGAGGAGGGTGGCGGAGTGAGGAGCCAAGGTGGATGGTGAGCAAGAGAGAGACACGGCGAATGGTGAACAACAATGAACGATGGCTGGCAGGAGAAAACGATGGCGATGAACGAATCTAGAACAGATCTGGGTGAGGAGTGACGAGTAGAGAGGAGAATGACGGATTTAGTGCAGATCTGGGCAATGACTAGCGAGTGGCACGTAGCAACGAGGGGGAGACAAGCGTTTAGACGAAGAACTGAGATAAAGAGCAGACAAAGTGCAACAACGAGAAAGAGACTAACGAGCAAGCCGAGAGCGCAGACAAAGAGAATAGAGAACGGAGAGAGGCAAGACGAAGAGAGACGAGAAAGGAGAGAGGCGAGAGCGAAGAGAGCAGATGTAATGAACATGACGGAGAAGAGAGTAGATGAGGCGAAAGGGTGAGGGTAAGGGAGAGGATAATGTATTTATATATAGCTAGGTTAGTTTTGGGCCAATTTTGGCCTAATATGGGTTATATAGTGATATAGTTATTATTATATTTTCATAATAATAATAATAATAATAATAATTATTATTATTATTAACAAAACATTAATATTTGTGTGTATGACATATATACATACAACATAAATACATATGATAAATATCAATATCAATAATATATATATATATAATTTTTATTTATGATTAACGTATGACTATAATTATTATTTGATTTATAAATATTTATATATGATATATTATGATAAATTATGTATTATACTAATATATTATGATACATTTTAACATATGATATATTATATTATGAAAAAATTATATATTATACTAATATATTATGATAAATACATATTATGACATATATATACGTAGTAATATGTTCATAAGTATTTACATTATTATTATTATTATTATTATTAAAACCACGTGTGTGATAATTATCATTTAATTATCTATTATATTTATCTTAAGAAATAATTATAAATATAATTATCAATTATATGGGCTGGCTTTAATATTTGGGCTGGGTTATAATATATATGGGTTAAGTTATATTATAGTATAATATATATGTTACATACATTATAATATATAAAACGTTGTTGTAGTATAATATATATGCCAGATTAATATATGTAATATATATGTTAATATATATCATATATATGATATATTAGCATATGTGATACATACATATATATATATATATATATATTATCATATAATAAAAAAAAATAATAATATATGTATGGCATATACATCATCTATCATATACTATGTATATGTTATTATGATATGTGTAAAATATGATATGTATTATAAATATAATAATAATGTGTAAGATATATATACTTATTAATAGATATGTATTATGATAAATATATATTATGATATATTATATAAATATATATATATATATCAATGTAATATAAATATGCATATATATAAATGTGTGTGTATGTTTGTAACATATATATATCAAAATATTTAAATTTTTTGTTTCCAACGGCCTAGGCTGTTGGAGCAATTCCCCAAATGTTTCCAATGGCAAATTCACCAAATGTTTCCAATGGCCTAGGCAGTTGGAAAAATTCAGAAAATATTTCCAATGGCCTAGCCATTGGAAAAATTTACCAAAAAGGTTTCCAACGGTCAAAGTTGTTCGAGAAATTAACCAAATGTTTCCAACGGCCAAGGCCTAGGCCGTTGGAAAAAATCACCAAATGTTTCCAACAGCCATAAGAAAAAGGACTGCTTGAGTTACATATTTTCCAACAGCTTTGACCATTGGTAAATTGTCCATTGGAAATTTTTTTTCACAGTTTCTAACAGCTTTGCACGTTGGAAATTTTCAACGGATTAACCGTTGTTAAATGGGCTGTTAGAAAAAAAGATTTTTTTAGTATTGAGCATCTCATATCCCACCCAACTATACATGTCAAGATAATTGGCGGGTCATTTTAAGGGAACTTACCACTTTTCTATCCACCCAAGTTAGCTTTGTTTCTAGGTCATCTTATTGAAGCTGGTAAAGTTCCCTGACTTTATTCCTATTCTTTGTCAAGGAGCCTTTTACTATGAGGTCATGGATTATTTCCATTGGTAGAGGTAGCTGACTAAGTCAGGGAGACCCTCATTACCTTTCCTTTCTCTGATCGGATTCCTAATCGTCAACTTCTTATCAAATGTGTTTCTCTTTGCCCATGGGTGGGGAATAGTTTTTCAAATGTTACTTCAGTTTCCCATTCTTGATTAGGTTATCCAAATATTCCTTTAGTTGGTGGCATTCCTTCGTGTCATGGTAGGCCTCTGGGTGGAACTAGCAGTATTTCTTCATTTACCTTCTGGTCAAAGCACCCAAGGGTTGCGGCCTTTGGATATTGCTTAGGGTTCCTTCCCAGTACTCAAGGTCCATGACCTTACATTTGGGTCACTTGGGTTTTCCCTCCGCCACCTTTTAGCCCCACGGCAGCTCCTTTTTCTCGTTGCCCTAGCAAGAGCTTTCGAACATTCCTGGTAGTAACATTGTAGATCTTAACCAGCATCAACCCTCGTCGCCCAACAACCTGCTGCCATCTGATCTGATCGCCTTTAGACCGTTCGACGTTGTTGATTCCTTTGACTTTGGCTCCATCTCCAGTCATTTGCTTCTGCCCTCAAGTCTAGATTGCGAACTATGTAGCGGCTGCTGTAGGCATTGGGATTCTGTAGTCGCGTAAATCAGATGCCATATTAATCGAATTACCTTTTGAATTGCCAATCGATTGGGATTATTTGGGATCTGCAGATTTTTGTGTGATTCAATCGACCTTAGGTTTCAGTCCTCGAACCGACCCCTCGTTCTCCGACAGCCGCTGCAAGATCTGCCATCGATTCAATTGCTACAGATTTTGGGTCAATTCAATCAGCCTTGGGTTTCAGTGCTTGATTGCTGCTCGTTCTCCTAGTCTCTATTGGGATTTTGGATAAATCAAAGTTGCTAAGGCAAGAAGATGAAGGAAGGTTCACGAGCTAGTTTGCAAGAATTGGGGAAGAAGAAGGTGTTTGCAATATTTATTTTTTAAGTTCTCAAGATTATGTGTTTGTGATAATTTGGGTTTAAATTTTCTTTTGTATACAAAATGGTCACCCATTTTAGTTAAAGAGAAATCCACATGGCACTATAGGTGCCACGTGGGCAAATCCATCCAAAATAACGCCTCAACTAACAGAATGGACTGAAATAGGACACGATCCTTGAGTTAAGGAACGTCAATAGTCACTTTTAGAGCTGATGGACCACTTTAGGACAAATCGAATAATTAAGGGACCAAATTTGGATTTTACCCCAAATTTAATTAATCCTACTTGGTATAGCGGCATTCTTTTAAATTAGTATATTTATATTTAAAATATAATTTTTATTTCAAAATAAAATCATAATTTAACGTAAATTAACATATATTACATTAGTTTATGATTTCTTAGTTATTATATTTGTAGATATACACATTTTTTTAAAAAAATATACATAAAAATATTTAAAAAAAAAGTTTTGAGAGTTCAGATTTCCCTAATCTAACTCCAATCTAAGCCATTGCCATGCCATCTACGGCCCACGGTACATCAACATCCACCCAATTACGCTGACCGAAAAGTCAAGGCAGTGGAAGAAGCGTGCCAACAAAAAACGTACGAGAGAAGAGGCATGTGTAAACTGGAGTCGCTCGAACTTTCCCAACTCCGATGAGGTCCTTGAACTTTAACTTAGTGAACAGAAGTCCTCCAATTTTGTAACTCAATGCGTTTTAGTCCGACTTGTTGACCTAACTCTTTTATTAATGGCTTAAATACATAAAGAGCCCTAATACTTTCACAGATTATTTAAGTTGGTCATCATACTAGAACTTGAACTAAACTAGACCCTAAACTTTAGAATAAACAATGAGCATTATAAATATTCATTAAAATAAACATTGAGCATTATAAATATTAATGAAAATTGTTTTTTTAGGTTGGGTAAAAAATTCATGAAAATTAATTAATTCATTAAAAATATTATTCAAGTGCTTGTCAGGTAAATATAGGATTAGCTATAAAATGATTTTGGTCCTAGATTAAAAAAAAAGTAAAAATAAAAAATGTAGTATCTAGAATAAGAATATAAAAAATAAAAAAAATAAAATATGTTACAAAAATATGGAACAACTAATTTATGAAAAAGTTCCACCAATAACCACCTTTTATTCCATTCCATGTACAAATATGCTACAAAAATATGGAACAACTGATTTACGACAAAGTTCCTACTTCTCCTTCCTATTTTTACTTTGTTGTCTATGAAACATGTACATCAATTAATACAAAATAACTAATACACCTCATGAATAAAAATCCTTTCTCTTTGGTTTAGTCTCTATTGCAAATCAAGTTTGTTGTTGGACTGACCTAATATTAGCACAACAAAGAAAAAATTAAAAAAAAATTACGGGCAGAATTAGCGTATCTTGTAATAATAAGCAGTTATTAATAAACGCATTAACAGAAATTTTTTCATGGGCTATTTTATTCTGTATTTATTCAGGGGCTCTTTTATTCATAGGGTGTTTTAGTTATTCTGTATTTATTTATGTTTATGAGTATTTTATGCGTATTTTAGTTATTCTATTTGCTAATTCTATATTTTTTAGATCAGAATTTAAATAATATTTTTTATGAATTAATCAATTTTAAAGAAATTTTATTGAAGCTAAAAAATTAATTTTAATTAACCTATAATTAATTTTAATTAATTTTTACAATGCTCATTGTTTATTATAAAGTTTAGGGCCTAGTGCAAACCAAGCACTAGTTTGATGACCAACTTAAATGAATTGTTAATGTTTGAGGGCTTCTCATGTATTTAAGCCATTGAAAAAAACTCAAGTCAACATGCTGGACTAAAACGTAACGAAATGCAAAGATGGAGGGCTCCTGCAGATTGAATTAAAGTTTAAGGACCAACTTGTGCAAATTGATAAAGTTTAGGGGCCTCTAGTGTTCTTTGGCCTATTAAATATCAAATGGAACAGATATATTTTATCAAAGAACAACTAAATGAGGCAGTAGAACAATCATAAATACTCAATAAGAGGACATGAAAAATCTGATAGGGGAACAACTACTTCAAGGAAAACAAACAAACACTAAACAACAGAAGGAAAAGTAATATGAGTCAATGTAACAACTAAATTTATCAAACAAACATAATATAATTACTCAAAAAATAACTGCTACAGAAATAGCAATTGGTATGGTGGCAATTTTGTAAATAGTTAAATGTTGGAGTATAGCGTCTACACTAGACGTAGCGTATCCTCAGCCTATATTGTCTTAATACAAACTTTTTAGTACACATGGCACTGCTCACATAAAATTCGAGGAGCCAAACGTACAAACAACTTATTGCTTATGTGTGAAAATATCCTATTTTTAGTTACTTATAAATGGTGGTGCATTTTTTTGCCTACTAGCATAAGTTTTAAAATCAATATTGTGGTCTCAATCATATGTCCATACCTTCATATTTTCGTGATATATATATAGAAATGAGAAATTTAGGAATGTGGTCTTAATCATATCTTCACATGCTTGTTTTCTTACCAGTCTGGTTGCTGCAAACCCCTAACAGTATGTGGGTATACATATGTAAATGAGACGATATGGAACTCGAATGGCACATAGGTGGGGAAGAACCATGACTGTTCAAGATGGAGCAATAATCAAGAGCAGCTTTGCTACCAGTGTGACTCCTGCAAAGTTGGAGTTCTTGGCAACTTGAAGAAAAGGTGGAGAAAAGCCTCTATCATCAACATTGTTGTGCTCATCTTATTTGTCATTTTGACAGTGATTAGCTACCTTGCTTATGACAACAATAAGGGGCTAGGCAATGATAAGCCCTATGTCAAGCCATGAAGACAATAGCTAAATCCGACAAGATCTACCTTAACTTGACAAGGCTGTCTTAGAGCTTTTTTTATTTCCTATTTCATTTTTCCTAGATTTCATATATTGCTTCAAAGAAAACTAGTTCTTAATCACTAGAAAGATTTCTTTATTCCCTCTCATGTCTTTGTTGTTAGACGACTCATACTATTCATTTCATTATAGTTAACCGCGTCACACACAAAAGTTTATGTGAATTTGTTGATGCCTTAACCTCAGTATTGTGAGTAGGGATAGCTAAATTGAACCCAATCTAACTCAGTCTCCGTTATTAGTTGACTCATACTGTTCATTTCATTATAGTTAACCACGTCGCACACAAAAGTTTATGTGAATCTGTTGATGCCTCAACCTCAGTAGCCTCTAAAGATTAGGAGCATGGATAGCTAAATTGGACCCAATCTAACTCATCAAACCTCTGATTGATATGATCTGATTTAATTAAAAAAAGTCAATAATCTGAACCTAATTTAAGTGAAACCTAAGAAAATTCAAAATCTAATTATCTAAACCTAAATTCCTAGACTTGAATAATTTGAACCTAAATAACCTAATGTCTGAAGCTGACAAAAAAACAGACTTTACCCCAAATAAACTGGGTAAATCAACTAAATCTGACTTGAAATCCATATAACTCGATCTAAAGTCTCCCAAGATGAAATTGACCAAGCATGTATTGAACTCAAACCCACATAAATCCATTCGGCCCAACCTGACCTTGAAATACACTCCATCCAAAATCAATCTGAGACCAAATAAATTAACTTGGACCTAAACTTATAATAATTTTATTAAACACAAATTTGAATAATCTAGCTAATTCAAACCTAACTCAACCTGTCCAATTGCCATCCCGAATTGGGAGCAATTTTATTGGCATAACTCATAATGAATCTTGCTTTAGGACTTCTAGACATTAGCCATCACCTTATCTCCATCAAAAGGAAAATAATAATAATAATAATAAATAAATAAAATAAAAATAAAGGAAAAATCCAAAATAACTTCAAGTAAGTGAAAAAAAAGGTAAAATTTGTAAAAACCCCAAAGACCTTGGTCACTGAAGAACAAACTTTAAAACTTAAGGATTATGTATGAGAGATTATATACGTGTGATTATATTTATATAATGATTATAGCTTAACTTGCGTATTAATTAAGACCCCACATTTTAATTAAGAAGTATAAGAATCACTTTTAAAATATTTTTAAAAAATAAAATATCTTTTTTTATTGATTTTTGTTTATTCTTAAGCTGATTAATGAAAAAGGTTCATAACAATGAATCGTTTTGTAATAATAATAATAATAATAATAATAATAATAATAATAATAATAATTCAAGTGATTATTTGGTAAGCCGATAAAAAAAAAGTAATTACAAAGTACATGGAGCATTAACTTTTAAAATACATTAGTTCTAATTTAAAAACAAACTTAAGTTAGATATTTTCGTGATTAATTTAGCCCTTACCTCGCTTAAAGAAAGCATAGAGCAACTAAAACAAATTTTAGAAGCTAAAACAATGATCCTTTTTTTTTTCCAAGGAAAAATGGCCGCATTTTAGACGATACGAAATGGCGAGAATTTCATTGCAAATGTTTTCAGAGTAACTATATTATGCGCCCAGACATAAAAGATACATCCCAAGAACTCATTATTTACATAACTGTAATCTCACATTAACTTACACTTATTTATTGAAATGCCACCATGCGTCAATTCCTCTTCTTCACCAAATTGCCACTGGTATACTTTTGACTAATTATCTGTTTATTATTTATTTCCTCGACGTTTGCTTATTGCTCAAGTATTTGTGATAAGATTTGGTGCTTAGTCTCTACATATTTTGATTTCAGGTCACATTTGGCTCAATATACAAAATAGGAGAGAAAATATGAAAAGTTTGGAGCCAAATGTGCAGAAGTGGAACTGAAAGACAAGACACGCTTTAGCGTATGGCCATGTCACTAGCTGTGCACCTTCTCTGACTTGAAGGGGCATGGTTGTTAGTGTACAATGTGTTCTATAACTACACGCCCGCATTCTACGCTAACATGCCCATGTCGCCAACCTAGGAGATGTCATGGGAGTGAAGAAAAGATACAAGGCTTTGTCAGGCTATGCACGCCTCTGCTGCCTACACTCCCACGTCCACAGCCATGTTTCAACCTGTGTCACTAATCTATCAAGTATTTTTGCTCAGTAAGAATACACGGGCGTTATCCGCCCATGTAGCCTCAAGGTTGTTTATAAAACTGCAAGCTTTACATTGTCAACAAGGTGAATTTTTCAGCTTTTGTGAGATCAACATCGATTTTGGCAGATAAGAGTCAAGATTTCTCAGAGACGAAGGGAGTACAGAGATGGATTTCATTAACTTCTGTTTTCTTAACCCTTTTTTGTGTTTCTTTTACTCAATCATGAGGGTAGATTTGATGAACCCTAGAAGGATTTTGTACTTATGACTTATTTAGCTCAATGAAATAAAGTTATTCTTGCGATTCATCCATGTGTGCTTTATTGTTGTTAAGTTGGTAGTCACTAGCTTATCAATTTACTTTTGATTTCAAGCGTATTAATTGATAAATAATTTGCTTGAATTGATCGTGTCATAAGTGAAGAGGATTGCATGCGAGTCTAGAAATAAACAGACATAAGACTATGGGACTAGGGTCAAACTCAGTAGAGTGGATCAAAAAGCAGGTAATGCTTTGTTGAGGGTTCAGGTTATGAAGAGATTCCAATCAATCAACCTGGGAAGAGAGTTTTGCTACCTCAAGAGGGGAGTAGAGCTAATATAGGAGTTCCAACATTCCAAGTAATACTGGATTTTATGAAGGCTAGATGAAGAGTAGTACAAGAGAATTCTAGGGGGATTCCAGTCTAAGTATATCTTTTGGTGATTGTTGATTTCTTTGATGTCTTATTGATTGTCTTTCAATATCTTACTTCATAGTAGTTGTCTTAGATTCTTTGGTTAATTAGTCAATTTGTTTACTCCATTGAATTTGTCAGCTAGATAATAGGAAGAGGGAAAGTCATAATACTCATAATGACCCATGGTATACAATACTTGATACTCATTATTACATATGGAATGATTGGTGCACTAGCCTTAGTCCATCATAATCATATTTTTATAGTTAGTGTAAAGGATATCAAGTTTTTGGTACCATTACCAAAGATTGATAAGTTGTGATAGTAGGAAAACTGAATTTTTGTTAATTTATTTATTTATTACTTTTCCTATGAGTTTTACTTTTTTTTTAGCTTCTTGTAGTTATTCTTACTTGCTGGTTTTTCTCTTCATCTTGTAGGTGTTGCGATGAATGAATCATAGCAACCTTGGTGAAATCCTTAAACTAGACCTAGAAATTGATAAAACATTAAGGTGGCTTCAGTGTTCAAGAAGTTTAAAGTTACCACCAGCAGCTTCAAGAGTTAAATCAATAGAGGATTGTCCAAGAATTACCAAATACAAAATAGTAACACAACGGTTGGACCATGGTCGACTATGCCAAGCAATTATTCACCAGCACTAAGTCAAGCAATGTGTTCAATTTAATGGTCTTATCGATGAGGATCCTAATGCACACGTCACTAGCTTCTTAGGGATATACAATACTTTTAAAATTAATGGAGCTAATGAAGATTCTATTTGGTTGGGGCTATTCTTATTGAAGGGTAGAACTAAAAAATGATTAACATCACTTTTGAGAAGGTCAATTTCCATAGAATTCTTTTTCTAAAAAATTTCTATTAAAGTACTTCCCATATGCCAAAATTGCCAAGCTTTGCAATGACATTTTAGTGTTTTCATAAATGGAGTTGGAGACTTTGTATTAGACTTGGGAAAGGTTTAAGGATTTGTTGAGGATTTGCCTTTATCATGGCCTACCAACTTGGATACCAGTCTAAACTTTCTACAATGGACTTATTTATTCTTCAAAGAAAAAATTGATGCAGCATATAGCAGCATATAATGGCATTTTGTACAACAAGACTCCAAAGATAGCTTAAAAGCTTGTGGAGGAGATAGTCATGAACAATTAACTATAGAAGTCCTCCTAGGCCAAACCTCATAGGGCAGCCTATGCTCAAAATTATGATGAAGTTTCTACTTTAGCTAACCAAATAAAGGCATTGAGCAAAAAGATCCATAATATTGCTTTTGCTAAAAAAACTAGCCCTTGTAATGCAATGTGACTTATGTGGGGAAGGTCATATGATTCAAGAATGCTATACTTATAATTGGATGGGTAAACTAATGCAAATAAATGATGACAACCTCAGGAGTGCCACCTTGTACACCTTAGAGTGTTCAAGGAAGAATAAATTTAGAAGCCTTTAAAATGCCAATTTCAGACTTGAGAAGATTCCAGGGATCTTTAAAGTACATATTTTTATGAAGATAAGGTAGCCTAAAAACCCTTTATATAGTTGTTTATGAGTTATAAAGCCAAGGTGGTTGCTAAAACAAACTTGGAGCTCATGCAGCCCTTGCATGTCATGCATCCTATATGTAAGCACAACAGGAGCTTCAATATTTAGCTTCCTATTTGAAGGCCTTGGAAATCTATGGATACACATTTAGGAAACGACAATGAAGCTCTTGGATTGAGCACAATTAGAGCAAGGACATACAATAGTACACACTTTTTGATATTGAAAGTCTAGGTGCACCTTGGTCCACAAGTACACCTAAGAACATATTTGCCTAATGTACCATAGACCCAAGGACGCACTATGGACTGAAGTGCTCAACGGCTAGGCCGAATCACCCTCACGCACCCCATGCACCCGAGAGCCCTTTGGTGCACAGGTAGCTTGGAACCATTTGTTTTTAAAGAAGAAATTGTGAAAATTTGTTTCAATTTTGATTTTTTTTAAATGAAATTTTTACTATTTTTGAGTTCTTTGGATGATAGGTCATTTGATAGCTTGAAATCATTTTTTTTTCAAAAAAGATGTTATGAAAATTGGTTTCAATTTTGATTTCTTAAAGAAAAAATGTTTACCATTTTGTTAGATAAACCATACGATTCTAGGTGTTTCATGAACCATGATGTGAGTGCATGCAAAGTCGAACTTGTTTCAACATTTATTTTCACTTAATCCTATCAATTTTCTCTTGTGTTGTTAAAAAATGCCTAAGATCTTTGTGAAATTCATGCATCATAATTCTTTTGATAGTTTAGACTAAATTGAACTCAAATCTGACTTGTTTGAATGGCCCATTGAATTTATTACTACAACCTGGGCACAAAGCATTTTTCTAAGTCCAATGCATTTTGTTTTGTATACATTTAGAGGTAGATTTGTTGTTCTTTTTAGAATTTTTGTTATAGCTTGCCTATGTACCAAATTATGAAGCTAACAATTCTACCCAGTTCATTAATTCATTGTGTATGCTAAGTCATTCATGAGTTACACTTGCAAATTATGCTAAAATGTTGTTTTAAAGCTCACTATGTAGATTCTTCCAAATCTATTGCACATAATCAAGATATGCAAGTAAGTTTTTTCCATGACTTCTCTAGTTTCTTTCAGAGCTTTGCAAGTTACGTTTCTTTGCCACATTCTGATTTGTGTTAAATAGTTGCTGCCATGCTTAATTCATTGAATTTACAAGTGAAATTCAAGTTTCTTGTTGTTCAAGCAATAGTTTATGTGATTGCAAATATAATGGATGTAGTACCTACAATTAAGGTGAAGTGTGAATCTAACTTATTCATTACTTCTAGTTTCATCTTTGAACTTAGAGTAGATAGGTTCCTGCTTAAAATTGCATATTGTATCAGGTTTTATATGAGCAAAAGGTGCCTTACATATACATGAGTTGTTATTGGTGTTTTTGCACAAGGTAAGTGCCTAATTGGTGTTTTTTTCAATCTTATTGATTCAATCCCTTTTTTTACTATAAATTTTTGTTTAAGGATCAATCGCTTCAAAAGGAGGGCTTGATGACAAAATCAGGACTGTCATCTTGTACATTCTCAATAGTTTGAGGGAGAATGAAGCTAGGAGCCTTCAAAATGCCAATTTTACACTTAAAGAGATTCCAAGAAGTTTTAGAGTGCATACTTCTATGAAGATAAGGTAGCCCATTTATGGAGTTGTCTACGAGTTATAGAGCCAAGGTGGGTGCTTGACAGAACATGGAGCTTATGCAGCCCATGCATGTCGTGCACCTTACACGCAAGCACACCAGGGGCTTCAATATTTAGCTTCCTATCTAAAGGGCTTGGCATAATTCTTATGATGTTGTACTGTGCTTCCCAAGTCATCCAAGCCTGCTTTATTTGGTCGAGAGCCTCAAGGTGCGTTATTGGAACCGTAAGGGTATGTTACCAAACCTAGGGCCAACCACGATCCCATGAGCCCTCTATGACCAAATCTATGTCTACACATTTGGGAAACAACAATGCAGCACTTTGAGCATTATTTAAGCACAATTGGAACAACGAAATGCAATGGTATACATTTTTAAAAATTGAAGGTTTACATGCACTCTAGTCTATAAGTACACCTAATGCACCATGGACTCTAGGATAGACCATGGGCTAAAGAGCTCAATGGCTAGGTCAAACCACCCCCATGGATCTGAGTGCCCCTTGGTGAACTCGATAGGGCTCCTATGTGACCATTTGTGTCACCTTTTAGCTTACTAGGCCTTATTGCTATTTTTCATCCTAAACACCACATTTTGCATATTGTAGAGCTTGACAACTTTCTTAGGTGTTTCCTATGTAAGCTCGCATCAGTAGACTTTGTGGGGATTGCTCTATGACCTTAAAACAGTCCTTATAGAAATACCAACAACTCAAGCGGGAAAATCAACCAAACTCTTCATAGAATAACTAAAGATAGTCATTTCCATATGATTCCAACAGCCCCACCTGCCACAGGTCAAAGAGAAAAATACCCAACATAAAGTGCTCTTGTTAAAGTACATCCAAGTTTCTGAAACTAGGTTTACAACTAATGATGCTTATTTGAGAAATCAACAAACAAGCATCCAAAACTTGGAAGTTCAAGTGGCAATTGACCAAGCTAATTTCGGAAACGCCACAAGGCACTTTGCCAGCTAATATGGAGCCAAACCTAAGAGTGCATTACAATGATATCTTTCTTCATTGGGTAGATGTCAATAAAGATCCTAAGGGCATGGGACAAAAAAAGGACCTTTGAAAAAAAAAAGGTGAAAGAGTATAAGCCAACCCTTCCATATCCAAACAGAAAAAGATTACTTTTTCTTCACCTCCAAAGCCAACTAAAGACACTCTTCCACCACCCTCAATACCAAAGAAGTTGCTAGAAGAATGTATTGAAATACCTATCAACGAACAATGTAGTGCCATGATCAATGAGATGCTCCTGCGTAAAATGTAGTGATCCAAGTAGTTTCAAGATCTGATCTCCATTGAAGGTACAACTTTTAAAGATCTTTGTGATCTAGGTTTTAGTGTCAACATGATTTCATTGTATGCCTTTGAGAAAATAGGCCTTGATGAAGTTACTTCTTCAATTATTCTAAAATTATATCTCTAGAGTATGAAAGAAAATATTGGAGTTATGTTTGGCACATTTAAGATTCTGGTTAACTTTGTTGTGTTGGATATAGAAGGAGAAACCAATGTGTCAATCATCTTTAGGATGCCAGTTTTTTCTACAACTAATGCTTTGATTGATGTAGCCAAAGGTCAGATTAATTTTAGGGTAAAAAAAAAAAGTGAAATTTCAAGTCTATCTCAAGGAAGAAATCTCACATTGAGCAATGAAAATAAGGTGGAATAGGCATTTGCACTCGAAGAACGACCTATTGCTTGAGAATGAGTAGAAAGCTAAGTACCTAAAGTTGAGTCAATTCGTTTTAATTTAACTCAACTGACTAATTTTTACTTTTATATTTTTTTTACCTAAAATCAATTTTATTTGAAAGTCAATATTATACAGATGCAATAGCCTATTTGAAAGTAAATTTTTATAATATTATTAAATTTTATGAATTTTTTTAAGGCATTAAGCTAGAAAAATTTATAAAAAGTTAGTAAGATTACAAAAAAAATGTATTTTCAATATATTATTACAATTATATAATATTGACTTTTAATTAAAATTAATTTTAGGTAAAAAAATATAAAAATAAAAATAAATTATTTTATAGCTAATTAACTTAAGTTAAAATGAATTTGGTGAAAGAAGTCTAATTCCAAGTTTACAAAGCCTTAACACCTTTTGGACAAAGAAAAAGCACAAAAAAGGTGGTGACATGAAGAAGACGGAAATGACCCGAATTCTGGAGGGGACCCCATTGGTGTGCATTATTTCTTACGAAAACAGTGACCCAAGGATAATTAAACGTGGAGAGCATAAAAACCATCAACATTAAGGCACAAAGAACCACCTTGAGCAAAGAAAGAAGGATGTCAAGTTGAAGATGTTAAAACAAGCGATACTTGTGAAGCAACCCAGGTTTTCTAGCTTTTATTTTTGTTCTTTTAATTTTAGCTTCGGGTGAGGCAACCTAATGTTTAATTTATTTGAACTTAAGTTAATTTAATTTAAAATATATTATTTTTATTTTTTATGTCTGATACTGCTTATTTTTTA
This sequence comes from Aquilaria sinensis, assembly GCA_005392925.1. Classification (NCBI taxonomy): domain Eukaryota; kingdom Viridiplantae; phylum Streptophyta; class Magnoliopsida; order Malvales; family Thymelaeaceae; genus Aquilaria; species Aquilaria sinensis. Next base: position 436,352 of record SMDT01002134.1, read on the forward strand.
AGAAGATAAACAAAAATGAAATGAAAGAAATTAATAGGAAAAGAGCAGAGATTAGAGGAAAGCAAGCAAAGCGAAGGCGAACCCAAGGGAAGGGACAGGTATTTCGTACTTGACCTGCTGTAAAACTGTAACAATTAACTGTTGTGTCTCCTACCTGGTCCCTTGTACTGGCAAACTTCTTTACCCCTTCAGCCCTGTTATTTGTTTCTCCCCAATGCAATCTTGGCATGGATATTTTTTCAGAAGACCGCGTTAATAAGATGGCCCATCAGTGGTACAGATGTTATAATTTATTCAAACATAAGAAATTTTAAAAAAATATATATGAATTAATTGTTATAAATAGTAAATGGGATAAATTTTATAAGATGGATGAAATATTTATTTTTAAATTAAATTGGTCCTGTGTAAATAAAATATAAAATAAAAATAAATTATTTTGGGATTCAATTAATTTAAATTAAAACGATTTAGCTTAGAAGAATTCATTATTGAGTTTGGTGGCTAGTGAAGTAGTTTTGGCTAGTGTGTGCAAGGTGCAAGGTTTTGATGGAGAAATTGTTTTAAGTGGTGGAGTCTATAAAGATAATACGTCACACAACACGCTCTTGTCAAGCACCATGTTCATTTTAACACACCATCGAATACGGTAATGCTAGTACTAATCATAAATTTCAGGAACACACGATCATGTGTCCACCCGTATCTCTCCACACATGGCTCAGAGGACGCCCAAGTGGGTAAAGATGAGTTAGTTTAATTCTTCCCGAGTCATTACAGGGCTTATAACTGTGGTTATCTACCGATATTTGTTCTAATAGATATTCTACTATATCCTACCTAATAAATAGAATATTTTTTATAATTAAATAAATTTAGAGTATATATATATATATATATATATTGTACTCATTAGATGTGGATAGGATGTAATTTTAAACTTATCCATCCCATATCCTACTCTCATATGTGTGTGTGTGTATTATAATGGTAATATAATAATTTACAAAGTAACCTAATTAACTTTACTTCTCTCAATTGCAACTAAGTGTCAAAGATAAGATAAATAGGGCAAAGTTCCACTTAAGGTTTCCACCTTTTCTTCACAAAGTAGTATGCTTACTACTAAGTATATGCTTATTCCATTAATTTGATTTAGATAAATTTTTTTACGATTTATCTGTGACTAAGCTGATTTATTTTTTTATTACAGATATTATTTTTTTTGCAATACAAATGTTTTATTATGGTACTCTGCTATAGAATTATTATTTTTTATTATATTAATATGTGGCAGATAGATGGATTTTCCCTTTTCTACTAGCCTTAAAATGGATAAAATATGGATATTAAAATTGTAAAACTAATGGATGGTGGATAAAATACAGATTCAATATTTAACATGATGAATAAGATATGGGTTCAGTATTGTCCCACCCACATCTTATCCATTGTCATCCCGATATGGCTATACAAATAGCCATAATTGTGAGGATGCCCAAGTCATATCTAGGGATAGCAATTGGGTGGGTCGGGTTGGGTTTGAGTCAGGTCATTCAGGTTCGGGTTTAGTTGGGTTAACCTTAATTTGGATTCAAGTGGGGTTTAGGTCAGGTCATTTAGGTTTGTGTTGATTTCAGGTTCGGGTTAGTCTTATTTGGGTTCGGGTCTAATTCAGGTTGGGTTAATTTCAATCTCGGATAACTTTAGATCGGGTTATTTGGATTTTGGGTTAATATTCAGGTCTAATCGGGTTATTGGTGCATAAGCTGGAATAACTGGATTATTTTAATTTTTTATTTAGATTTCACTAAAATTTAAATTAAAAAATTTGATTTTTTTATGCAAATATTTGAAAATTTTAGAGACCCATGTTGTAATTTTTATGATGGACTAAAATGAAAATTTTAAAATTTAGGTACCTTATAACTAAAAAATTACTAAGCATAAAAAATAATCAAAAAATTTTAAATAATTTTTTTTTAATTTAACTAGATATATTAATATACAATTGTTTTAATAAAAATACCTAATTCAAAACTTTACAAATTCAATTCATGAAACTATAAAACTTAGTCATTTTAGAATTTAAGAAGTTGGTAGGATCAAATATATTTAAATTATATTGGCACTTGGATTTTTAATTTTTTAGGAATTTAGAATCATTATTTAGGGTCAAAATAGGAATTAATTTAGTTTAGGTACTATTTTGGAGCCCCAGAGGTCATTTGAACTCAGTGTAGGTGAAATGGAAGAGTTTTGGTGTGAATTAAAGATTTTTAAAAAGTTTTGAAAATTTGTCAACTCTCGAGAGTTTAACGTAAATTTGAATTTTTTTTATGCAAATCTAATAATATCATAAAGTCGTGGGTTAATTCAACAAAGTCTAGAAATTGTTTGTCTAGTTTACACTTAGGTTTTTTCATATTTGGATCAGGTCAGTCTCGGGTTCAGGTCAATTCGGATTCAGTCTGATTTGGGTTCAGGTTATTTCAGATTTGGGTCATTTGAGTTTTGGATCTTTTTGGGTTTCACTTTAATCGAGTTTGGGTTCATGTCGGGTTGTGCATAACCGAATTCATGTCATTGACTTTTCTAGTCAAATTAGATCATATCGAGTTTAAATCTGGGTGGATCAATCTAAGTTTTTTTGTCGAGTCATATTTTATCATCCCTAGTCATACCATTCCCAAATTTAAGTAGGGAGCAATTGCTAGTGCTCTAGTGGGACCCACCATTAATAGAGTATTGGTCACTTTTCCTCTTGTCTCGGAAAAATAGTGTTCATGAATCAAGATGTGAGTGGAGTGGGGAGAGAGAAAATGAGGAGAAAAAAGAGGAGACGAAATGGATTGGACGGTATTGAAAGGAAGGGCAAGAGAGAGAAGAAAAAAAGTGTGGCGTCAACGAGAGGAGAGAAGAGAAATGAGAAAAAAAATATTTTATTGAATAAAAATATTGGATAGATCGTTTTAGCAATTGAGAGTCTTAACAATTGAGTGGCACATAAATTTATTTAACTTACACCTTAATAAAATATTTTTAAAAAATAAGTAATACAAAAATTTATGAATGTTCCATAAACATAAATTTTTCTTATCAAATCATTTTAAATAAATTCCATTAATTCACAATGGATTATTATTATTCTTACTTTTTTTTTCATAATTGATGTTATTTGAAACCCAATATTATATAAGTATAATAACCAATTGAATCAAAATGTTTTTAATTTTACTGAATTTTTATTGATTTTTTAAAAATAAATATATTTAAATCGATCCTTAAGATAATTTTTTAAAAGGAACACCAAAAAAATATTTGGATATTATAAAAATAAAAAATTCTTGTCCACTCAACTTGAAAAGAACACGAAAAATAAATTTTCCCAAAAAAGTAAGTTCAACTTGTTGATTTTTTTTCTTTATTAAGTTTGGTATGGAAGAAACTTCACAAAACCAGATACATAAAACTAGATAAATAAAACTATAATTGGTCAAATAGTGTCACTTTTTTAGTAACCAAAACCTAAAAAAATGAATGACTCACCTTGAGGATACCTAAAAGGAAAATAACCTTTAACTTTTTTATGAATTTTTTAAAAAATACTTAATTCAAATTTAAATTATTGTAGTATCCATTGCACCAAAAATAAATTTCTTTACTTTAAATTTTAACAAAAAAAGAAAAAATGAATTATAGATGATTTGTAAACATAGCTCTGTGATGAAGAAATTAAAAATTTTATTCAGGTGCTTAAATCTTAATTCGATCATTAATTTAAGTTCCTTAGAGTAAGACTATTTACATATAAACGATGTCTCAAATTTTTTAAAAATTTACATATATTTGATAAAATTAAAAACAGAGTATGAAACTAGTATTTTTTTAATATTCCTAAAACCCATTAATCCATAATACTTTTAAGTGTGCCCCCAAAAATTCATATTCCTAAAACACAACAAACCTTAACCATCAATCATATTTTTAAGCTTAACCCTAAACCCAAAATTATTTATACACTAACCCTAAACCCTAAAACAATTCTGCCACATAACCTACACTCTAAGCCTTAAATCATATCTTTCAAACCATAACCTAAACTCTAAACGAATCCCCCAAAACATTTACCCTAAACCTTGAACTCAAAACCTATACACTAACCTTAAACCCTAACCAATTGTCCCCCAAAACTCTAAACTCTAAACTCAAAACCTATACACTATCCCTAAATCCTAATCTAAAAACCTATACTTTAACCCTAAACCCTAAACCCTAAACTAATCCTCCCCCACAAAACCTAATCCCTAATCATAACCCTACATCATATCTTTAAACCATAACCAAAACCTAAACCAATCTTTAAACCTAAACCTAAACCCTAACTATAACCCTAAATCATATCTTTAAACCATAACCTAAACCCTATACCAATCCTTCCAAAAAACCTAACCTTAACCTTAACCTTAAATCATAACCTTTAACCTTACCCTAAATGCTAAAATCCAAAACCTAAACGCCCAAAACATAACCTAAACCTAACTCTAAACATTAACCAAAACTGTGATCTTTATCCCTAGCTATTGTAGTTCCATCCCACGTACCTAATCCTTAAAATTAAGTCCATAACTCTAAACCTAAGACTATAACATAACATGCAACTATAATCATGCACCAAAAACCTAAAAATGTGACTTTGAAAGGTAACCTAAAAAAATCTATGAAAACCAACACATTAAGTGTGACCGAGTGACCTTAAAAGTAACCTAAAAAAGTAACCAAGTCACATTCAATGTAACCTAAAAAAGGTGACTATGAAATATTGAAGCTACCTATAATGTGACCGAGTTCCCATGAAAGTAATCTAAAAAAGTGACCAGGTCATCTTGAAGATGCATAAAAAATGGCCTGCTCACATAAAAGGCAACCTGAAAACGTGACTAGGTCACCATGAAGCCACCTAAAATGTGACCATGTCACCTTAAAGGTAATCTGAAAAGGTTACTGGGTCACATTGAAAATATCTAAAAAGTAGTTGAGTCATCTGAAAGAAAACCCGAAAAGGTGACCGGGTCACCATGAAGACACCTGAAAAGCGACCATGTCACATTGAATGTAACCTAAAAAGGTGACTAAGTTACCTTAAAGGTACCTAAAAAATGACCATGTCAATTTAAAGATAACTTGAAAAAGTGACCGGGTCACATTAAAAGTACCAAAAAAATGACCAAGTAACCATTAAGGTAACTTAAAAAGATAACTCGGTCACTTTGAAGGTACCTGAAAGGTGATCAGGTCATCTTGAAGGAAACCTAAAAAGGTTACTGGGTTATCTTGAAGGTACTTGAAAGATGACCCGGTCACCACGAAGGTAATAAGAAAAGGCAACCAAGTCACTGATAGCCAAAGGGCTACCACCTCTATCTGGCTGAACTCCCTGCCGACAGAACGGCCAGGAAACCTAACGGTGCCCGGGAAAAGGTGGGACTACACACCTCGGAGAAAAGCCGAAGAGCCCGAGCTCGGCACGCCAGGGAACTTGAGGATACTATTAGCCCCCCGAGGTAGTAAACAGACCGCATTTGGAAAGGTGGCACCAGCAAGTGCGGGCCGAACATGATGTTCCCGAAGGCGGAACTCCCTGAATCTGGGAACCTCCGAACTGGGGGCGTGTTTCCCGAAGTGGCACGGTCCGTACTAGAGGACGACCTCACCCAGGAACCTCGGGAGTACGACAGGAGCATTTAAGGAAGCCTCTGACAGGTCGCCCACAAACGTCACAAGCCGCCTCAAACGGCGCTCTGACACGCCGACGCCATCAAAGTCACATCATGGCCCGTCTCGGCTCAGGGCTCAAGGAAGCCTGCCACCAGCTACTTGTCCTCTACACCCAGACATTCAGAGAACATCCGACCGAACACGTGTCACGATCTGAACGGGCTGGACACCCCTATAAATGCCAGGGAATACACCCTGGCAAAGGGGGGGACACGGACAATCCGACTCTCCCTCTCTGAGAAAACACTACCAGGCGAGTCCACTAAGCTTCTTAGTGCTATTTCCTCCACCTTTTTTCAGCATTACTGACTTGGGCGTCGGAGGCTCCTCCCCGGAACAGCAACCCGGGGACCTCTTGACCCATTTTTTCTGAGCTTCTCAGGCACGCTCCCGTCGTCGACCTGGCCTTTAGGCGTTCTTTCTCGCAGGAAGTCTCTCCATCATTCAACATGACCCTCAACGATGAAGCCACCGGGCATCATTTGGCGCCGTCTGTGGGAAACCGCTCTGAGATCGCCGTCGTTGAAACTCGGCGTTCTAAGGACAAGGGACTCCTGAGGTCCCCGTCCGCGCCTGAGAACCAACCGACTACTGAGCAAACACCCCCAGGGACTTCTGCATCCGAGGAAGACCGACCCCTAGTCATCACCATGAGCTTCCTACAGGACTTTCAACGTTCTGTTATAGCAGAAATGAAGCAACAGATGAACCAAAGGTGGCCGCAACAGGCTCAGGCCCAAAAACCTACCTCGCCAGTACGCCCTCGGGAAAGAAGCCCCAAGTCGGCCCACCGCAGTTCGAGAAGCGGAAACCCATGCGAAGAATCTTCTACTGAAGACGTACCTCTCGGAAAACGGCCTTTGGGACTAGCGGGATCCAAGCGACCGAAAGTCTCACAGCGAAAGAGTTCGTCGCCTGAGGCAAGGTCTCAGTCCCCTCACCGACGAACTCGCTCCCCGAAAAGGCCCCGACGATCTCTCTCCCCAGAAGAAGGGCCCAACGTTACGATCCTCATGGAGAAGATACTAGCACGGCTAGACAGGGTGGAAAAACAAGTGGCCAGAAAACCTGTCTGGGCCAGATTGACGGGGACCTTCTACGAAGATGACTCCCCATTCACTCAGGCCGTCGTTGAGGCAGCCATGCCAGGTGACTTCAGAGTACCTCGGCTGGAGATTTATGATGGCCGAACGGATCCACAGGCCCATCTGACCAAGTACCGGTGCAGCATGATAATGCACGGCGCCGACGACGCCACTATGTACAAGTGCTTCGAAGTCACCCTCACAGGGCCAGCAACTGCATGGTATAACTCATTGCCTCCAGGAACCATTACTGAATTCCAGGAGTTGTCTACGGCATTCACACAGCAATTTATTGGAAGCCGGCCAACGGGGAAGATGCCTGTTCAGATGTTCGACATAGAGCAGAGAAACGGAGAAACCATCCGAGACTATGTCGAAAGGTTCAACAAGGAAGCTCTGAGCGTCCCGGACTTCCGGCCAAAAATACGCATTCTCGCCATGACACGGGGCCTTCGGCGAGACTCACAACTGTTTTATGAGTTCTCAAAGGACCCCCCGGACACCCTCAGAGAATTCTACCGAAGGGCTGAACAGCACATGACGGCCGAAGAGCTGAGAATGGCTGTCCCGAAGTCTGGTTATCCCAACGCCGAAGGGCCCGACCGACAAGCACGGCACCAAACTGAACAAGTAGGTCGACCCCGGAGGATGCGGGGAAGGAAACCCCCAACCTTCACACCCCTCAACACGACGCGGGCTAACATCCTCATGACATTGGAAAGGCAAGGGACCCAGATTCGGCGACCGAGGGCCATGACCGCCGATAACAAGAAAAACATCAAGAAGTTCTGCCAATTTCACCGCGACCACGGCCACGATACCGAAGATTGCTTCCAGTTAAGGAAGTACATTGAGTCGCTAATCAAACAAGGCCAACTTCGAAAATATCTGCGGATGCCTTCTCCAAAAAGGAAAAAAGACGAGGAAGAAAGGGCCGAAGATAAGGAGTATGACTCCGACAGACGAAGGAACCGAAGTCCGAAAAGGCGCCCCCCACCTCCGGCAAGGGTAATACAAACAATCACCACAGGGCTCCCATCCTCGGAAAGAAAGCAGAAGGTCAGAGAGATCGCGGTCATGGAATATCAGAATCCAACAAAAAAACTGGCCCGCAAGGATGGATCCACCGTCATCTTTCCCCATGACGATCCACTGTTGATCATGGTAAGAATAGGGAACTGGGACGTCAAAAGAGTGCTGCTTGATGATGGATCAAACGCTGACGTCCTATTTTCTCATTTACTGCTGAACTTAGGCATCCACGCCAGCAAGCTCAAACCTGTCACCTCGCCCACTTTCGGGGTTGGACCCTCCGAGCTGCCCGTCCTCGGAATGATCGATCTCCCCCTGATGTTGAAGGGAACTTCAACAGATGGAGCAGCTGACTTATATGCTTCCATAATGACAAGGTTCATTGTCATGGACGTTCCTTCTGCCTACAACGTCATCCTCGGAAGGCAAACACAGGGAAACTTGCATATCCGCCCTGATGTGAAATATTTGACTATCACATTCGCCACCAAGGATGGAGACGCAGAAATCTTCATAGATCAAGCCAAAGTAAGAAAGGTGTTTGTAAAAGCACGAAAAGCACCGACAAATAACTTTACACAAGCAATAGAGGCAAAAATGCCGGAGAAGAGCAAAGAAGAAGATCTCGCGAAAGCGGAAAAGGAAGCAGTAGAACTTGTCCCAGGACAATCTACCCGGATAGGGAAGAGCTTGGCCGAAGGAGACAAGAAAAATATTGTATCCTTTCTACTGACGAATAAAGACCTGTTTGCCTACTCGCCGAAAGACATGCCAGGGGTAAACCCTAGCATAATACAGCATAGCCTCAAAGTAAGTCCGGATGCAAAGCCCGTCCGGCAAAAGAAACGAAGCATCTCAGCCCATAAGAGCAACTTTGTCAAAACCGAAGTCCAGCGCCTGTTAGATGCTAAAGTCATCAGGGAGGTCAAGTACCCTGAATGGTTAAGCAACGTGGTCATTGCCACAAAAGAAGGCAACAGTAAGCTCCGGATGTGCATTGACTTCAGAAATTTAAACGACGCTTGCTCGAAAGACTCATACCCTCTCCCACCAATAGACCAACTGGTAGATTCAACCGCTGAATATGGACTCCTAAGCTTCCTAGACGCCTTCAGTGGCTACTATCAAATAAGAATGGACCCCGAAGATGAAGAAAAAACCGCCTTCATCACCGAGGGAGGAACATACTGCTACGTCAGGATGCCCTTCGGGCTCAAAAATGCAGGAGCCACATACCAAAGATTAATGAACAAAGTCTTTATGGACCAAATGGGGAGAAACATGGAAGTATATGTTGACGATATGATAGTCAAGAGCAAGACACCTGGCAACCATGTTGCAGATCTAGAGGAAACCTTCCAAAAGCTCATAACCTTCGGGATCCGCCTCAATCCCGAAAAGTGCATCTTCGGGGTAACCTCGGGAAAATTCCTAGGGTACATGGTATCCGAAAGAGGCATCGACGCCAACCCGGAAAAAATCAAGGCTTTACTCGAGTTTCGAACTCCTGCCACAGTGAAAGATGTGCAAAGACTCACTGGAAGAATAACCTCTCTTAGCAGGTTTATTTCCAGGTACGGGGATCGGTGTCGACCTTTCTTCAAAATCCTCACTAAGGCAACAAAAAAGGAGTGCAACCATGGAAGGGATGATCATCCCTGGGATAAAGATTGCCAAAAAGCCTGGGAAGAACTCAAAATCTACCTGGCCACCCTGCCGACTCTGCGACAACCTCGCGAAGGGGAGCCCCTTGTACTATACCTCGCAGTCACGGAAAAAGCAATAAGCTCGGTCCTCGTAAAAGAAGAAGGCCCAAAGCAATGGCCGGTCTACTATGTAAGCAAATCCCTGCATGGCGCCGAAGTCAGGTACCCTCTGCTGCAAAAAGCTATATACGCCTTGGTGCTTGCAGGGAGAAGGCTGCGACCATACTTCCAGGCTCACCCCATCATCGTTCGAAGTAGTTTACCACTACGGGATGTCATGAGGAGAGTTGACCATTCAGGGAGGCTCTCCAAGTGGTGCATAGAGCTCGGCGAGCACGATATAACCTATGAACCTCGGAAGGCCATAAAAGCTCAAGCATTGGCAGATTTTATCGCTGAAATACCCGCCACTGAGGATAGCCGTTTAGATCCCAACAAAGGTGAGCCAGAGTGGACCTTGCATGTTGATGGAGCCTCGGGGTCCGAACACCAGGGAGCCGGGGTAATTATCAGAGGTCCCGAAGGCCTAGAGGTAAGGAAGGCCATCAAATTAAGTTTTAAAGTCACTAACAATGTGGCCGAGTATGAAACCCTTGCAGCAGGATTGCGCTTGGCCAGAAAAATTGGGATCAGGAACTTGAAAGCTCACAGCGATTCCCAGCTAGTAGTTCGGCAGTCGGCCGGAGACTACGGGGCGAAGGACCCAACCTTGGCAAAGTATCACGAGTTGGTAGCAAGACTCATCCAAGAGTTTGACGCCGTACAAATCGAAAACGTAGTTCGGCGGAATAACACTGAGGCAGATTGCTTGGCGAAATAAAAAACGTACACCGAGTTGCTAGAACATCCGAGCATCTCAGTGTTAAGCATAACAACCTCGGGAAAAGGATGGAAAGATCCAATAAAAAGATACCTCACAGAAAACGTGCTACCCCAAGACCCCGGCGACGCTGCGAAGTTACGAAGGCGCTCCGGTCGGTTCTTCCTGATTGGCGAAGAGTTGTACCGGCAGGGGTACGCGAATCCACTGCAGAGATGCGTGGACGAAGAGGACACTGAAATGATCCTCGAAGAAGTTCACGAAGGTATGTGTGGTTCACACATTGGAACCGACGCCCTTGCAGCAGTAATACTCCGCCAAGGATACTTCTGGCCTACCCTGAGAAAGGACGCAAGGCAGTTCGTCCGGAAATGTGGTAGTTGCCAGAGACACGCGAACATCCAGAGGGCACCCTCGGAAATGGTAACTTCGGCCGACTACCCCTGGCCCTTCGCGGTCTGGGGAATATACCTTATTGGGCCACTACCCACAGCGCCCGGAGGCGTGAAGTTCTGTGTAGTGGCAGTAGATTATTTCTCCAAATGGGTTGAGGCGGAACCCTTGGCAACTATCCCGGCAAGGGAAGTGCAGAAGTTCGTATGGAAAAACATTGTCTGCAGATTCGGTATACCGAGGGTGCTAGTAGCTGATAATGGTTCCCAGTTCATAGACAAAGGATTCCAGGAATTTATCAGCAACCTCGGAATAAAGATGCATTTCGCCCCAGTAGCTCACCCCCAAAGCAACGGGCAGGTGGAAGTATCTAACAGGACCATAAAAGATGGCCTAAAAAAGAGATTAGGGGAAGCAAAAGGGAAATGGCCGGGAGAACTCCAAAGCGTATTATGGAGCTACCGAACGACGCCCCGAAGAGCCACAGGGGAGACTCCCTTCTCGCTCATCTTCGGTACAGAGGCCATTATCCCAATCGAGATAGTCCGACCATCAGTACGGGTGCAAGTATTTGATGAAGAAGGAAACAACCTCGGCTTAAGAACCAAGCTTGACCTCGTCGGCGAACACAGAGAAATAGCCGAACTAAGAAGAAAAGCTTTTCAGCAAAGAGTGGCCGCGGCTATAAACTTACGGGCCAGGCCAAAAGAAATCAAGAAGGGGGACCTCGTTCTCCGAAAGGCTGATTTTGCACCTCAAAGGCCATCCCACGGAGTACTTCGCGCGAACTGGGAAGGACCTTATCTGGTTCTTGCCGAAGTACGAAAGGGCGTGTACAGACTTGGCAACGCCGAAGGCGTAGAATTGAAAAATACTTGGCACTCAGACGCCTTGAAAAAATTTTACGCTTAAGGCCCCACGGAAGAATTCTGTCGTACAAAAAATATATTCTAAGTACAGAAAAATTCTCAAGTATACCGAATTGTGCAAGTCAGAATTCCGCAAAGGTACCCACCACAAAAAGCCCAGAGCAGAATTTCCGAAGTTCCTTGAACGAACGTGTTCGGAACAAAAGGAAAAAGACCCGCAAAAAGACTTAGATACATTTTTTGCTGGCTTTCCAAAAAAGTCTCTTGAAGCGAACATGCTCGGGACAATGGGAACGCAAAATAGTATTAAAGAAGCTTAATCAAGAAAGATCTTCCATTAAAAATAAATTTACAAAGGCAATATGCCCGAAGAAGAAGCACAGAAAGATGGAAGGGAAAAAAAAAAGGGGGGGGGCCAAGCCCTTAGAACACCCTAAGAGTCCTCGGCAGCCCGAGAGGCGCCAGTTTCTGCTCCCTTTTTTGGCGTAGTAATCGAAGGAGGCAGCTTCAGGTACTCGATCTTCGACCAAGACCACCGAGGACCCTCGGGAATGTTCAAAGCTTCCAAAAAAGAGAGGTCCAGATCTGGGAACCTCTGAAGGACTTGATGCCGAACAAGGCAAAAGCCGTCCTGGAAGGCGACCTTCGACATTTGATCAGATTCATTTTTCTTGATCTCAAGATCCTCGAGCTCGTTCCTCAGATCCACAACCTCCTTCTTCAGCGCCTTCCGCTTTTTCTTCTTCTCAGGCTCCTTCTTCAAAGACTCTATCTGGGCGAGCAGCGCGCTTTTCTCAGCCACCAACGACAGGATAAGACTGTCAGATTTTGACTTATCTTGTAGAAGCGCTTCGTTGGCAGCAAGCGTTCCCGCCACCTGCTCGCCGAGCTCAGAAATCTTCTGGGAGGAGTCCCTTGAAAGATCTTCCTTTTCCTTTCGGAACTCCTCCCGAAGGGCAGCAACTTCTCTCTCTGAAGCATCTGCCAGCTGCTGGTTTTTGAGGGCCAACTCCGAGCACATGGCCTTTGTTTTTTCTAAGGCCTCTAAGGCCGAAGCTCGGAAAGATGACTGCCTGGCCACCCGAACTCGGAGGTAACCGGCATACCCCAGCAGCTGCAGAAAGGTAAACGTAAGATCAGTAAGAGTCAAAAACACTCAGGAATAATGGGGAAAAGGTGTTAAGCATACCTGAGCAGCATGCTCGGTAACTTTCGCAGCAAGGGTGTCATCACCCGGGTGGGCTGCCGCAATAGCCCTGAAGGAGGCATCAGTGAGCACCCCCTTTGAGATCTCCTTCGCCATTTGAGGACAGTCCTCGGAGAACAAGTTCATGTCCTCCGTGAACGTCCAGAAAGGCTCTTTGGGGATTTTCCCTTGCGGGACTTTGGCATCACGGAGGGATCGCCTCCGGGCGTGTTCCGCCGCCCAAGAAGGGGTAAGTAACTCCCCTGAACGAAAAACGAGAAGCTGGTCAAAACAAAGGAGATTTCGGCAAAGTAAAAAGAATTATTACACTTCGTCCGAAAGAAACGAACCTGGCGGAACCTCGGCAACTGTATCCTCGGAGTCCTGGGGCTCCTCAATGGAAATATCCTTGCCTTTCCTTTTACGCCGCTCCTTGGCAGAAGGAACCTCTACCGCGGCATCAAGAGGGGCCTGCAAGGCGGTAGGGCTCTCAGGAGGCACTTCGGTAGGGACTTCGGGCGCCGGAACTTCGGCAACCTCAGGCTCCTCACTTGCTTCCTCAAGAGTTTCCAATTGAGGAGGAAGATTGGTCTTTTTCACCCTCTTAGCCGAAGGGCCAGCACCAGTGGTCTTCCGCCTTCGGGAAACCGCTTTCTTTGTTTGTTCGCCCTTCTCCACTTGGCCGGAGAAAAGGGACTTGTAGAACGCAGCAGTCCCGTTGCCCATCTCTGAAAAACAAAAAAGACATTAGCGTAAGTCCGAGGGAAAAAACTACAAGGGAGTAGAAGACAACTTACTTTCGAAAAATGTTTCGAAAGAGATTTCCTCCCGAAGGAGCTGCACCAACCAGGAATCCTCCCCGGTGATGGCAGGAGCCGGCATCTCGAGGTCTGTCTCGTGCTCCTTCACCACCCCTAACTCCCGAAGGACCTCTTCGGTCATCAACCTCCAGTTAATGGGGAAGGGATAGAGAGAACGCGAGGAGACCTCGGGACCCCAGTCGGAGACGGCACGAATACGCCCGTCGAAGTCCGCGAATACGGGAGCCAACTCTGGAGTCAGCAGTATCCTCGGATCAACGACGTCCACATCTAGCCTCCCCCGAGCCCACTTGGTCGGAACATGCGACCAGGCCTCATCCATCTTCAGGAAGAAAAATTTCTGTTGCCACCCTCGCCAACTGTCCTTTGTGGCAAAGGTGAACATATATTTTTTGCTCCCGGATCCCCGAGGTAGCATGAAATAGAAGCCACCCTTCGGGACCACAAAGAGCTTATAGTACTGCATAAAAATCACAAAATGGGGTTTTATCCCGAACACGCCACACATACAGAGAAAGGCGTTAAAGTAGCAGTACGAGTTCGGTGGAAGCTGGTTCACGCCAATGCCATGAAATTGGCAAAAGTCGCAAACCATCTTCGGAGGAGGGTACCGAAGTCCGGCCTTCAGCTGGGCTCGAAAAACGGTAACCTCATTACTATGGTTTGAAAAAGCATAGTGGTCAGCCCGTGGTAGCCTGGTGATGGCATATGAGGGAAGAAAGAATTTTTTCTTCCACTTTTCTAGTTTTTCGGGGGTGGTGCAACAGGAATGAGATAAAAGAGGCTGCCAACTCTTAGGGATTGGCATCTTTTGGACAGAAAAACGAATTTGAAGAAAGGCAAGAAACCAACTTTCAGAAAAAACTTGAGGAATCAAGAAAACTCTAGAAAAACAGCAGAAAACACACCAAACGACTTGCCAAAATCGGAGGACGCCGTCGTGAAAGGTTGCCGGAAAAAGCCATGATTAAAAAAGCCCCGCTGCAAAAAGCAAGAAAAGGCGTGAAAAACAGTAGTAGAACAGGGAAGAGAGCAGAAGCAAAAACAAAAGGGACTTATGGTGAAAACGCCTATTTATAGGATGAGGGTGGGTAACCGAAACGTCGTCATAAGTACCCTTTGAAGGCGAACCATCGCCATAACTGCTCCCGGAACCCAAAAAGACGTGCTCTCTGAAACCGACGCGACTCTCCTCCAATGACAGCATGCCACGTGTCAGCCTCCTCCCGAAAATAGGGGACACGTCGCCTGACATCCCTAAAAAGCTGGGACGCGCCGCTCGGACTGACACGTCTGCTCATGAGGCGCGACGCTGTGCAGACCTGCATGAGGTAAGAAGCAGGTTGTCTCGAAGACACCAAAAGACAGCCTATGGCCGAATAGCCCATGACTTCGGGCAAGAGGTGTATCTTCGGCACAGGTGTTATTTCCTATGGACTCCCAGTGAGCACCCTCGGAAAGAGTGCAAAACCGAAGTCGTCACTTCGGCTTTCCAAAGGGGGGGCATGTGATAGCCAAAGGGCTACCACCTCTATCTGGCCGAACTCCCTGCCGACAGAACGGCCAGGAAACCTAACGGTGCCCTGGAAAAGGTGGGACTACACACCTCGGAGAAAAGCCGAAGAGCCCGAGCTCGGCACGCCAGGGAACTTGAGGATACTATTAGCCCCTCGAGGTAGTAAACAGACCGCCTTTGGAAAGGTGGCACCAGCAAGTGCGGGCCGAACATGATGTTCCCGAAGGCGGAACTCCCTGAATGTGGGAACCTCCGAACTGAGGGCGTGTTTCCCGAAGTGGCACGGTCCGTACTAGAGGACGACCTCACCCAGGAACCTCGGGAGTACGACAGGAGCATTTAAGGAAGCCTCTGACAGGTCGGCCACAAACGTCACAAGCCGCCTCAAACGGCGCTCTGACACGCCGACGCCATCAAACTCACATCATGGCCCGTCTCGGCTCAGGGCTCAAGGAAGCATGCCACCAGCTACTTGTCCTCTACGCCCAGACATTCAGAGAACATCCGACCGAACACGTGTCACGATCTGAACGGGCTGGACACCCCTATAAATGCCAGGGAATACACCCTGGCAAATGGGGGGACACGGACAATCCGACTCTCCCTCTCTGAGAAAACACTACCAGGCGAGTCCACTAAGCTTCTTAGTGCTATTTCCTCCACCTTTTTTCAGCATTACTGACTTGGGCGTCGGAGGCTCCTCCCCGGAACAGCAACCCAGGGACCTCTTGACCCATTTTTTCTGAGCTTCTCAGGCACGCTCCCGTCGTCGACCTGGCCTTTAGGCGTTCTTCCTCGCAGGAAGTCTCTCCATCATTCAACATGACCCTCAACAATGAAGCCACCGGGCATCAGTCACCTTAAAGATACCAAAAAACATGACCGGATCACCTTAAATGTAACCTAAAAAGGTAACCTACTAACCATGAAGGCACTTGAAAAATGACTAGGTCACCATGAAGGTAATCTGACAAGGTGACCAGGTCACTATAAAGGCACCTAAAAGTGACCAGGTCATATTGAAAGTAACCTAAAACTGTGACCAGGTCACCTTGAAAATACTTGAAAGATGACTAAGTCACATTGAAGGTAACATGAAAAAATAACCTGATCACCTTGAAAGTACCTTAAAGATGACCAGGTCACCTTTTCGGTAACCTGAAAAGATGAACGAGTTACTTTGAATGACCTAAATAGTGACTAGGTCACCTTGCAGATAAATTAAAAAAATGACTCGTTCACATTTTAGGTACTTGAATGATGACTAGGTCACCTTTTTACGTTACCTTCAATATGATCTGGTTACATTTTAGCTACCTAAAAGATAATTGGGTCACCCTTTTAGGTTACATTTAAGATGACCCGGTCACCTTTTAGGTACCTTTACCTTTAAGGTGGCTTTGTCACCATTTTATGTTACCTTCAAAATAATCCGATCACACTTTAGGTACTTAACATGTGATTAGGTCATCCTTTTAAATTACCTTCAAGGTAGCCCAGTTACCTTTCAAGTACCTTCAAAGTGACCCCGTCATCTTTTAAGCTTAGTTCCATAGAAATCTCATTATACTTTAGGTACCTTCAATGTGACCGGGTCACTTTCCAAGTCACCTTTAATGTGACCTGGTCATACTTTAGGTACTTTTAAAGTTACCCGTTTACCTTTTTAGGTTACTTTCAAGGTGAACCGGTCACCTTCCCTGTACCTTCATGGTAACCCAATCACAATTTTATGTTACCTTCAAAATGACTTAATTACACTTTAGGTACCTTCAACGTGACTGAGATACACTTTAAGGTTTAGGTTAGGTTTAAGGTTAGGGTTAAGGTTAGGGCTAGGGTTATGGTTAAGGTTTAAGGTAAGGTTTAAGGTTTAACATTTAAGGGTTTAGGGGTTAGGGTTAGGCTGTAGTGCTTAGGGGTTGGGTTAGTGTATGAGGTTTAGTGTTAAGGTTTATGTGCTCAATTTAAGGTTTAGGTTGAGTTAGGGTATGAGGTTTAGAGTTATTTTAAGGTTAGGTTTAGTGAGATTGAATCTTGAATCTCCTTAGCCCATGTAAAAACTCTAGTCAGTAGGTCAAAGTTTTAGTTACTTATAAAAGAAAGTATAATTTATAGATTAATAGTAACATATAGTAGAAATTTAAAATTGAGCAATAACATCAATGATTAGTTAGTTAATTACGCACATAATATATGACCCAGTTATGAAAATAATTTCTTACAATGTTACCTATTATAGGGTATGGGTTTTGGGTTTAAGGATAAGGTTATGTTTTTGTAGGGTAATGGTTTTGGTTTAGGTTAGGTTTAATGGTAGGGTTTAGGATTAGGGTATGAGTTTTGGGTTTAAGGATAAGGTTAGGTTTTTTTTTTAGAAAGGTTCTTGGTTTTGGGTTTAAGGGTAAAGTTTGGGGTTAAGTTTAAGGTCAAAGGTTAGTGTTGAGGGTTTGGGTTTAAGAATTATGATTTAGGGTTTATAGTAAGGTATGTGTTTTGGGTTTAAGGTTAGAGTATGTGTTTTGATTTTAAGGATAAGGTTATATGGGAGGGGTTATGGTTTTTGGTTTAGGTTACAATTTAAGGGTAAGGTTTAAGGAAATGATATGGGTTTTGGGTTTATGGATAAGGTTAAGCTTTTTTTTTTTTTATGGGAAAGGAGGGCTGGTTTTAGTTAAGTTACCATTTAAAGGTAGGGTTTAGGGTTATGGTATGTCTTTGGGGATTAATGTTTAGGCCATAACTTTGTAGGTCAAGGATTAGGCTATAAATTTATATATTAAGGATCAATTTTAAGGTTATTTTATGGCCTAAAGCCATTTTCAACCTTCGGACTCTCTAAACCTAGATACTTAACCCCTACAACTTGGACTTAAACAAACTCGCCCCCTAAACTTGGAAATATAGTTTGAAACTCTGATTTTGGAATTTTAAATAATCATTGAATCTTTTTAAATTCAAGTTTGTTAAAAAATATTTTATCATAAATTCGGTAAGCACTATTCTCTGTTATATATATTGTTTTTTTGCCACCACCTGTTACAATAGGGATTACTTTTTTATAGGTTATGTGGGATGAACTCATGCAGCTACATCATCAAAGTCCCAATCCGAACAACATTTTGTTTAGCTATGTTCAAAGTAGTGGTGTTCAAACGGGCGGGCTAGGACCGGCCCAGCTCGAGACCAGCTCAAGTCAAACCTAACCCATACCCGGTCACCTGGCTCGGCATAGGCCCTGGTTAAGCATGACAAAGGGAAGGGCGGTTATGAGCCTCAGGTAGGAAGGGGCATGAAGTGGGCTCGACACGATTAGCCCGGCCTAACTAGTCCAATCCCAACAGTCGGTCAGCGCTTCCAACGGCTTCAGATTAAAAATAAAAAAAGGGAAATTTACACATTATGTCCCTCTAATGGTCTACAGTCTTTTTTTTACCCCAAAATTAATTTTTTGCCCCCCAACAACTATATTCTAAGGGCTTTTTATTCCAAAAAAAAAAAAGGTCTTCCTCTATAAATAGGGAGGTCATTTCCACCATTTCCAATCTTAGCAATCTCTTTCTTTCTACTAATACATTCTTTCATTTTCTTAAAGCTCGCAACCTTATTTTCTTCATTTTTTCTTAATCATTCGTTAATACTTTCAAAGCTTGTCATGTTCTTAATTTATTCTCACATAAATGGCATCAAGAGAAAAGGGAAAGACCTTAAGCTCTTCATCCCACACCGGTTTGAGGTCTTTTTTTTTGGCCTTTCTCAATTGGCGACCTTTGGGGCTAAAATCCAACAAACTGACGATGAAGAGCAATTCGATATGAGTCAATATGACTTGGGGCTCGACGATCAACTTTCTAACAATGACGTTGAGGAGGTGAAGCCAACGGCATCAAAGAATGTTGGTGGAGGAGATGATTCTCAATGGACCCCGAACCTGAACTTCCATCACAAGGTAAGACGTCGACGCTTAACGTGTAGGTTTGGGAGCATTTTGACCAATTTTTTTAGAAGGATGCTCATGGCAACAATGCGAGGTTCACAAATTGCAAATATTGCAAGACAAAGCTCGTGCAGAAAAAGAACTCTGGTACATGAACACTCAAACAGCACATGGAACATAAGCATCCGAATCTATGTCCGGACGCAACTGCTAGTATCAATGATGTAGACACGGCTTGCGAGTACTGCCGATAGATCAGGTATTTTTAGATTTAATCAACAAGATTGTAGATAATGCATGGTATAATAGATAATGTTAATTGAAAAATCATTTACATAAGTGGAAGATAGGCACATGAAAAAAATGAATTAAATAACAATTAAACCCTGCTTTTAAAGAACATCTAAGAGTACTGCTAGGAGAGAGGCATTTAAAATTTATAAAGCTGGTAAATCAAACCTACAAGTATACTTTTCTGCTTTTGATCATTATATCTCATTCACTAAAGGCATGTGGACTTCACCACTAGGAAAAGATTATTATTGTATCACTGAACATTGGATTGATGATAGTTTGGTCATTCAAAAGCGTATCATTGCATTTGAATGAATGGAGGTCAATCACACTGGTTGGAACATATTCCAAATTATTTCAGAAAGTTTTAAAGAATTTTTTTGTCATGATAAGGTTTTTAGCATAACATTTGATAATTTATCCAACAACGATGTCATGACTGAGACATTGAATGAATTACTAGAACTTGTCCCTGATACCGCATTTTTTCATATTAGATGTATATGTTATATTTTAAACTTAGCTGTCTAAAAATGTCTTCAAGTTTTAAGTACTGAAATTACTCGGATCCGGTGGGCAATCTATTATTTGAAGTCAAGGAACAAAGTTTTCAAAGAGTTTAAGCTATATTGTCTTGAAAATGGCCTCAATTTTAGCTCGAAATATTTTAAACTTGATTACCCTACTCGATGAAACTCGACTTATGAGATGTTAATGGATGTGATGTCATTTGCTGTACACATGACATGTTTTATAAATGTCAAAGAAAAAAAATAATTTTGAAACAAGAGATGTAGAATAAACTGTCAAAAGTGGCTGCTGTGCTACAATATTTTTATAAAACCATTGTTTTTTACTCCAGTGTATACTATCCTACCTCACATAAAGTTTTAATGCATTTGGTCAATATTGCATTGATTTTTAACCAATACAAGGATAACGAGTTCTTAAAAGACACAATTAAGTCCATGAAAGACAAATGGATTTTATATTTCAGTGCTATACCCCTGACCTATTTATTTGCATCTGCACTAGACCCGACTGTCAGAATCACATGTACACAACAGCTACTTGAGGGTTATTATAGTTTCTTAGAAATGGCACATATTTCTGTTCATGCTATAACTGCCACTATTGAGGAGCATTTGCAGGAGTTATTTAAGATTTATGTCGATTGGTATAAGGATAAGGTTACGAACACTACTTCCTCTACCATCGGGTGTTCATCATTGTCGGGCACAACATCCGGTCTTAATGAGGTGGACACATACCTCAACTTGGTTTGAGAGAATAATGAAACCAACATTCTAAAATGATGGAAAGCAAGAAGCAACAAATTTCCAATACTCTCCATAATTGTCAAAGAAGTTCTAGTTATTCCCGTCTCAACCGTTGTATCTGAGTCGGCTTTCAGCGTTGGAAAATGTGTAATTTCAGAGAAACGCGCAAGGTTATCACCAGATACAGTTGAAATTTGTATATACAACCGTGATTGGAGTCTTGCAGCTTTAAGATTAAAAGACCACAAAAGTTCCAATGAGGAAAACCCCGATGAAATAGATGCTTAAATCCACAGCTTGCTCATTATTTTCCTACTTTTTACTGTTTAGCACAAATCATAGCTTTTAATTTACATTTGCTTTTATGGAATGTTTTGCTATTGACTCATGTAAAGCCCGTTCAATGTTATATAAGTGCCGTTTAGCTTTAAAATTAATAAATTTTCACATTGGTGGCGGTGTTTTACTATTAAAATAAGTAGTTTTAAAAAATTTTGTTTTAAAATTAAATTTTAAAAATATAAAAAAAATAAAAAATAAAAAAATGACTGGCCTAAGCCAGAGCAGGACTGGGTAAGGCCCGGCATGGACCAAGCACACCTCAACCAGGACTGGGCTAGGCCGGGTCCAAGCCAGGTCAGCCCATTAAACACCTGTAGGTCAAAGACACAAAATTTTCAATGGTTTTTTATAGTTACATCTGAATTTTAGGTAATATTACATTTGCCTTGTTTAGGTTTGAAAATGTATACTTACCCCATACTTTTTTAAAGCCATCAATTAGTCGTCAAACTAAAATATAGTCAGCCTCTTTGAATTTGGTCTGATTTACTATTATACCCAAAGCTTTAAAAATCGACAATTTTTTAGGATTGCCATTCCCCTCCTCGTGCCTCCACTTCAACTCCATCCATTTCCATAGCCTCTCCGCCTCTTTATCCAACTTCCCCTTCTACTCTAATACCTTTCCTTCAAACCCCTTGCCGTTAATGACATTATGGTTACTTGCCTAGTTATCTCCATTTTCCTCACCGATGACTCATCCGCTGTTAATCATGGGATACTCCAAACATGTCAAGTTCGCAACAATTGATTTTGGGGTCAGCCTTAGTTGAGCTCAACTTTACCATCCTCAAGCTTTGTGAAATTTGTGTTGTTTCCACCGAATTTTTCAGTCTTGACGATTTGAATTTGCTTCTTGACTAAAAGTCATATAAGTCATCTATGTAAGCTATATTCATCATCATCATCATTATTATTATTATTTTGCTAATGCCTACTATAATTATTTTTTGTAAAGAATTTGTCAATTCAAATTTATCCTATTTGGTCATATGGAAGCAAGAAATAGAAATATATTATATTTCAAATCTTACCAGGAAAGTGATTTGTTCATATATAAAAGTAATAAAAAAATATGTAATAATGATATTAATAAAAAATTGTAAAGGTCATCAAATTATCTAGAAGTTTGCAAAACACTTTCGCCCATAATAGTGAGAAATACAATATGAGCCTCCAATTATTTGAATTTATTTAGTATATATAATTTTTATTTAATTTTTTAGTTATCTCATCATATTCTAATTATTAACAATATAATATTTGGTTTAATTATTTGCCTCCAATTTTGAATGGGGTTTATGGAGTCAAATATTTTGTTTGACTCATTTTATTTGTCTCTAATGTATATTAATTAGTGATAAATATAATATAAAATTCTAAGTTTTTGCCTCAAATTTTGAATATAGTTATTGGCAATAAATGCACTATTTACGTCATTATATTTGTCTTGGTTTTTTTTTTCTCGGTTGGCTACAGAAAAAATTATTTTCTAAAAACAATATTTAAGTGATTATTAATTTTCTAAAAAATTATTTTCTAATTTGTGTAGATCAACAGAAGGACGGGTATCGCGAATTTTGATGAGTCTGAATGGGTTAACGTGAGGAGGACAAGTAATTTTGGGGACAAGGTCAGGGAAGAAGGCAATGGAGCAAGGGAGAGGGGTTTGATAAAGAAGCGGGGAGGCAACATAGATGGATGAGATTGAAGTGGAGGCGATAGAGAATGGAAGTGGAGTGATGAGAAAGGGAAGAGTAATATTGAAAAATTGTAGATTTCTGAAGTTTTGGGTATAATTGTAAATCAGACTAAATTAATAAGTCTAACTGTAATTTTGACTAATGACATTATAAAAAAAGAAGATGAATGCAAATTTTTAAACTTCAGGAAAAATATAATATTACATAAAGTTCAAGGATAACTGTAAGAAACTCAATTTTCAACTAGCTGATATAACTATTGAGGATTTGTAAGTCAACAATTAACACTTGGCCACATGTAAGCCACTCATCAATTGAGGATAAGTAAATATACTATTTACTTCATTAACTAAAAGATTGAACACTAATTAATTACCTTCATTTTCATAAACCCTTGTCATTCTTAAGTATTAAATTAGAGAATGGGGTAGAGCAAGTGATTTTGCGAGTCACTGTTGACACCCAATTTCGTCCGGCCTTTTTTAGAAATTTTAAAAATTTTATTATTGCTAAAAAATTTTAATTATGTTAATTAGTTTAAAATATATTTTTATTTTTAGAAGATTTGATTTAAAATAATATATGTGTGAATATGTATGTGTTTGAAATAAAAATAAAATTTCAGAAAAAATGACAAAAAATTAAAAGTTTGAGGTAAAAATGACAAAATTGAGAAGTTTCGGACAAAATTGACAAATTCTGAAAGTTTCAGGAGCTTTGGGTAATTTTTCGCGTCAATTTTGGGCCTAAACGGACGTTTCTGGCCCAAATTGACAGAAAACGTTAAAATTGTCAAAATCAGAAGCTTCTGAGCTTATCCAGAGCTGGAGTAACGTAAAGGACTGAAGCTGTCATTTTACCAATTTAAAAGATAAGTTTGAGATTTTTTATTAATTTATCCGTCCACAGTTCAGCCAAGATCCTTCTATAAATACCCCCTCTAAATTCAGTGCTCAACACATATAAAATCAGAGAAAAAAGTTCATAGCTCCGTTTTAAAAAAGAAAAAATAGAATCCTTAGTCCTAGTCTCTCCTCCCTCTGCCAAAACAGTCCCAAAATTATTTTTTCTTACGTTTCGACTACCTTCTTCCTCCTTTTTCTCTTTCTTTCTTTTGCTGCCGCCGTCCTATCCCGCTGCCGTCGCCCTGCCGCCGCCGTCTCGCCGCGCCGTCGCCGTCGCCGTCGCCGCCGCCGTCCAGCCGTTCCGCCGCCGCGCCCAGCCATCCTGCCGCCGTCGCCCCGCGCCCTCGCCGACGTTGCCCCTCGCCGCCGTCGTCCCGCCGTCGTCGCCCGCCCTCGTCGCCGTCGCCCCGCCGCCCCGTCGCCTGGCCCGCCGTCGCCCCCAGCAGCCCCACCCCCCTGCCCCCTGCGCCCGCGTCGCGCTTCTTTCCTGAGAATTCAATTTCAAAGTTTAAGGATACAACTCTCATTTAATGCTTCATCTTTTTAATTTCTTTCACTTTGGTCACTAACGTTTTATTTTGTTCTTACAGAATTAATTACTAACCTTTTTAATTTTTACTTGTTTGTTTATTATTTGTTTATTACTAACCCTTTCTTTATTGTTGTTATTAACAACTAATTAATCTAACTTTACTAACTTTTTTTTTTTTATTATTGTTATTAACAACTAACAACTAACAACTAATTAATCTAACTTTACTAACTTTTTTTTTATTGTTATTAACAACACTAATCTAACTTTACTAACTTTTCTTTTTATTGTTATTAACAACTAACCATATTAACTGTGCTAACTTTTATTATTATTGTGTTATTAAAGTGGATGGCCAAAAAGCCCCACTTTATTATTATTAAATTTTTTTTTTATGATTAAAAAAATAAAAAGGAAATTTTATGTGAATAATTTTTAAAGGCTAATAAAAATCACTAATAAAAAAAAAAGCCAACTATCTTTTATTATTTTGAGACATAACTTTTTTTTCCTTTTAATAAACAAACATAATGAAATAATGAAAAATAAATAAATAAATAAATAAATGAATACAAATCATTTTTTTCAAATATATCTTTAAAAGTAATGATGATTTTTTTAATTAATAATTAATTAAATAATTAATAAAATTTAATAAAAATTAAATTCCATGTCCAAATGATCCGCCAGGATCCATGGCTTGGAAAATATTTTAAATAGAATATATAAAATATTTTTTTAAATAAAGTATATAAATAAATTTTCCTTTATTATTAAAAAATAAAAACTTTGGACTAATATTTTTACTTATCTCTTTATCCAGCAAAATAGTAAAATATAACTTTTTAGTTTCTTTATTAAAAAGAATAAAAGAGTAAAAAAATTTTTGGGCTAATATTTTACTTATTTGTTTTTACTTATTTCTTTCAAAATAATAAAAATATATAACTTTTTGTTTCCTTTATTAAATAAAATTTTATCCAAATGATTTCAAATAAAGGTAATAATAAAAAAATTAAATCTCTTTACTTATTAATTAGAGGTATTTATAAATTAGAAAATTAAAAAAAAAAAAAAAATCTTTTAACAAACAAAAAGAACATAAAAAAAAATCATATAAATATCAAAAAACTTTTCTTTATATACATATAAATCTTTGATTTTCTTTAATCTTTTTTTAAAATAAATTATATAAATATCAAAACTTTACCTTTATTTTTTTAAAATATACATATAAATTTTTAGTTTCCTTATTAAATAATCATTTTTGCTTAATTTTTTTTATAAAAAAAAAATAAAACAAATAAATATTAACTTTTTTTTTTCTTTTTGAAATATACATATAAATTTTTGGTTTCATCATTAAATAAATAAAGTTTTGTTTACTTTTTGATTCACCTTTTTATCAAATAAAATATTAAGACTTTACTTTTATTTTAAAAAAAATATACATATAAATCTTTAGTTTTCTTCATTAAATAAATAAAACCTTGATTAAATAATTACTTTCTTGGTTCATCTTTTATCAAATTAAAAAAATAAGCTTAAAAATAAATATGTATAAATATCAAGACTTTTTATATAAATCTTTTCTTGAATAATTAATTTTGGTTTATCTTTTATCAAACAACAAAAATCAATCAAATACATGAATATCAAGATTTTATTTTTAACTCTTTTGTTTTCTTTGGTAAATAAAATCCTGGTATTAAATAAAAAAAAAAGAAGAAAACCTCCACTTTATTTATTGTTATTTAATTTTTATTTTTCTTTATTTTATGGTTAAACTCATTTCATTTAAAGAAATTAGCCATAAAAAATATATATGTAAAATAAATCTGAACCATGTTGTTAAGTCAAAAAAAAAAAAAATTTTAGTTCATGGTATATTGGCTGGAAACTGTCTCGTGCCCGCTTTTGAGCTGCTTCACCTGGTGAAGAGGGTCTGGCTGAGTAACAACGCCCCGTACCATGATCAAAGATTTTTATTTTTAAACTCTTTGATTCCTTTAAATTAACTTCTTATTAAATAAAAAAATTAATTATTTTTTTTAATTCTTTTATAAATTGAGTAATTCTTTAAATAATAAATATCCTTCATTAAACAAGAAAAATCAGATAAGAAGAAAAAAAAAAAAAAGAAAGATAAGAGAAAGATAAAAATCAAAAAGACAAAGAAAAGAAAAGAAAAAAAAGAAAGATTTTTTTTTTAAATCATTAACAAATTTAATAAAAAAGACTTATAAGTTAAACTAATAATTAATTCCATAAAAATAATAATTAAATAATTTAATTATAAATTAAAATAATTTCCATATCCGGATGATCCGTTAGGATCTACGGTTTGGAAAATATCAAATTTTTTTTTAAAATAAATTAAATAAAAAAGATAAAAATCCATATTTACGATATGGATTAAATTATTTAAAATTTCATCAAATTCCGTGTCCAAATGACTCGGCAGAGTCCATGGTTCGGAATCCAAATCTTCCGTGTCCAAATGACTCGGCAAAGTCCATGGTTCGGAAGTATAAAATTCAAATTAATTATATAAAATTAACTAAAAAATTCACAGTTAAAATGATTCAGTTAAAATTTCTAGTTTGAAAATTAACTGAAATTATTTAAAAGCAAAGTAAAACAAAATTAAAATCAACTAAGGTGCCAATTTTGGGCGTTAACAATAGAGTTGTTTTAACGTAACCGTACTCCCGAACCCCCGAACTCTCGCAGACCATTTTTAAGGTGTCCAATCGACCTGAGCGAAAACCGATTGGTGGCGACTCCAGAAAACCCGACGTTGCCACAGCTTGGCGACTCCACTGGGGAGTCGACGTTAGTGAGTCGAGCCTAAAGTTGATTTGTTTTGATTTACTTTGCTTATTATGTGGATTTTTATATGCTATATTTACTTAGCGAAAACATGCATTATGCATTCACAATATGAAGCTCTATACCCGAGCTTCCTCAAATCGAACACAATTCTTTCTAAGCGGAATTGGTGTTGTTGTCCTTGTGAGGCCATGGTCTCCAAGCCTTCACCGGTTTCAAAGTAGCAAAGTAGTGTATTGCCTTCTGAGACGGTTAGTCTCTGCATGGGCCCACGAAAAGCTACGACTCGAATTAATCCATTCCTTACATTAACCCTAGAGGGTAAGGAATTGGGCCGTCACTATAATTTAGTGACGGGATTCGGGAACTATCCCTAGCCTTTTTGATTAACCACCTTCTGCATATAGAATTCCTTACTCTACCGTAGAGCCAGCCATTAAGAACTCCTATGTCTTGGTTCCAATCACCATAGGCATGAATTTTATCCATTTGCTTATATGGCTAGATTTATGATTCCGTGTATTACTTTTTGCTGACTCTGTTTTTCCTTGTTTATTTTTCCGGCATATTCATATCATTCATTAGGATAAGTACTCGGTGAAGGAATTACTATCATGGACATTCTCGAATACCTTCCCACGGCTGTTGATGAATCTTGGAATGCTACAATAGTGGAAACTCAACCGGAAGCTATGGAATTCTCCGAAATGGCCCAAAAGCTTCATGGAGATTCTCTGACACCACATTCTCATGTACAACTCAAGGATCAAGTATCGGTCCGTATAGATCAGAACGACGTAACCGAACTATTACGAGTATGGAATAGTTGGAGCTCCATGGATCGGGAAGCATTCACATCGACATATGGCCATCATCTTGCTCGCCTACTAAAAATCACCGTTGATACATCACTTATCCGTGCACTGATACAGTACTGGGATCCATATTATCGGTGTTTCTCCTTTAACAAGATGGATCTTGTTCCGACTATAGAAGAATACAATAACCTCCTGGGTTGGCCATCTGATTATCCAATGGAGACGTACCGTCATGATAGAAGAACTGAACCTCATCGGGCCTTGGCTAAATTGTTGGACACGCCAGCTTCTGCTCTTCAATCCAAATTCTTAACAAAGGGAGTATCGTAGATTCATCAGTTGGAATGACATAAAGCAATTGATCCACCCTCTCCCACAAAAGGACCAAAGACATAAGATTTTTGCTTTGGCAATATATGGCTCGGTAATATTTCCTAGAATCATCGGATTCATTGAGGGAGATGTCATCTCACTATTCGAGCAAATTTGCAACGCTCAAGTGAATCCGACTTCAACCATTCTTTGTGAAACCATCAGGTCATTGAATTATTATCGCCAAAGCGGGGGCAAATTCATTGGATGTTCTCACCTCCTCGACATATGGATCAAGAGCCATCTTCCTTATAACAAACAAAATTTTGGGAATCGCTTTTCAAAAGACTTCATTCCAATCGAAGCCTTCTTGAAAAGTGAATCCATTCAGTATGACAGTAAGGAGGGATGGATTGACTATTTTAAGAACATCAATGAGTTGCAAATTGAATGGAGAGCCCCCTGGCCCACCTCCACCCGTGTCATCTATTGTTGTGGCAGTTGCCCATGGGTTCCGCTTCTCGATATATGGGGAGGAACAAGTTATGCCCCAGCCCAAGTACGGAAGCAATTTGGGTCTATGCAATTTATACCCATGACTCACAATCTAAGTAAATTGGAATTCTCACACGAAGATTCAATGGCGAATAAGTTTACGATGGGTATTTTAATTGCATGAAAAAGGCTATTTGTACTGAAGTCCGGCCCTATTCTTTCTCCCACTGCCCACTGTGAATGGAGAAATAATCGAAAGAAAGGAATAGTGCTGCCCGATGATGCTCCCAGAAAGTTGGCAAAAAAAGAACTTGAAAAAAATTAGAGGAGGAAAAAGAGAAGAACAAGAGAATGCTTATCGATATACAATAGCTCAGTCACAAAACACAACACCTCGAAGAAAAAGTTGAATGTAAAAAACAAATCATCTCTCAATTAGTCGAAGAAACTGATCAAAAAGAGATGAGAGCAAGATACTGGGAAGATCAATACAGACTTTCTCAGGATCAAACAGAAGTGTTTTTGACTAAAGTCAGGAAAATCACTCAGCAAGCCCATAAAATGGGTGAAGAAGCTAGAGAATTGAAAGAACTGAACTGTCCTACTTCATCATTAAATGTTCAAAAAATGATGGAGTTCATTGCTAAGACTAGAAAACAATATTGTACCTTGGGCCATTTCTTTTGAGAGATTTCTATATAATAAAGGCAGTCGAAACAATTGTCTTGAGAATGTAATCAAGAATTTCCACCGTAGTCTTTCTTTCACCGAATACCTACAACATTCATTGCATGCATGCATTACATCAATCATATACATGTAAAGTCTAATAAAATGAATATTACTTTAAAAAGGTAAAATTGGACCTCAACACCGATATTCAACTCGGCTCTAAACAAGATTAATGGCAGAACAAGCCGAAGGACGTCTCATTGAGATGGAGTCCAAGATAGAAAGTATGGCAGAACAGATGAGACAGTTGATGGAACTAATCAAGGGGAAAGCAACTCAAGCTCCCATCAAAGAAGTACAAGATCCCACTTATCCTCCGGGATTCACCCCGCAACGAGTCTCAGTCCAAGAAAACCTGTTTCAGGAACCAGGACCGTCTGCTAGTGTTCACCTGAAACAAGACACCGTACATGAAGAGAAGAAGATGTTACCAAAAGAAGAAGCAGAATCTCAAAAACTCGAAACGATAGAAAAGAGACTGCGAGCCATTGAAGGAGGTACTATGTTCGGATCTCTCTCAGTGGATGACCTCTGCTTAGTTCCAGACGTCGTAATCCCTTCAGACTTTAAGGTGCCAGATTTCGTGAAATACGATGGAACGAGTGATCCCATCACTCACATCACTTTGTTTCTCAGAAGACTACAACCACTTACCAAAGATGAGAAGGTGTGGATCGCACTTTTTCAGGAAAGTCTCACAAAATCAGCATTACAGTGGTATCTAAGCCAAGGTCCAAGAAACATTAAAACTTGGAATGACCTTGCTCAGGCCTTCATCGGCAACTATAAACATGTTATGGACTTAGCTCCGGATCGCCAAACTCTCCAAAACATGGAGAAGAAAAAGCCAGAAACTTTCAAGGAATATGCCCAACGATGGAGGGACTTAGCTGCACAAGTACAGCCACCCATGACAGAAAGAGAAATGGTCACTTTATTTGTCCAGACACTGAAGTACCCGTATTATGACAAACTCATTGGCAATTCGGCAACCAATTTTTCTGACGTAGTCATGTCTGGAGAAAGGATCGAGCATGGTATCAGGACCGGGAAGATTACTGAGTCCTTTAGTGATCCTATGAAAAGAGGAGGACCATCCAGAAGAAAAGATGAAGAAATACAACAAATAGGACGAGGAAGAGGGATTCCCCTTGTGGGTACTGTGGCCACCGGACCTCGCCTATCCTATTCTGCCAACAGGCCCAATTATTACCCTCCCAACAGGCCTAATGATTATCCTCCTAATAGGCCCAATGATTATCCTCCCAATAGACCCAACAATTACCCTCTCAACAGGCCTAATCAGTTACGGCCACCTATTCCGATTCCTCCAGTGCCTCCACCAAGACCAAGAGAAGTCTTCGCACCAATTCCCATGACTTATACTGAGTTGTATCCAAAACTCATCCAAAGCCAACTTATTCGCCCAATTCCTACAAGGCCGATGGAACCCCCATACCCAAGGTGGTATGACCCTAACATTACCTGCCCATATCATGATGGCGTTCCAGGCCATGGCTTGGAAAACTGCACAGCATTGAAGCGTATAGTCCAACAATTAATCGAGTCAAAGTGGTTGGACTTTTTCGATGAGCCAAACGTCACTCACAACCCATTACCGCCTCATCAAGCAAAACCAGTCAACATGATAGAAGAACACCGGCCGACGAAGAAGTTAGTCAACGATATCATAACCCCTCTTAAGCATGTATATTCATGCCTTGTGAAAGAAGGGATTATCATGGGAAAGCCTTCTTTTGGACATGAAGAAGTCGAGGATGAGGAGTGGTGTGACTTTTATGACAGTAAAAGTCATTCTATCCAGGAATGCTCAGAATTTCGTGAAAGACTACAAAGTCTCATTGATTCCTCCCAACTCATCGTTTTTATGTCAGATAAAGATGATGACGTGAATGTGATCATTAAAGAACAAGATGCTATGCCAAGACCACTAGTCATATCAATCTCAAAACCTACTCTTAAGCCTCTAAAAATTCAAGTCCCGAAGCCATTCCCATACAAATAAGACAAAACTGTTCCATGGAGCTATGATTACACTTCTAACATCACATCAACTCCGTTAGAAGTCGGGATTATGACTAGAAGTGGTCGGTGTTATTCTCCAGAGCAAATGAACAAGCTCCAAAAAGATAAGAACGTTACAGACCCAACAACTGGACCTCTTGATACAAATACATCCAAAGAGCAAGAGATGCCTCGAACAGTAACAGATGAACAAGCTACTGAGTTTCTCAAACTCATAAAGCAAAGTGAGTACAGTATTGTTGAGCAGTTGAACCACCTGCCAGCAAAGATCTCCATACTTTCATTGCTCTTAAGCTCTGATGCTCATCGAGAAGCTCTTCTCAAAGTCCTGAATAAGGCTTATGTTGAACAAGATATCTCCGTGAACAACTTTGACCACCTCGTCAACAACATCACGGCACAAAATCTCATCACATTCACTGACGATGAGATACCAGCAGAAGGAAGGGGTCACTCTAAGGCTCTACATATTTCGGTTAAATACAAAGATCGGATTATGGCTAGAGTACTTATCGATAATGGGTCAGCTCTAAATGTAATGCCACTGGAAACCTTACATAAGATCGGTTTAGACCCATCATACCTCAACAACAGTCATATTGTTGTTCGAGCGTTTGACGGAACGAAGAGAGATGTTGTTGGAGAAATAGAGCTACCAATAGGGATTGGTCCCTGTCTTTTCCACATCACATTCCAAGTCATGGATATTTGTCCATCATATACCTGTCTGTTGGGAAGACCATGGATCCATATGGCCGGAGCAATTCCTTCTTCATTACACCAAAGAATGAAATTCATTATTGAAGGAAAGATAATCACAGTCTTTGCTGAAGAAGACATTCTGCTATCAAGACCTGCGGATGCTCAATATGTCGAGGTCAATGAAAATATACCTGATTGCTCCTTCAGGTCTTTTGAGATTGTCAATGCTGCTTATGTCAGTGAATATGGAGAAGAACCCGTTCCTAACATCTCTAAAACAAGTCGCATGGTCGCCAAACTCATGATAAAAGGAGGATACTCACCGGGGTTAGGTCTGGGACAAGATTTACAAGGAATCCCAGAGCCATTGAAAATATCCGCAAATGAAGGGAAATACGGCCTAGGCTTCACACCGACAAGACATGACAAAATGAAGGCAATAGCTGAAAAGAGAGAAAAGAGGATTGCACGATTAACAGGGCATCCTCTCCAGGAAAGAAATCTGGATATCCCTGAAATCACCGAAACGTTCGTGAGTGGTGGTCTCATTCCGAAAAATGACAATGAAGGCAAGCTGACTATCAACATCAACAAGTCTTTTGAAAGTCTTTCTATTCAGGCAATCATCAGCGATTCACCTGAAGAGGAGGAGCTCGTTCAACCTTGTGGCCCACGGGATGTGCTGAACAATTGGGAGGCGATAGAACTGCCTGTTATAATCGAAAGCTTTCCAAAGTAATCTAATAGTAAAAACCTCCTAAAGAAAGGTTCAATCAATAGGGTGTAGTCTTTGTTTAAGTGAACCTTTTAGTTATTGCTTTTTATTCCAATAAAGTTGTGATTTATGCACATTGTAAATAAAGTACCAGTTTGCATCCATCTCATTCGTGCCATTTTTTCTTTTCTTTCTTTTCTCTCTGGATAATGCAGACCTGAAACTCTCTTTGATGATAATGAAATAATGAACTTTGATAATCCTGTAAACACTACCGACTCGGATGACGAAGATCTTCAAATATCTCCTGAGCTATTAAAAATGATCGAGCGAGATGAAAAAGAAAGAGCAACAAGTCAAGAACCAACTGAGGCATTTAACTTGGGAGACAGTCAGAATGTAAAAGAAGTCAAGATTGGCACTCTATTCCCTCCTGAAGAAAAAGAAGAATTAGTCCACTTATTAAAGGAATATGTGGATGTATTTGCTTGGTCATACCAAGATATGCCTGGTTTAAGTTCAGACATAGTACTACACAAAATACCCTTGAAACCTGGGGCGAAGCCTGTCAGACAGAAGTTACGAAGATTAAAGCCGGATCTAATCTTAAGAGTAAAAGATGAAATTTGAAAGCTGTGGGATGCAGGATTTCTTGGGGTCGCTGAATATACAGAATGAGTGGTTAACATTGTTCCAGTCGAAAAGAAAGAAAGTGGGAAACTAAGAGTTTGTCAGGACTACCGGCCATTGAACGAAGCCAGTCCTAAAGATAACTTCCCACTTCCCCACATTGATACGCTGGTGGATAATACCGCAAGAAACTCCTACTTTTCCTTCATGGATGGTTTTTCTGGATATAATCAAATCAAACTTGATTCAGATGATATGATAAAAATGGCCTTTATAACCCTTTGGGGTACCTTTTACTACAAGGTGATGCCTTTTGGGTTAAAGAATGCTGGTGCTACATATCAAAGAGCCATGGTCGCGTTATTCCATGACATGATGCATAAAGAAATTGAAGTATATGTAGACGACATGATCGCCAAAACTTTCACTGCTGGGGGGCATCTAAAAGTGCTAAGAAAACTATTCGATAGACTTCGCAAATATCAACTGAAGTTGAATCCTGCCAAATGTACTTTTGGAGCCTCTTCAGGAAAGTTATTGGGTTTCATGGTCAGCAAGGATGGGATTCGAGTTGACCCGAGTAAAGTCAAAGCGATACAAGAAATGCAACCCCCGAAGACTCCAAAACAAGTAAGAAGTTTTCTGGGTAGAATCAACTTTATAGCAAGGTTCATATCACAATTGACGTCCAAGTGTGAACCTCTTTTCAAATCACTAAAGAAGAACAATCCGATTGAGTGGAATAACGAATGCCAAGAAGCATTCGAGAAAATCAAACAATATCTATCAAATCCACCAGTCTTGATACCACCTCGATCCGGAGAACCGTTGATTCTATATTTATCCATACAGGATTCTTCATTAGGATCCGTATTGGGTCAACGTGATGAGACAGGCAAGAAAGAACATGCAATCTACTATTTGAGTAAAAAGCTTACCACATATGAAGCTAAATACTCAATAGTAGAAAAGTCCTGTTGCGCCATTGCATGGGTAGCACACCGACTACGACACTACATGCTCAACAACACCACATTGCTGATCTCCAAGACTGATCCCATTAAGTACATTTTTGAGAAACCCGCTTTATCAGGCAGGATTGCAAAATGGCAAATGCTGTTGTCTGAATACGACATACAGTACGTCACCCAAAAGGCTGTAAAAGGGAGTGTGATTGCTGAATATCTTGCTGATAGAGCATTGGATGATTATGAGCCAATGAGAATGGACTTTCCTGATGGAGATATAATGACAATTGAACAGGAAGTCTCTGAAGACAATGAAACATGGAAAATGGCATTCGATGGAGCGTCCAATGCTTTGGGACAAGGGATTGGAGCTATACTCATCTCTCCAATCGGAGAGCAGTTCCCCATCACAGCAAAAGTTACATTTCCTTGTACCAACAATATAGTAGAGTATGAGGCATGTGCTATGGGACTCCAAATGGCATTAGAATTGAAAGTATGAGATCTCTGAGTTTATGGGGATTCCACATTAGTCATATGTCAAATCAATGGAGAATGGGAGACAAGAGATTCAAAATTAATCCCTTACCAAAAGCTTATACTAGACATGACTCGAAGATTTAACAGTATAAGTTTCCATCATCTTCCAAGGGAAGATAATCAAATCCCAGACGCTTTAGCTACTTTGGCTGCTATGTACAAGATAAGCGACCCCGAGCATACTCCTGTGTTCGAGATGAAAATAATAGATTCTCCAGCTTATTGCATGAGCATCGAAGAAGAATTGGATGGAAAGCCTTGGTATCACGATATCAAGAAATACCTCCAAGAACGAACGTATCCACTAGAAGCATCAGAAAATGACAAGAAATTTCTACGAAGATTGTCAATGGGTTTTCTTTTAAACCTTGACATACTTTACAAGAAAACCCCAGACTCGATGCTACTTCGCTGTGTAGATACTCATGAAGCACGAAAGATCATGGAAGAAGTTCATTCTGGAATATGTGGAGCCCACACTAGTGGTCATACCATGGCAAGACAAATAATGAGGGCTGGCTACTATTGGCTCACATTGGAAAGTGATTGCATCAATCACGTAAGAAAATGTCACAAATGCCAAATATATGCCAACAAGATCCAAGCTCCACCTGCTCCTCTTAATGTAACAGCAATACCTTGGCCTTTTGCCATGTGGGGAATTGACGTCATTGGAGCCATTACCCCTAAAGCTTCCAATGGTCACAAATTCATCCTAGTGGCAATTGACTACTTCACTAAATGGGTAGAAGCTGTGTCTTATGCAAGTGTAACTCAAAAGGTGGTATGCCGGTTCATTAAGAAAGAAATCATTTGTCGCTATGGGCCGCCAGAGTGTATCATCTCAGACAATGCCACGAACCTGAATAATGCAATGATGCAGACTTTGTGCCGGCAATTCAAGATCAAGCATCTCAATTCAGCACCTTATCGACCAATGATGAATGGTGCAGTAGAAGCAGCCAATAAAAATATCAAGAGAATTGTTGAAAAGATGATCGTCACTTACAAGGACTGGCATGAGATGTTACCTTTTGCACTACATGCTTATAGAACTTCTACCCGTACTTCTACTGGAGCAACACCTTTTTCTCTGGTATACGGTATGGAGGCTGTATTGCCCATTGAAGTCGAAATTCCTTCATTAAGGGTACTAATGGATACTCAATTAAGAGAAGCAGAATGGGTCAAGGCTAGATACGAGCAATTAAACCTAATTGATGAAAGAAGAATGATAGCCCTCTGCCATGGGCAGCTTTATCAAAGGAGGATGATTCGCGCTTACAATAAAAAGGTTCGCCCACGACAATTTCACGAGGGTGACATAGTGCTCAAGAAAATTTTACCCATTCAGCATGATTCCAGAGGAAAATGGACACCAAATTATGACGGGCCATATGTTGTAAAGAAAGCATTTTCAGGAGGGGCACTAATTCTAACAGAAATGGATGGACGAGAGTTACCAAAGCCAGTAAATTCAGATTCAGTAAAGAAATACTTTGCATAATGAAGAAATTTTCGGACAGAAGGGAAGAAGTGGATACAGGGTTACCAAAGTTTATTTGATCAAAGTTGTCAAAGAGAGCTTTCTTCCCTTACACTTTCATTATCTATCTGTACCCAAGATTTTTATATTCTCTTACCCATAAATAAAAAGCCAATTCTCTTTAGCTTGCCTTTGATTCTCACGTTCAAAATGCTAAAGTCGCTTCTATCCAGTTCTTTTCCTTCAAATCTCACATTCCTACTAGCCTTAAGTGTGCAATAAATTGTGACTTTTGAAGGAAGAATAGTAATAATTAAAACTTAGAAAAAAGCAAAGACCGTAGATTACTTTGATAAGCTTTATGAATTAAAACAGGTAAGATTGAGGTCCTGCTTTGCGAGCGGCACAGAACATAGGCTAACAAAGAAGAAGGAGTAACAAATCTTTTGGAGATAGCCTTGGTGGTAGTCTGAATGATCGCTTCAGAAGTCTTAACATGTCCATGTCAGCAAGAAAGAATCATACTCACGAATATTTCAACAGGGGCAATTATCCAGAGAGGCATAAAGTATGAGGTGGACATTAAG
The DNA here is from genome assembly GCA_005392925.1 of Aquilaria sinensis. Classification (NCBI taxonomy): domain Eukaryota; kingdom Viridiplantae; phylum Streptophyta; class Magnoliopsida; order Malvales; family Thymelaeaceae; genus Aquilaria; species Aquilaria sinensis. The sequence continues at coordinate 473,414 of SMDT01002134.1, forward strand.
TAAATTGAAGCCAAAATTCAAAAGCAAATCACGGAAAGGAGATTTTTTAAGAGAGTTGGGCTTTTGAGACAATGGACAACAGCTGGAAAACGAGACAATGGACAACAACTGGAAAGCGAGACAATGGACAACAGCTGGAAAGCATAAAGAGATTCAATGATAGTCCAAGAAGGCGATTACAAAGAGAATCCAGTGAAGCAAAGACATGAAAAACAAAATTCCAAAATAAAAAAAGAACCATCAGTTACACATGCTCTACATTCATGCATTTCACATCATGCATGCATGGCATACAGAACAGGGATCAAATGGGAAACACATCCACGGCACAGTTACAGCAGTATAAGCTGAGATCTCAATGACATCAGCTCTTACTAATCCACCGCTGGATGCATAGCTGATATATTGGACCCAGGCCCATCAGCAATTCAAAGATAAAGTAGACAATATTGTCAAAAGCCTGGTAATCGACTCAATAATCGAGGTTACACCTGGATGGACAGAATTGACGCCAGCTTAGCAGTATTCAAGATAAGAGATAGCTATGGTCAAAGATAAGCACGGATATTAAGAAATATTGTCGTCGAAAGCGGACAATGGATTCAATAATCAATGTCATGCTTGATGAGATATCAAAGATAAGAAATATTTATGATTCCAAAATAAAGTAGGATCCACTTTTCCGGTTAAGCGGCGGATACGGTACTCCGTGACTTTCAAGACGGTTCTCTCAGTTGCCCATAATAACTGATCCTTTCCTCCCTTCATTCTTTTACTTCCTCCTAGAAAATGGATCCTACTTTTTCTGCCTTGCGAAAGTATTTCCCCCTCTCTCCCAATGAACATCCTAAAAAAGATCTACCGAGTTCGCTGTGAACGATTAAGAGCTCTGATGCACAAAGGAATACCTGAAGATGTACGGTGGTTAATCGAAGCCAAGGTTCGTCTGGCAGGTGAAATCCCAGAGACATTTGCGTCTTACATGCCTGGTGTTGGCAAAAGTTCTTATGCCAGAAAAAGAAGAGCGAAAAGATTACAAGTCTGCCATAAATGTGGTAGGTGGACTTGTAAGACTAGGTGTCGTTCTTTAGGAATGATCTCCAATAATCGAGAAGATAAAATACGGTTCATCAAGAATGGCTTGAGTAAGGACTCATTGGATGATATCCAATTGACTCTTGAGACGCATTCTTGTGGATCTGTGTAACGTGAAATTCTTGGTTTATGGAGTATTTTT